>WSUB01000035.1:114683-234773 GCA_019633425.1 Tulasnella sp. 424 | reverse complement strand
CCCTGCACGGACGAGACTGGTGTATTTCGGATCGAAGAACGAAACCATCCCTGCGTAGTCCAGCGTAACCCCGTTGACCCCAGGAGCACTGTTGTGCCAGTTACCAGCCTGAATAGCCTCGAAACCAACCGAGACCATAGGGCGAAGCGTTCCTTTCCACCCGTGGGGGGTGGGGGGCTCTTGCCAAGGCCCACCAGACTCCTCATCGCATTTAGAACGGGAGCAATTGCCGCCTGAGCGCGATCCTCTTAAAAGGACGCTTTCGGCTGTTGGTTTCTTTGGCGGGTCCCAGTTTTCTCTGCTAACCGGAAGGAGGTCGAGGGAGGAGACCAGGTGGATTCCTTGCTGGAAATCGCAAATCATAACCTCGCTAACGACCCATGGAGGGTGTCAGGTCATGAAAGCTCATGAGATTATGAGAGAACTTACTAGTCGAATTCCATCCTGTGAGATAAAGGGGGAGAAAACCCTGTTATTTGCCCGCAGCCGACAGACCATTCAAGTGACCTGAACCAACCGGACAAATCCTTGGATGCCAAACTCTTTACCCCATTTGCATAGCTCTTTCACTCGGTTATATTCATCTATCCAGCCACCTTCTCTGATCTCTCCGTGTAACAGGATCTCTTGAGTGTCAATCGTTCCGGTTTTCATATTCGAGGCGCTGGCAGTTTCAAGTTAGATAGCCCACCAAAACGAATGATAACAATACCACACACCTGCTACCATCAAAGTATAATACCTTTAGTGGCTCGTCCCTGACGACGTAGGTGTAGAGGCTTCTGCCGAACAGATAAGAGTGCTCGGGATCGAAGGAAACCCACTCGGGTCCCAGAGGAGGGTTCGAAGACTCTGGACGACCATGATACAGCAGGATTCCAGGTGCGATCGTCCCGGGAACGATCGAGTGACCTATATATGGATCGGCTTTGGCACGTGATAGCATCCGTCGTTTCAGAAATCACTCACCATTACGATACAGTATGTTGGGCCAATGTCTTAAATGGCCGCTAATGCTATGAAATATCCACTGCCCCGTCTCATAAGAGGGGGGCGGGGAGCTCCATTCGCGTGTTGCCTTATCCTGCCCTTGCAACAGTGCGATGCTCCCTGTCGCTCTGAGAGGGGCTTGACTTTGCGACTTTGCGGCCAACGCTACTGAAAGAATCCAGATTGCGAAAAGGATTCGCATTTTTGGTGAAACACATGTAGTGTACGGGGTTCTGGGATTTTAAATATAAGCAGATGGGAACACGACAAGAGTCATCACGCGGCCTTCGAAGTCAGGGTAGCCGACACCGGCGGTTTCCTCGGCGTTGAACACCGCCTGAATCCACGCGGGAAAGCTGACCAGCACAACCACACTTCATTGAAGCTATATGAAACGACGTTCGTTATGTGTTGTTGAACGTGTATAGGATTGGGTCATGGTGTTGTCGTTGGTAGTCGAAATTGAAAGCTTGTTGGTTGGCTTTGTTTGCGGCCTACCCCTGAAAGTGGAACGGGGACGCTGCCCTCACATTGCGGCTGAAAATGGGTATCGAATGGTCAAACTTGGTCAAAGAGCCAAATGATTACATTCTCCTAATGAGACCACAAAGCCGAAGGAAATTAGAGATAAGTAGGGTCGATCCAGCTGGTCGATCCCAGCAAGGTGCTGCACGAACGATAAAATTAGTGACGTTCGTTAAACCAGCTCGCCAAACTACATACGTGATGCTAACACTAGCGCCGAGCGTGGCAGCGAAGCTGGCACGGGCAGAGTCGTTCTTGGTAAGGGAAAAAAAATAACCGTGGATGCCCGACTCCCCGGCGCATGCCGTTATTACACCATACGATATGGGCGATCGTTGAAAGTCAATTCATTCCCTTAATTTGTGGTGACATCGTCTCTCGGAGATTTCTATTCTTGTCATACTTGCCCACCTTGACACCATGGGGTACTCGCCAATCACTGAGCGACCGACGGGGCGAGGTCCCTGCGTGGTGACGTTCGTGCCTTCGTTTCTTTTTGCCGAATCCGTTCCAACCGCAAGAGCGGCTCTCAAGATATGTATAATCAGCATTAAGTGATCGCCCAGGGGTCCCTGAACTCTATATCGACGTTAGAGTGCGTGATGTGGGCTTTCATGTCCGCCCCCAAATCCCTGTCTCTATCGCATTTACCTCGACACCAGAACTGCATAAAATGCATAATTAGGGGAAGGAAAAAGGCACAGGTATCAGCGAAGAACAACCCATAGAAATGAAACGAAGAAAGAGACCAACGTTAACGCGGAGTGAGGAGCAGGGGGCAAAAAATAGGAGGAAGTGCTTCTTCCAAACGCCCAAGAAAATAAACCACATTCATGCGTAATTAAATCCAAGGAACGATAAACAAGTAGAAAACGTATATGTATGTAACAGGATAAGTTAGGAAACAAAATAGACCCCTTGTCGAAAAAAAAGAAGAAAAGAGCAACGTGCAGATTTGATGAATCATGATGGACCAGACGGCGATGGACCCAGAACTGATACTGGAGGCGCGTCAGACGTTCGTCGTTGTCGTTCTGCAGCCGCTTGCTTGCGTCGTTCATCAGCGGAGAATAAGCATCTCCTCAAATCCGCTTCTGTAACCGGCTTCGTTAAAACACTGTCATCAGGATCGGTTTCAAGGTCAGCGAACATAGTTCAACACCAACGAGGAAGAGGACAGGGGAAGAACATACGCATCAACTCCAGCTTCGAAATACTCCTCCTGATCTTCTTTTAATGCTTTCCCGGTCACGCCCACGACGAAATCCTTCCTCTTCATCGCTCTCAGCCGTCGAACCGTATCAACACCTCTCATCACGGGCATCTGGTTATCCAAAAAGATCACGTCGTACTTGGGTTCCATCTCTTGCAAGTAAGGCGTGTGTACCACCCCTCCATTAGACTTGGCATCTGTTGTTGTCGATGCCGAGTCCCAGTTGAAGGGGGTTTTCGCATTGATCGCCATGTCGAATGCAGACTTGCCGTTATCAGCAGTCTGCACAACACATCCGTTTCGCGTTAAGATTCGAGTCATCAACTTGCGTGTCAGGGCATCATCATCAACCACAAGGACGTTGAGAGGAGGGTTGAATGGCAATGGGGGTGGAGGTTGGGCGGCGGCAAACGGTGATGATCCTGGGGCAATCTTTGGCGTTTCGGAAGTAGTCCCTACAACCTGGGACGGGCCAGCGGTACTAGCAATGACCTTTTGGCCAACACCCACTGCGAGTTCAACCCAGAACATCGAGCCCTGACCATGTTTACTCTTGACGCCCAATCTACAAAAAAAAACCCCGTCAGTCTCTGCTATCCATCGACAGCCGGACTTCCGTACCTTCCCCCACTCAACCTGACAATATCCTTCGACAGCGCCAACCCAAGCCCAGTCGTCATCCCTCCATGGAACCTCCCAAAATCCGTCCGAACATATGGCGAGAACAGCTTGTTATCGATCATATCCTGTCTACGAATGCCCACACCCGTGTCCTCAACCTCGATCCGAATGACGATTTGATCCTGGCAGGGACGCGCGCACGACTTCAATGCCGTCAACCGTTCCCCCGTGAGAGGGGGTGCTTCAATGTCCTGGGAAACACGAGGTTCGCGATTTTCAAAGTCGTCGTCATCGTTTCCAAGGGGTGGATAATCGTCGTCGTCTTCTTCAGTACGGAGTTTGACGAGTGTAGGAGACGAGTCGCCAACCGCCGTGGTCCCATCTTCCACAGCACCGAACCCGGGAAGGAGCAACTTGGTCCGAACCGTAATCTTGCCACCATGCGGAGTGAACTTGCAAGCATTGCTAAGGCGCGTGAAAGGCACCCGCACAAGAAGTCATCAGTGCTGAACGTATGCCCTCCTCGAATAGCACCTACCTCGCTAAATTCGTCAAAACCTGCCTCAACCGGTGTTCATCACCCACGATAAGTCCAGCATCCTCATCATCCCCATCCTGAAATAGCTGGGCGATTCGCTCTTTTGTCATGCCCTTTGCGCGATACAAGGCTGTCCTCGCCATGATGTCGATTTGAGAATCAAGTTCCGTGACCAATTCTTGTCCGCGAGCTTGAGCTGTCAATCGAAGAGGTACAAGCATGCCCTTAACGACTTTATGGAACGCGTATGGCTTGGAAACCGACTCGAACCGTCCCGAGTCCATGCGGTTGCTAAGCGTAGACCCGCGAGAGGCAAAGGTCAGTTAGAACCCTGTCAAGGTGAAAGCAGATTCACGCACAAGTCCAGGACGTCATTGAGAACCTTGCTCATCCTGTTTAGCGATCCCTCTAGCGCGGTGTACTCAATATCGTCCGGTGCGAAGAATCCAGTAGCTTGCATGTAATGCGCAGCCAGTACTGTTTGTGGCACATTGTCAGCCCTTTCCCTGCCATCGACAGCGGCTTTGCGATAAGACTCACGAGCGGTATTCAACAGCACCCGGACTTCATTGAAAATATAACTCGAGAGCCATTTCTTCGAATCCGCGGCTCTACTCTCCCTGACTTGAGCCTTCTGAGTTGCCCGGTACTGCACTTTCAACCGATCTCGCATGGCATACAGCCTTCGTTCGGCGGCCTCGTGTTTGTAGTGGATCCAAAGCAAAAACACCGTGTACAGGAGGTAGTTGAGGAATTCGCGACCTAGGGTGAATTAAGCGTGGAGTAAGCATCGTCAGGAAAAAGGTGTTCACTCGGACATGCGCAACGGGTACGTACTCCATGTCCTCTTGAGCCGAATCCTATCGCAGCAAGTAAAGAAAATACCAGTTTTAAGTGATTCGCGGAAGAAGTAAACGAGCTAGAAACGTCTTACACGGAACCAATAAGTACGGCGTTCAACACGGCCATGAAAGCTCCCATAAGCCTGTTCTGACCCAGAGCAAAGAGTGCAATCACGGGATATGCGACAGCGTAACTGGGGAAGAGATCGACCATCAATATGATTGGCTTGATGATCGGAGGATTTGGCAGAAACTTACAAGAATATTCCCGTGAACTCCTTTGTTTTGCAGTCCACCACCATCCTGCCAATGGCAAAGGGTAAATCGTCAAGACATGGGGTCGGAGTATAGAGAAGGAACTTGCTGCTTACTCTGCCTTGTTGTAGTATCCACAAAGTTGAAGTAGCAACAGGGCTGAAAATTAAACGATTGTTGTCAGCTTTGGTGAGGGATCGTTGCGAGAGTGATAAGAGCGTACCATACGGGCACCACGACCAAACCATGAAAGACATGAACAGCTGGTAGATCCGGGGGTGAGCTTTTGGCCAATCGAATACGATCATCGCCGGTAATGGGATGACGAAGCAGGGACATATCTGATACGTTGATGGGACAACGTCATTCAACCGCTGATCGAAACAGGTTGCACGATGTAAGTGAGCGCTTACCACCCAATAGAACATCTTGTCCGCAAAGATTAGGGATTCTCGTGGAATGAACATACAAACGAGGACCTGCCAAAGTATCAGGGACGCCAAGATAATCTGGTCAGCAATCCTAATCTACATACAATAAAGCCCCCCTTCCAACAAACGCTCGCTACTCACCCAGTTGAGCACCAAGACGAGCGAACCAGCAAGAGAAAGGCCTTTCATCTGATAATACGTCTCCTTCTTGTACTGCCTTTCCGCCGCAGCATCAATGAACTCGGTGAAGAAAAACCGGTTAAGCGAGCTCGAAACTCGAAAGCGAAGAGCGTTCAAGAAGGTGGCGAACACCATCATCTCACGATGCGAATGAACGCTGTCGTGATCCGTTCCATGCGTTCCATGGGTCCTGTTCGTCCCGCTCTTCTCGGGCGTTCCACCGTGGTCTGAAGATTGAGTGACGCCCCTCGTCCCACCATCCAGGAAGAATGTGTTGTCCACCACGATCTCGTTCACTTCTTCGTCATCCGGGTTTGATTCATCCTTCTCGTTCGAAGTGGGCGGTAAGCTCTGTTCGTCCTTTCTGTACGAGGTGCCGTTAATTTCGGCATTTCGAACAAGGATTCGGAGATGTTGCTAACCGTTTTTCGAAGCGCAACCCATGGACTCGCACGCCTGTTCCGATAGCTTCGTCTGTAAAGGTAGTGGTGTTTTGGTTGGTGTTGGGAGTTGGACTGGATGAACTGGCGGGTGGGGGAAGCTCAACGTCCTTCCCTCTGAAGCGTTTTACCAGAATCATCTAATTACACAAGCGCTCTAGATGGTTTTCCCAGAGGGAAGTTTAGATGAGGCTGAGTGGATCCCGGGGAGTTGGGGAGGTTTCGAGATACCAACGTCGAAAGGATTCGATCTTGAACGGCAACCCAGTTGTTTATTTTTGGTGGTGAACTTGGGGGTGCGTGAGCCAAATTCGTTGTGCTCTGTGATAGTCTAGTGTAGAATGGAGGACGAAGGTGTGTATGAAGAATTGTCTGCTGCTGACTCTTTCTGGTCGATTACGGACGGGGGTGGGGCATGCTGAAGAGATGTGTGCTGTTGGAGGGTGGTGGGGGGACAAGAGCTTGATGACTCGGGTTTTGCCGGGCTCCTTGATCTCCCATCATCATCATGGCGAGTAGTATCCCGAAATCTAATCAAATGTGATTACGCAACGCATAAGAGGACTTTTTTTTATAATATATACGTGAATAAACCCAT
Organism: Tulasnella sp. 424; assembly: GCA_019633425.1. Classification (NCBI taxonomy): domain Eukaryota; kingdom Fungi; phylum Basidiomycota; class Agaricomycetes; order Cantharellales; family Tulasnellaceae; genus Tulasnella; species Tulasnella sp. 424. The sequence continues at coordinate 228,140 of WSUB01000035.1, read as the reverse complement.
TATCGCTAAATGCAGCCAGGGCAGGGGCGGCCTGGGCGTTTCTCATCGTCCGCGGACGATCATTGGTCAAGACTGAAACGCGCCCACAGCCCGCTGGTTGCACGTCCCGGCGGCATGCATCGTCAATACAACTCGCCAACTATTCACCTTCCAGTTTTTCGGTGAATAGAGCCAACCGTTTAGCCAGTTCCTCAGGCTTTGCTGCACGACGATAAAATTAGTGACGTTCGTTGAACCAGGTCTCCAAACTACATACATGATGCTAACACCAGCGCTGAGCTCGGTAGCGAATCTGGCACGGACAGAGTGGTGCTTGGTAGGAAAAAATAAATAAAAGTAACCGTGGATGCCCGAACTAACGCATGCCGTATTACACCTAACGATCACTCTTCGCCTACGGCTACTTGGGGCCTCCGAGATCTTGTTCGATTCGCGACATGCATTTTGGAGTATAACTGATGTCTGGTTCAGGGTCCATCCAACCCATGTCGGGTGGCCACTGAGGTAAGAAGCACATTTCCTATGAAGGAAAGAAAAGCTCAATATAGAACAGGAAAGTCGGTCAATTGAAGTCGAAACTTACCTATCGGTTGCAAGCGGGCTTGCAGTTAACCCAGTCCGTCCACATGCCCTTTCCACTAGGTCAGGAGGCGTCTCTGCTCCTGCTTATCCCATAGGTCTTCCGAGTCAAACGCATCTATCCAAACCAGGCCCGTCGTGCGATAGATCGCGCATAACTACCTCGACGGCGGCCTTTAACCGGTGTTCTTGAGGTGTAAATTGGTTGACTGGGAGGTGTGCGGTGAAGGCTGTCGAACAATAGTGGATTGAGCCAAGCTGTGTTCGTCTTGTGATCCGAATGGATTGAAGTTACGGTGAGATATGGGAAAGTATGGTGAGTACTGCACGTCTGGCGTGTTCGATGATGTAGGTGCCGTTCGTGGTGTCGTCTCCCAGCCAGTCGGAAAGGAATTCGAGACGGCCTGCATGGCGTTCCACCACTCCCCGCACGATAGCGTCCCACCTAACACCGCCGCCCTTCTCCTTCTTTGCCAACACATCCTGTAGCTCGCTTGTAAACAGCCCCGCCTCCTCCTTTGTGATATTGCCAACTCGCCATCGTTTCCTGTCAACACCCTCCCGCGCACGGACGAGACTGGTGTATTTCGGATCGAAGAACGAAACCATCCCTGCGTAGTCCAGCGTAACCCCGTTGACCCCAGGAGCTCTGTTGTGCCAGTTACCAGCCTGAATAGCCTCGAAACCAACCGAGACCATAGGGCGAAGCGTTCCTTTCCACCCGTGGGGAATAGGGGGCCTCCTCATGGCATTTAGAACGGGAGCAATTGCCGCCTGAGTGCGATCCGCTTAGAAGGACGTCACTCGACTGAGGACCGTCACTGGATGGGGGTCCAAAGCCGCGTAAAGTTTCGCTCTCGGCTGTTGGTTTCTTTGGCGGGTCCCAGTTTTTTTCTGCTCACCGGTAGGAGGCCGAGGGAAGAGACCAGGTGAATTCCTTGCTGGAAATCGCAAATCATAACCTCACTAAGGACCCATGCAGGATATCAGGTCATGAAAACTCATGAAATTCCGAGATAACTTACAAGTCGCATTCCATCCTGTGAGATAAATGGGGCGAAAACTTGTTATTTTGACTGCGGCTGACAAACCATTCAAGTGACCTGAACCAACCGGACAAACCCTTGGATGCCAAACTCTTTACCCCATTCACATAGCTCTTTAAGCCGGTTATATTCATCTATCCAGCCACCTTTTCTGATCTCTCCGTGTAACAGGATCTCTTGAGTGTCAATCGTTCCGGTTTTCATATTCGAGGCGCTGGCAGTTTCGAGTTAGATAACCCACCCAAACGAATGATAACAAATCACACCTGCTTCCATCAAAGTATAATACCTTTAGCGGCTCGTCCCCAACGACATAGGTGTAGAGGCTTCTGCCGAATAGATAAGAGTGCTCGGGATCGAAGGAAACCCACCCGGGTCTCGAAGGAGGGCTAGAAGACTCTGGGCGACCGTGATACAGCAGGATTCCAGGCGCGATTGTTCCGGGAACGATTGAGTGGCCTATAAATGGATCGGCTTTTGCACGCGATAGCACCCTTCGTTTCAGAAATCACTCACCATTGCGATACAATATGTTGGGCCAATGTCTCAAATGGCCGCTAATGCTATGAAATACCCACTGCCCGGTCTCATAAGAGGGGGGAGAGCTCCATTCGCGTGTCGCCTCATCCTGCCTTTGTAACAGTGCGCTGCTGCCAGTCGCTCTGAGAGGGGCTTGACTTTGCGACGTTGCGGCCAACGCTACTGAAAGAATCCAGATTGCGAAAAGAATTCGCATTTTTGGTAAAACGCAGGTAGTGTTCGGAGTTCCGGGATTTTATGCGGATGAGAACACGACAAGAGTCATCACGCGGGAAAGCTGACCAGCACAACCACTCTTCATTAAAGCTATCTGAGACGATGTCGTTGTGTGTTGTTGAACGTGTCTACGTCATGGTGTTGTCGTTGGTCGACAGTCGAAATTGAAAGCTTGTTGGTGCTTGGCTTTGTTTGCGGTCTGCCCCTGAAACTGGAATGGCGACGTTGCCCCTCTTTGCGGCCTAAAATGGGTATTAAATGGTCACATGTTTCAAAGAGCCAAATGATTACATTCTCCGGACGAGATTACAATGCCGAAAAAAGTTAGATATAAGTGGAGTCGATCCAGCTGGTCGATCCCAAGACGGTGCTGCATGACGATAAGGTTAGTGACCTTCGTTGAATCAGATCTCGAAACTACATACGTGATGCTAACACCAGCGCTGAGCTTGGTAGCGAAGCTGGCACGGGCAGAGTTCCATGCGCCAGATCTACAACAAGGTGTGAGCCTAGATGCGTGACCTGACAAACGACAATCGTGCTCACCCAGAATTGTTGTATTCTCCGAAAAGAATCTCGTCAGTTCGTGGGTCACTGGAGCTCCACTCGCTCCATCCAACGGCAACAATGTTGCTTCCAAGGCTCTGTATCTGGTTTGAGCTCTCGTATCACTGAGCACGAAATCAACTCCAACTCACCGAGTTCTGGAAGATAACTCGAGCATAATTCCTGGGAGTTGGGCGTCAGTAGACTGTCACAGAAGGTAGGCGAGGAATTGCTCTCACCTCCATGGACGTCCAAGGTAGACAGAACCAGAACCAGTGACGGTGGTGGAGTCGATAACGTAGTAGTTGGAGTCGGCACTGGACCTACCGCTGGCAGTAATGTAGCCGCTTCCGACCTATAATGTAGACAATATGTATGTTTAGTAAGGGTTGCTATGCAACGCAAGAGTCGAGAGCGTACGGTATTAATAGTTCCACCAGTGATCCAAATCGAGGCCGTTTGGCCGAAGATGAAGTCGACTGAGCCTTGGATGAGGCACTTGCCGTAGAACTGCGTTCCAACGTTCGCAAGGAGAGTATCCTGGTAGCCGCGGATCTGGCACGCGTAGCAAGCGAAAGTACCAGCTTGGACGGAGAGGGCGATGGCTTGGGCTTGGTCAATTGGCTTTCCGAAGGTATTCTCGATATTCAAGTTGTAAACTAGGAGCAGAGAAACATTCCATAAATTAGCTCGCGAGAAATTACAAAAAGGGAGGAGAACGCACGCTTGACACCAGTTGCGAGAACTCGAACAGTTCCGCTAGCATCATTGCTACCTGCAGATCCGGCGTACTTGTTGCCGCTGATAGTAACAATGTTGGAGCCTATAATAGATTAGGTCAGTGATTATGACTGAAACCAAGAGACGATTTCTTACTGTAGGAGAGCTTGCTCGAGGTTTGACCGTAGATAGTGATGCCAGACCGAGAAATGACGACTTGCTCCGTGTAATTACCGGGATAAACGTAAATGATGGAGCTGCGCATTGTGTTAAAGGGAAAATCAATCGATCGAATGACCGTGGACCTTGACATGAAAACGTACCTAGATGTGTCAGCTAGCGCCTGGGTGATAGTGGTATATGTGCCTTCTCCGTTCTTGCCAACTGAGTTATGAAGGGGGTGAGCTGTGAGGACATGATGCTTCCCCCATGCCACCGACCTGTAATTGCTCCAGCGGGAACGGTGGAAGACGAACCGGACGATGTGGTCGTTTTGGTTGTAGTCGTCGAGGACTTTGTTGTGGATGTTGTGGTTGTGGTCTTGCTGGTGGTGGTGGTGGTGGTGGCGGTAGTGGATGTCTTCGACGTGGTTGTTGAGGTCTTGGAAGTCGTCGTCGTAGTGGCAGTAGTCGATGCTTCGAAGAAGAGTTGGTTTGAGGCGATACCCTCGGAGTAAATGAAGTACACTTACCTGTGCCAGTAACGCACTGAGGTTGCGGAAACACGAGGATATCATTAGCAACCGGTCGTAGCAATGGCGCACGGTACCTATCGTACTTGGGAGTAGTCTAGGAAAGTAACGAGGTAATGAGCGGAGCGCCGACAGGACTATAGACAGAGGACTCACAGTCGTTCTGGTACTGGCAAACAGCACCTATGACCAAAGGGTCAATACTTTGACAGGTTGTTCGATTACTTGATTTACTCACCCGACACGCATTCAGTGTCGCCCGTGTACGTGAGGCCACCGCATTGCCCTACTCAGCGTTAGCCCTCTGAAGTTTGATATATCATTGTAAAAATATGTACATACCATACAAGGGTACCGTGGCGGCTGCCAAATAAGGGAAGACAATCAAACCCAAGATGCCAAGTTTCATGCCGCTTTGCCAAGGGGTTTTGCAAGAAGGTAGTTGGTTGGAACTCCCATCTAACAGCTTGTGCGCTTTTAATATAGTGTTGGACGGATGCTTGAGAGCCGGTCGGCCCGTCGGGAAACGGCCGCTACGTTTGGGTAACGGGAGAAGCGCAGTCGGCGAAAGTCCGTGCTTTTAACGGGTCCCAGTTAAAAGGCGATGACGACGTTTCGACTCTTCAGGAACGCTCTTTTGAGCGTGCTGCGGACCGTAAATATTGTCGACGAATGCCCTTGTGATCCCTTCCTGGACTCCATAACTCGATTCTCGACTTCTTGTGTCAGTCTTTAGGTTGGAGAGGAAGCCGCAGCTTCATCCATGCCAATTAGAAGGGAGAGTCGGAGAAAGAGGCTTAAATGGGACATTTAAGAAGTTCTTCGTGATATTGCCAACCCTCCATCGTTTGCCGTCAACTCTCTCCCGTGCACGGACGAGACCAATGTATTTCGGATCGAAGAACGAAATCATCCCTGCGTAGTCCAGAGTAACCCCGTTCACCCCAGGAGCTCTGTCGTGCCAATTACCAGCCTGAATATCCTCAAAACCAGTCGAGACCATAGGGCGAAGCGTTCCTTTCCACCCATGGGGAGGCTCTTGCCAAGGCCCATCAGGTTTTTATCGCATTTAGAAAGAGAGCAATTGCCGCCGGAGCGCGATCGCGTTAGAAGAACGTTACTCGACTGAGGACCGTCACTGGAAGGGGGTCCAAAGTCGCGCTTTCGGCTGTTGGCTCCGGCGGCGGGCCCCAGTGCCAATTTGTTTTGTTAACCGGGAGGAGGTCGAGGGAGGAGACCAGGTAAATTCCTTGTTGAAAATCGCAAATCATAACCTCACTAACGAGCCGTACAGAGTGTCAGGTCATGAAAGCTTATGAAATTCTGAAATAACTACTAGTCGAGCTCCATTCTGTGAGATAACACTTGTTATTTAACCGCAACTGACAGACCGTTCCAGTGACCTGAACCAACCGGATAAATCCTTGGATTCCAAACTCTTTACCCCATTCGCATAGCTCTTTAATTCGGTTAAATTCATCCATCCAGCCACCTACTCTGATCTCTCCGCGCAACAGGATCTCTTGAGTGTCGATCGTTCCGGTTTTCATATTCGAGGCGCTAGTAGTTTCACGTTATATAACCCACCCAAGCAGATGATAACAACACCGCACCTGCTACCATCAAAGTATAATACCTTTAGAGGCTTGTCCCCGAGGACGTAGGTGCAGAGGCTTCTGCCGAATGGATAAGAGTGCTCGGGATCGAAGGAAACTCACTTGGGTCGCAGAGGAGGGCTAGAAGACTCGGGACGTCCATGATACAGCAGGATTCCAGGCGCGATCGTCCCGGGAACGATCGAGTGGCCTTTATACGGATCGCATTGAGCGACTAATTGCCTGTCGTTTTAGAAATCCCGCACCGTTGCGATACAATATGTGGGGCCAATGTCTCAAATGACCACGAATGCTATGAAATACCCACTGCCCGGTCTCATAAGAGGAGGTGGGGAGCTCCATTCACGTGTCGCCTCATCCTGCTCTTGCGATGGTGTGCTGCTGCCCGTCGCCCTGAGAAGGGCTTGACTTTGCGAACTTGCAGCCAACGCTACCGAAAGAATCCAGATTGCGGAAAGGGTTCGGATTTTTGGTGAAACGCAGCTAGTGTGCGGGGTGAAGGGATTTTATGTTAATGGGAACACAGCAAGAACGATCACGCGGCCTTCTCAACAGGGTAGCCGACGCCGGCGGTTTCCTTAGTGTTGGACGTCACCTGAAACCATGCGGGAAAGCTGACCAATACAACGACACTTCATTGGAGCCAGCTGAGACGAGGTCACTGTGTGCTGTTGAACCTATCTAGGATTGGGTCATGGTGTTGTCGTTGGTAGACAGTCGAAATTGAAAGCTTGTTGGTGTTGGTGTTGGTTTTGTTTGCGGTCTGCCCCTGAAACTGGAACGGGGACGCTGCCCCTCACTTTGCGGCTTAAAATGGGTATGAAACGGTCACGTGCATCAAAGAGCCAAATGATTGCATTCTCCGAACGAGATTACGAGGCCGAAGACAGTTAGAGATAAGCGGAGTCAATCCAGCTGGTCGATCCCAAGACGGTGCTGCATGACAATAAGGTTAGTCACCTTCGGGGAATCAGATCTCCAAGCTACATACGTGATGCTAATACCAGCGCTGAGTTTGGTAGCGAAGCTGGCACGGGCAGAGTTCCATGCGCCAGATCTACAACAAGGTGTGAGCCCAGATACATGACCTGACAAACGACGATCGTGCTCACCCAGAATTATTGTATTCTCCGTAAGTAACATGGTCAGTGTTTGGGGTACTGGAGCTCCACTGGCTCCATCCAGCGGCAAGAATGTTGCTTCCAAGGCTCTGTATCTGGTTTGAGTTCTCTTATCCCTGAGTACGAAATCAACTCCAACTCACCGAGTTCTGGAAGATAACTCGAGCATAATCCCTACGAGTGAGGCCGTCAACAAACTGTCACGGAAGTTAGTCGAGGGGATTACTCTTACCTCCATGGACGTCCAAGGTAGACGGAACCAGAACCAGTGACGGCGGTGGAGTCGATAACGTAATAGTTGGAGTCCGCACTGGACCTACCGCTGGCAGTAATAGAGCCACTTCCGACCTATAATATAGATGATATGTATGCTTAGTTAGGGCTGCCACGCAATGCAGGAGTCTGGAGCGTACGGTATTAATAGTTCCGCCAGTGATCCAAATCGAAGACGTTTGACCGAAGATGAAGTCGACTGAACCTTGGATGAGGCACTTGCCGTAGAATTGCGTTCCGACATTTGCATAGAGGGTATCCTGGTAGCCGCGGAGCTGGCACGCGTAGCAAGCGAAAGTACCAGCTTGGACGGAGAGGGCGATGGCTTGGGCTTGGTCAATTGGCTTTCCGAAGGTATTCTCGATATTCAAGTTGTAAACTGGTAGCAGAATATATTCCATACATTAGCTCGCGAAAAATCACAAAAAGGAGGAGAAGAACGCACGCTTGACACCAGTTGCAGAAACTCGAACAGTTCCGCTAGCATCGTCGCTGCCTGCGGCTCCGGCGTAATTTTTGCCACTAATGGTGACAGTGTTGGAGCCTATAACGGATTAGGTTAGTGACTAAGGCTGAAACCGGAGAGACGGCTTCTTACTGTACGAGAGCTTGTTCGAGGTTTGACCGTAGATAGTGATGCCAGACCGAGAAATGACGACTGGCTCTGTGTAGTTACCAGGATAAACGTAAATGATGGAGCTGTGCACCGTGTTTGGGGTAAAGTCAATCGAACGAACGACCGTGGATCTAGATATGAAACCTACCTGGATGTGTCTGCCAGCGCCTGGGTGATGGTGGTGTATTTGCCTTCTCCGTTCTTGCCAACTGGGATACGAAGAGGGTTAGCTGTGAGGACATGATACTTCTTCTCTGCCACCGACCTGTGATTGCTCCAGCGGGAACGGTGGAAGACGAACCGGACGAGGTGGTCGTTTTGGTTGTAGTCGTTGAGGACTTTGTAGTGGTTGTAGTGGTTGTGGCCTTGCTGGTGGTGGTGGTGGAGGATGTCTTCGACGTGGTTGTTGAAGTCTTGGAAGTCGTCGTCGTAGTGGCAGTGGTTGATGCTTCGAAGAGTTGCTTTAAGGAGATACCCTCGTAGTAGTGAAGCACACTTACCTGTGCCAGCAAGGCACTGAAATTGCAGAAACACGAGGATATCATTAGCAGCCGGTCATAGCAATGTCGCACGGTACGTATCGTACTTGGGAGTAATCTAGGAAAGTAGTGAAGTAATGAGCGGAGCACCGAAATGACTACTGACAGAAACTCACAGTCGTTCTGGTACTGGCAAACAGCACCTATGACAAGAGGGTTAATATATTGACACGTCGTTCGATTACTTGATTTACTCACCCGCCACGCAATCAGTGTCGCCGGTGTATGTGAGACCACCACATTGCCCTACTCGGAGTTAGCCCTCTGAAATATGATATACCGTTGTAAGAATATGTACATACCATACAAGGGTACCGTGGCGGCTGCCAAGTAAGGGAAGACAATCAAACCCAAGATGCCAAGTCTCATGCTGCTTTGCCAAGGATGTTTGCAGGAAGGTGGTTGGCTAGAACCCCAATTTAAAGGCTTGGGAGCCTTTAAATATAGTGTTGGACGGATGCTGGGGAGCCGGTCGGTCCGTCGGGAAACGGTCGTAACGGGAGAAGCGCAGTCGGCGAAATTCCGTGCTTTTAACGGGTCCCAGTTAAAAGCCGACGACGACGTTTCGACTCCCCAGGAACGCTCTTTTGAGCGAGCTGCGGACCGTAAATACTGTCGACGAATGCCCTTGTGATCACTTACTGGACTCTAACTCGATTCTCGACTTCTTGTGTCAGTCTTTATGCTGGAGAGGAAGCCGCGGCTTCATCCATGCCAATGAGAAGGGGAGAGTCGGAGAGGCTTAAATGGGACATCTAGGAAGTTCCTCGTGACATTGCCAACCCTCCATCGTTTGCCATCAACTCTCTCCCGTGCACGGACGAGACTGGTGTATTTCGGATAGAAGTATGAAATCATCCCTGCGTAGTCCAGCGTAACCCCGCTCACCCCAGTAGCTCTGTCGTGCCAGTTACCAGCCTGAATACCCTCGAAACCAGTCGAGACCATAAGGCAAAGCGTTCCTTTCCACGTTGGTGTTGGTTGTGTTTGCGGTCTGCCCACTGGGATGCTGCCCCTCACTTTGCGGCTTAAAATGGGTTTCAAACGGTCACATGTATCAAAGAGCCAAATGATTGCATTCTCCGAACGAGTTTACGAGGCCGAAGACAGTTAGAGATAAGCGGAGTCAATCCAGCTGGTCGATCCCAAGACGGTGCTGCATGACAATAAGGTTAGTGACCTTCGGGGAATCAGATCTCCAAGCTACATACGTGATGCTAATACCAGCGCTGAGCTTGGTAGCGAAGCTGGCACGGGCAGAGTTCCATGCGCCAGATCTACAACAAGGTGTGAGCCCAGATACATGACCTGACAAACGACGATCGTGCTCACCCAGAATTGTTGTATTCTCCGAAAGTAACATGGTCAGTGTTTGGGGTACTGGAGCTCCACTGGCTCCATCCAGCGGCAACAATGTTGCTTCCAAGGCTCTGTATCTGGTTTGAGTTCTCTTATCTCGGAGGTCCGAAATCAACTCCAACTCACCGAGTTCTGGAAGATAACTCGAGCATAGTCACTACGAGTGAGGCGTCAACAAACTGTCACGGAAGTTAGTCGAGGGGATTGCTCTTACCTCCATGGACGTCCAAGGTAGACGGAGCCAGAACCAGTGACGGTGGTAGAGTCGATAACGTAGTAGTTGGAGTCCGCACTGGACCTACCGCTGGCAGTAATAGAGCCACTTCCGACCTATAATGTAGATGATATGTATGCTTAGTAAGGGCTGCCACGCAGTGCAGGAGTCTAGAGCGTACGGTATTAATAGTTCCGCCAGTGATCCAAATGGAAGCCGTTTGACCGAAGATGAAGTCGACTGAGCCTTGGATGAGGCACTTGCCGTAGAATTGCGTTCCGGTTTCTGCAAGGAGGGTATCCTGATAGCCGCGGATCTGGCACGCGTAGCAAGCGAAAGTCCCAGCATAGACAGAGAGGGCGATAGCTTGGGCTTGGTCGATCGGCTTTCCGAAGGTATTCTCGATGTTCAGGTTGTAAACTGGGAGCAGAAATGTATTCCATACATTAGCTTGCGAGAAATCACAAAAAGAGAGAAGAAGAACGCACGCTTGACACCAGTCGCACGAATTCGAACAGTTCCGCTAGCATCGTCACTGCCTGCGGCTCCGGCGTAATTGTTGCCACTAATGGTGACAGTGTTTGAGCCTATAATGGATTAGGTTAGTGACTACGGCTGAAACCGGAGAGACGGCTTCTTACTATACGAGAGCTTATTCGAGGTTTGACCGTAGATAGTGATTCCAGACCGAGAAATGACGACTGGCTCCGTGTAGTTACCGGCATAGACGTATATGATGGAGCTGTGCACCGTGTTTGGGGTAAAGTCAATCGAACGAACGACCGTGGATCTAGATATGAAACCTACCTGGATGTGTCTGCCAGCGCCTGGGTTATGGTGGTGTATTTGCCTTCCCCGTTCTTGCCAACTGGGATACGAAGAGGGTTAGCTATGAGGACATGATACTTCTTCTCTGCCACCGACCTGTGATTGCTCCAGCGGGAACGGTGGAAGACGAACCGGACGAGGTGGTCGTTTTGGTTGTAGTCGTTGAGGACTTTGTAGTGGTTGTAGTGGTTGTGGCCTTGCTGGTGGTGGTGGTGGAGGATGTCTTCGACGTGGTTGTTGAAGTCTTGGAAGTCGTCGTCGTAGTGGCAGTAGTCGATGCTTCGAAAAAGAGTTGGTTTGAGGAGATACCCTCGTAGTAGATGAAGTACACTTACCTGTGCCAGTAACGCACTGAAGTTGCGGAGACATGAGGATATCATTAGCAGCCGGTCATAGCAATTGGCGCACGGTACGTATCGTACTTGGGAGTAGTCTAGAAAAGTAGCGAGGTAATGAGCGGAGCACCGAAAGGACTACAGACAGAACACTCACAGTCGTTCGCGTATTGGCAAACAGCACCTATGACAAGAGGGTTAATATATTGACATGTCGTTCGATTACTTGATTTACTCACCCGCCACGCAATCAGTGTCGCCGGTGTATGTGAGGCCACCGCATTGCCCTACTCGGAGTTAGCCCTCTGAAATATGATATACCGTTGTAAGAATATGTACATACCATACAAGGGTACCGTGGCGGCTGCCAAGTAAGGGAAGACAATCAAACCCAAGATGCCAAGTCTCATGCTGCTTTGCCAAGGATGTTTGCAGGAAGGTGGTTGGCTGGAACCCCCATCTAAAGGCTTGGGAGCCTTTAAATATAGTGTTGGACGGATGCTGGGGAGCCGGTCGGCCCGTCGGGAAACGGTCGCTACGTTTGGGTAACGGGAGAAGCGCAATCGGCGAAATTCCGTGCTTTTAACGGGTCCTAGTTAAAAGGCGACGACGACGTTTCGTCTCTTCAGCAACGCCCATTTGAGCGAGCTGCGGTCCGTAAATATTGTCGACGAATGCTCTTGTGATCACTCCTTGGACTCTATAACTCGATTCTCAACTTCTTGTTTCAGTCTTTAAGTTGGAGAGGAAGCCGCGGCTTCATCCATGCCAATGAGAGGGGGGAGAGTCGGAGAAAGAGGCTTAAATGGGACGTTTAAGAAGTTCAGATACCTGCTGCGGCGCATTTGAAAAGCGATCCGATGCATTCGGGTTGATCATGGGTCGATCAGGAACTGTTCTTCCAGTGGGAAAATGCTTGGTTAAGGGCTAGGCTTCGAACCTTCATGACACGTACCTCGGATGCTATTCTTAATTGCGGTACCATTTCGGAATTGGAGAGCCGGGGTTCGTCGTTCAGACAGCGCACAAGGTCAATCGTCAGCGGAGAGTTACGGAACGCGGTGTGGACCTTGGGATTCCCACGGAGCGGAGAAGTTCCATCTGCGACCGACGATGGCCGCCTTGACGCTGGTGGATATTCCCGTTGAAATTTTACTCGATATATGTCGCCTTGTCACGCCTAAAGATGCAGTTAATTTATGCATGGTGACTAAACTGTTTATGCAATAACCGTGTAGTTATTGATAGTTCCCCTCCTTAGGCGTGCAAGAGCCTCGGCGGGTTGTCCAGACATCGTCAGTTCTGGGTAGACCGTCTACGTCATTTATCGAACAAATATCACGTACCATCTCTGTGCCTCGACATTCTTAGCCTGTCCCTCGATGAACTAAAACGGGCCGTTACTCGGCCCTACCGCTTCCAAGCAGCCATCGTTAAACGTCGGTTGGCCACTCGCACACCAGTCCATCTCAAACTCGGGGATCGCCATGTAGACGCGGTGCTGATACCCGGCGGTCAATGGCTAGTTGTACAGACCTGGATGGCAGATTCAAGTTTGCTTCAGATTTGGGACATACGCGCCCCAGTGGCCAGAAATTTGGCTCTGGCGGCGTCCACAGAACTTCAACGCCAACATTCCACGTTGTTCGTTCAACCTTCTACTACCGAAGCAGAAGGGGTGGCATTGATCTTCGTCAATTACAACCAGTACTATCCGTACGTGTCGTCTGATCGAGTATTCATATTGGAGACTTTCCCTCACATATTCCATGCTCAGACATTACAACCCAGTGTTTTCAGCGGAAATATACAGCTTCCATCCATCTGCAGATGAAAGATTCCGCTTAAGGCTCGTACAATCGGTGAAATTTAACCGCGGTCCATATACCATGTATGCCCCGATGCCTCAACATGCAGTTACTATGGGGGACCTCCTAGTCTGGTCCTTTAGCGGTGCCATTTATCTGGTCGTCGACTGGCGCAGTCGTGAATGGGGTTTCCTGCACGCGTTCGTTCCAAGTGACATGGTGGGTTCAATGTAGGCTTTTTTGAGACAGAAGTACTTACGAGGATGTTGGTTTAGGGGGGCTACATGGGGCTTCTCTCGATTAACCACAGGTGCCAGAGTACATGGCTGACGGCGTTGCATCAGAGTCTCCGCTGTATCTTCACCTTTGGACGGCCACACATGAAACCTTGGCCGATACCAGCTCTTGATTCTGTGTCAGCGGAACACCTGGATTTCACGCACCAGATCCCTATACCATTGAGAGATGTAGATGCGAATCTCCCGTACGGTTATCCACGGCGACCCCTTTTCCGGGCGTGGGGCGAGGCCAGGTCAACTCTTTGGCACGCCGAGTCTCTGCAGACGACCTTTTTCTTCATTTCTGAAGAACGTTTGTGTTCCGTCGGCAGCCCCAGCCTTGACGACGTCGATGACGTGACTCAAACGATGCAGCTCTATGACCCAGAACGGGCCCTTCCCGCTTTCCACCCCACATCATTCGCGTCGCGAATCACATCCGAAACCGTAGAGGGGCGGAAACTCGCATTGTTGTCAGATGGACGAATTATCTCCTGTAGCCCGAACAACGGAGGAGATGGGCACTATGCTTATTACCAGATTTTCCGCAACGTTCCAAGAACGGTCGCAGCGTTCAAGTTTCCCCTCATTTGCCCTCTGTCAGGAACTATTGGAGCTGTTACCGGTGCTGGGGATCTAATCCTTTGGCAAGAGAAGTAGCCTGCCTTGGTTCGTGAGCTCTTCTCCGAGTTTTCCGTCCGTAGATCTAAATCAAGTTCCCTGTTGCAGAGAACCATTGACAGATCCCGCCTCAAACGCTTGTATGAAATGGAGCGAGTGCAGAATTTAGCAGGAATGCAGAATTTCGTTGGTTACGCACGCCCCGTTCAACCAGATAGTGATGGCTTTGTTTCGCGCAAAATGCTACCGTCTCGTCATGGTTGCCGAGTGCTGGTATAGATTAGCAAGGTTAGGTATCACGAGCCGTCTAAAAAGGTCGCGGTGTCTAATTGATGTCGCGGACTTGATACCTGGTGCTGGGATTCCGACTAGGTGGAGATTGCTTATTTGCTGAGGTTGTGGGCTCGCAGCGGGGGCTCGAACAATGACTTGCGACATGTACCAGCTTGCTTTTAGAAGAAAGTGAAGCCGCGGTTAAAATCCACAGACACGCACGTTGTCTAACACATTATCAAGAGTGATGACGAGCAAAACACATTCATTACGGGCGGTCATCAGGAATCAACATTCCAGTGGAGAACGACCGCAGACCCCCAAGTGATAAATGACAAAACCCTTTCCACTTCCATCGCTTCCAACAGCTAGTACGCGATCGACTCACGTTTCCTAACCCTCGAAACAGTCCTACTCAACGACCTAGCCATCCCTCTGATGGAAATCGGCAGCGGTGTATCCTTGGTATTTAAATCAACATCCCCGTATTCGTCGGTGCCCAATGCGACCGTGACCATGATCGGCATCCTATCTGATGTTTCTGACGCGGTCCGTTTAGTGATGAAATTGTCCTGGTCCTTTATTTCTTCAGCTTCCATTTCTTGAATCATGTCGCCGCCCATGGGTTGGGATCGGAGGTATAGTGTAATTCGAGATGGGTGGATTCCCTCGAGGTCGGCTATGTAGGCGATGTAATCCTTTGCCCGGAGTGGCGGGGGTACCCAGTCAACGAAGAATGTTGACAAGGACGGGTCTTCTCGGTAGAGGGGATGTTGTCTGTTGTCGGAGAAAAGGTCAGAATTTATCGGAACAGGATAGTCGCTAGGGAAGGGAATTCAACGTACGATGGCATCGGACGTTGTGCTCCTCTAATGGATGCAGACGTTCCTAAAGTAGTGAAAGTTGAGTGAACTCCTGGTGGGAGATGCCGGGTACTTCCACTCACCGTAAAGCCGGTAATAGGCTGTGGGTCGAACCAAGTTCGTCAGCCATGCACTTTAAGCCACACGCCCAAAACTAACCTCCAGGAAGATCACTATCCAAATCTCGTTCCTTCAAGCGCTTCAGCATGTTCGGAGGCGGGTAACGTCTTCCCGGAAGCTCATTGCCCGGTTCCACAACAATCAATAAAGGCCGATTCATGTCCCTGCCGCAGTGCCTGTCCGAACGTGACATGTAAATGACCATGTCCAGACTCGTCACGAGTTCTGGACCACGTTGGGATGTAGTGAGGTACATTTTGATTCCGGCTGGTTTAATGTGTTCTCGTTGGCAGATGTAGGAAATGTAATTCTGAGCCAGACGCGGAGGCGAGACGTGTTCGACGTCGAACGAGCCTAGGGATAGGTCGTTGGAGAATATGGGATGAACTCTACGCCATGGAAAACGGATGCTTAGAAGAAGAGAGAAAGACAGGACGATGAGACCGGCGGAGGGGATGCACTCACGAGAACAACGCTCCTGACGGCGCTATAGTACCAGTGTTACTTCAGAGCTTAAAAACACATATTTGCAACGTGTTTACTTACTATACAATCTGTAGAAGCCTTTGAAACGTAGCGGGGTGGTCAGCATGCCTCCACCTGACTTCAGATATGCCGCAGCGCACATACCTTTCCTATATTCCTTGCGAGGAACTGGGGGTGGCCTGTCGAACTGCCCCGGAAAATCGTCCCCTTGTTGTGTCCATCCACTGCCCTCCGCTCTGTAAGAGTTACGAGTTTCGTTGGAATGGCCTTTCGAGGTCGATGCTACAGGACTCGGACTCCGGCGTCCCAAGCTCGTCCCGACAGCAGGTCGAGTAGCCTCGCCCCACTCATCAGCCTCGTCTAGAGAAGGGTGGACGTTTACAGGGATTCTTTGTGTGCGCCGATATGGAGGGTCACGTTGTGGAGGAGTACGTTGTGCAGGATCACGTGGTGGAGGATCACGTAGTGGAGGATCATGCTGCGGAGGAGTACGTTGTGGAGTACGCTGTGGAGTACGTTGTGGAGTATCACGTTGTGCTGGACCTGGTGGGCGTCTTGCTAATGCATCGTTGAAATCGTTGAACGCTTGGCCAGGGGCGCTCGCGTTGCCACGACGTCTGTTACTAAATTGGTTGTCCTTGTTTTGTCCTTGTGGTGCTGGAGGAGGGTAGAACACCCTGGGCGCTGGCGCAGGCAAGTCGGGTGGTGGGGGGTTATGATATACAGCGTTGTTCCGTTGGACTTGAGTTGGCGGTGGACTAGACGAGGACCAACTGAGCGCAAGACTTTCTCGAGGCACGTCAACGGGGTTAAGTCTCGGTGGCCTGCTGGTATCGTTGTTGTTGTTGGGGGGTTGGTTTCCGGGAGATGGAAGATCCTGCGGCGGTAGCTGGCCAATCCCTTGTTGGGGACGTGGAGAGATTCTTGAGCGGTTTCCAGGTGGGAGATCTTCCGGCCCATTCGGAATACAAATCTCAGCGTCAGGATTTTTAAAATCTACTAGAATGCTCACCTGGCAGCGAGTCATCATTCTCATCAAACTTTGCAGGTTGCACTCCAGTCGGACCGCCGTACCCTCCATTCCTGAGGACTTCGGTTGGGGGAGGGAACGAACGTCTGACCTCGAATCTCGTTGGCCCGGGTGAATCAAAAGGTTCGTCAATTGGAACCGGTCTTCGGACAGGTGGACTCGGTGTGCCACCGGACTCCGGATGCTGCGACGGCTGCGGTGGTGGTGCTTGTGGACCGCCAAAAGTCGGGATCGGTTCGGGTGGGGGGAACGGATCCGACGACGGTAACTCTGGAGCATCATCGATAGGAGCCATTGCAGGATATGGGTGTGGACTAGTAGGCGGCACCGCTGGAAGTGGCCTTGAGGGGGAGCGAACGAGGCCAGCGCCGATACCGCGCTGAGGGAAATTAGCGCTCGGTGGTGGACCGAATTGTGCCGATCCATCACTTAAAGAAAGAGGCTCAAGAGACAGGTTGCTCGAAAGCGATCCCTGTGTAGGAGCGTGTACATTGTTATAAGACGGAGGAGGTGGTCCGTACGACATGGGCTCGAGCGACGTTGGGGGAGGGGAGAACAGAGCGGGGAGGGAGAGATCGTGGGAGGTGACTTGCACACAAAAGGGGTCATCTTCCGGCCTCGTGGCTGAAACACACTAGCCCCGAATATCACAGATGTTCCCTCCGGCAGATTGCGCTTCTCTCAGGCACGCGCTCTTGCGCAGAGACTAGAGGAAAAACGCTCCGAATTACCTACAGGCGAGAGAAAGTTATATTAGCATGTCCGATCGGGGGATCCCACGAAATGGTTCGCACATCTTTCCCATTATAGCGACCCGACTTTCTCGATCGAGATCTCATCGATAGAACAAACACGGTAAAAGCCGGGCCGCTGAACAGCAAGTCGTGGGCTGGAGGCGGTAGACATGCCGGGAGAGTCGATCGAGCAAATGTCGAGAGTAGGAGCCAAAAGCTCATCCGGAAAAGGGAGTAATCAGTAGGATGTGTTGTAGTGTAAATGCGAAAGAACACCAAGCCTTTCTAATATACATTTGTGTCTCCCTTAAGTTGCCATTTCGATAATCGCCTGCTGAGTTTCCTGGTTATCACTTTGATGGACAACCGTGGTAGTGGTGTACTCTTCATCCCGAATTGCAGACTCCCGTCTTCATCAACGTCCAGTTCGACGTTCACCAAAATGGGTTCCTTTTCCGAAGTGAACGAGGCCGTTTTTGCCGTCAAAATATCTTCAACGTTTTTAACTTCCTGAGCTTCAGCTGACACCAGTATCTCGCCATCCACGGATTTTGCGCGGAGGTAGAGTGTAATCCGAGATGGATGAATCCCTTCTTGCTCGCCAATATAGCCGATGTAATCCTTTACTCGGAGCGGTGGAGGCACGTAGTCGACGAAAAATGTTGTAATTGACGGGTCATCTTCGTATCGGGGATAGTGTCTAGATTGAGAGAAACGACAATTAGTTCGCGGTCGGCCCATGAGTCGAGTTCTCAGTAGTAGTAACATACGATGGCATCGGTCGTTGGCCTCCCTTGGAGGATGATGCCACTCCTGGGCTATTATTAGGTGAATGGATCACTTCTTTTGTGGCTAAATGTATGCTCACCGAAAAGACGATAAAATGCTGACAAGTCAAAGAATATATAGTCAGTCACTTATCGGATCAGAGCTCTGAGATCCTAACCACATGGAAGTTCGCCATCCAAATTCCGATAAGGTAAGGACGTCAGTGCATCCGGAGGTGGATAATTTCGCCCAGGGAGTTCGTTCTTCGGTTCCACTATGAATAGCAAAGGCCTGTGTTTGCTCCGTCCACAGTGCCTCGAACGTTCCATATTGATGACCGTATCCAAATTACTGACTAACTCCGGGCTAGCTCCAGATCTTGAAAGGTACATCTTGACTGCAGAAGGTTTGATGCACTCTCGTTGGGAGATGAAAGCGATGTAATTTCGGGCTCGACGAGGAGGTGGAACGTGCTCTACATCGAACGACGATAGCGATACATCGTTCGCGTATATGGGGTTGACTCTGAGAAACTCGGGGAACGTCAGTTCAATCGGTTAGTGCGGAGTTTAGAATACGGGGTCTTGGTGCAACGTACGAGAATAACGTTCCTGACGGAGCTGGAATGACATATGTCAGCGATGACTCCTTCGTCGAGACCCTAATATTGTATACATACCATACAGCCTATAATATCCTGTGGAGCGTCAAACATTTAGCTAAAAGGAATCCCGACCTACGACGCTCGGAATGAACCGTACCTTTCCGAATTTCCTTACCACGTCGTGGAGGGCCATCCTTCTGGGACGACCGCTGACTCTCTCCAGCCATACTCATAGAGTCGCCTAGACTGTCTTGGTAGGATCCAAATGACTGGTCGACGGGACTCGGACGACCGGAACCCATCCCACTGCGTTGGGGGATCTCAATCCACTCATCCGGCTCGTCCGCCGGAGGATGAACGTGTAATTGGGGTTCCTGAACGTGAACTGAAGGGAGTTCTCTAGGTGGTGGTCTTGGTGAACGATATTCCCGAGAGCTCAAAGTAGGTCGATCGGACGTGACGTTATTTGGCTGGAATTGAGGCGGAGTTGACGAGGCGCGGGAAGGACCGGCCGTTTGCTGTTGGTTGAAGAAACGCTCGTGCGACAGGTCTGGAAGTTCAAGTCTTGACTGACTGGCCGCAAGTGTGGTAATATATGGTGGCGAAGGTGGTGGGTCTGTTGGCAATGGAAGTCGAGTGTAGCTCGGAGGAGATGACCGAGGGGATGAACGACGATCAGGTGCTAGAAAGTCTCTTTCTGAAACGGTAAGTCAAACAATTAGCTTAGGTACGAATGAGGGATTCGGTATCTGTTAGACGGACGGGGATCAAAATCACTAACCGGGTACCCCAAGCGCCTGAACCCTGGCAGTGGCGTTCTCTGTGAGAGGCCGAACATTGACATACACACCCTTTGCGAATCTCGGCTGCATTGCCCCATCCGGCTTTCCCGCCACGTCAATTTTGTCAAAAGGATCGTCGACAGCTTCCTGTCGTGCGGTTCGCAAGCCTGGACTTGGCTGTCTGGGGTTGACTGGACGTGATGCTGACGTCGGCGGGTCATCGTAGGGTCGTATCACAGAACCAAAGACCGGCTGTGACGAGGGCAGCTCCCGAAGATTGCTTGAGCTAGCCCTAACCGTTAGCGGAGTATGACTGCGAGAACTCCCAGGTATCGACGGGAGTGGTCTCGGATTGGCACGGGGGGAGGGACCAACACCAGGTCGAAGGGGAGAATGATTGGCCGCAGTTGGCTGGTTTTCGAGAGGCGAATCTGCATGCCGTGAAGGTAGTGCCATGGTTGAAGTCGATAAGACAAATTTTGCTTATGCCGCTTTTCTGTGCGTTCGAGTGACGAGGCAAGCCGCAAGGTAATAGTTTAATTTCCTGACGCGGCGCCTGTGACTGACAAAGGGACGGAGGGCCGGGGACGCCACGGTTCAGCCGCACGCAGCAAACAACAATCTAGCTCAGATCTTCCCTCCTCCCGGAAATCCAGACCGACTCGATTAGACTCGATGGGCATAACTGCTAAGCTGCCAGACGTGCACTTGAATATGAGGTGAATAAGAAAAGGAATAGAGAAGTCACTCATGATCAAGAGTGGCGATAATTTCATCAAGTACCTCTCGAAACAAACAGCGGGGTTCATATATCAATTGTCCGCGAATACTCATTCAGGGTCACGAACACAATTCGAAAGCAATCCCCATTTTCTAGTAGTGCTATTCATAGCAAAGTATCACAACCGACTACTTATCACGGGCGAAGGCAAGAACGGAGATCTTCACTACTGAGAACCGTAATGTAGATACTATGGCACAGCGAGCCATTCTAATAGACAGTCGAGACTCGCCTTTGCCACTTTGACAGCTGTCTGTTGAAATTCCAGGTTATCCATCGAATGGAAAAGCGAGCTAACGGTTTGTTTTTCGTCCCGAAAAGGACGTTCCCGCGTTTATCAACCTCCAGCTTGACTTTCACCAAAATTGGATCCTTTTCCGAGCTGAATGAAGCCCTCTTTGCCGTCACAATATCGTTGACGTTTGTAACTTCTTGAACTTCCGCTACCGTCTCTATTTCACTACCCACTGATTCGGATTCTCCACGACGGAGGAAGAGTGAAATTCGAGACTGATGGATGCCTTCTTTCTGGCTGATATAGGCAATATAATCCTTTACTCGGAGAGGTGGCGGTACGTCTTCAGTGAAAAATGTTGTGAGTGAGTGGTCATCGTCGTATAGGGGATAGCGTCTAAATCGAAAGAAACGCCAATTAGCCCGTAGCTGACTCAAAGGTCGGGTTACGAGTGGTAGCGTACGACGGCATCGGTTGCTGGCATCCCTTAGACGATTGTGCGACTCCTGGCATAAATATCAGGTGATTAGATGGCGTCTCTCGGACCGAGAAATATGCTCACCGAAGAGACGATAGTATGCTAAAAACAACGAATAATTAGTCATTGACTGGTCGAGTGCGAGGTTTGAGATCCTAACCGCATCGAAACTCGCCACCCAAATTCCTATAAGGTAAGGAATTTAGGGTATTCGGGGGTGGATAATGTCGACCAGGAAGTTCACTGTTCGCATCCACTACGAATAGCCAGGGTCGGTCTCTGCTTCGTCCACAGGGTCTCCGAAAACGATCCATATTGATGACTGTGTCGAGATTTTTAATTAGCTCGGGGCTAGCTCCAGGTCTAGTAAGGTACATCTTGACTCCAGAAGGCTTGATGCGCTCTCGGTGAGAGATGAAAGCGATGTAGTTTCGAGCCAGGCGAGGAGGTGACACATGCTCGATATCGAATGACGATAGTGATATGTCGTTCCCGTATGCGGGATTGACTCTGAGAAACGCGGAAAATGTCGGTTTGACACGGGAGTTCAACGGTCGGGATATCGGCGCAACGTACGAAAATAACGTTCTTCCTACAGCTGAAATGAGACGTCTTAAGTAATGAATTTCTGTTAGAGACTTCAATGCTGAGTACACACTGTACAATCGATAATACCCTGCGGAAGGCCGAATATTTAAGCACAGGCTGCGCGACCTCGGAAGCTTGGAATCGACAGACCTATACGAATTTCCTTACCTCGCAGTGGAGGGTCAGCCAGCTTCGCAGTGTCTTCTTTCTCGCCTTGGTGGTAGTCCAAGGACGGATCGATCGGGCTTGAACAACCAGAACCTCTCCTTCCGCTTAGCCGGGAAACCTCAATCAAGTTGTCCACCTCAGTCGGGGGTTGGACGTTTACTTGAGGCCCCCGCGCCAGGCCGGGACGGAGGTCTTGCCGCGTTGGATTTGGCGGATAAAATGCTCGCCGTTCGATACTGGATGGGTCAACCGTTGTCTCTCCCTGGACTTGAAGCACAGCTGATGTGGACGATGCAGGGATTCTCTGATTGTAGGAGGGTCGCTCTTCAGAGCCGCCAGAAAGGTCAATACCCCTCCGAGTGACGTGATCGATAATAGGCGGGACAATCTCCGAAGGCAGTTGGTTTACTGACAAAGGCGGTCGAGTATTGCTTAAAGCGGACGGCAGAGGAGATGGACTTTGATGTGGTGCAAGATACCCTGTTTCCAGAAGGATAAGCAAAACAGTAACAGTAAACACTAATGGAAAATCTGTGCCGTCGTTTGATGGGTGGTTCAAATCACTAACCTGCTGCTCCGGGCGCTTGCACCTCAACAGCGGCTGAAGCATTGTTCCTGATCGGCCGAACTTCACCTTCGCTTGCACGAAGCCCCCTCCACGAGTTGAGCGACACGGACCGATCCAATCTTGGGACCACGTCAAATTCGTCGAACGAACCATCGTCGGGAGCTGACTGGGTGGCTCGTCTGAGATTAACTGAACATGATGTTTGTGTCATGGGCTCATCCGACAAGTCTGTCGCCGAGCCCAAGACGGGCCGTGAAGAGGTCATTTCTCTAAGATTGCTCGCACTGGCTCCATTCGTGAGTGGAACACCAACCCCAGGGCTCCCAGGTATTGATGGACGTGGTCTCCGGTCAGAGGCATGAGTTTCAGGACCGACGCCGGATCGAAGGGGAGGGGGGAATTTAGTAGGCATTGATTGAACACTGTCGAGTGGTGAGCTTCCAGGCGGAATAAAGGTGGTGCCAATTGAAATTATTGCATGGGGTTCCCTTGCGCGGAGTAGAAAATCAAGGCAGGACCGTGGGACGATAGACGTCACCTTTAACTCTAATTCAATAGTATCTTGGCGTCTTGGCGGAGGCCGTGCATGATCGTCGGAAGCATTCCATTTCATTCTCAGATCGTCCTCTTCCCGAATAAGGACGTTTGGAAAACCGACTTGCTTGAGTGGAGAAGCCCGGAGCTAAGATTGGTCAGCAACTTTAGATGATAGCGCGCGCCGGGCCAATATTAATCAGAGGTGTAGTGCAGATGCTAGACAATCTGAGCTTTTACTAATATTTATTTTGCTATCCCTTTCTCCAATATGTTGTAGGGGAGAGAGAAGTTGTTCAATTGATCAAGAGCGGCGACAAATTCAGCGGCGCTGACAACAAACAGTGAGATCAACAGACATGGACCGCTGAAACTTCCCCGAGTAGATCCAGGGTCACGAAAACCGGTTCGGAGGGACAGTCATCATTTCCTGCATAGGTAGTACATAGAAAAGTAACTCGCCCAGCTACTTATCGCAGGTGAAGGCATAGGAGTCGGAGGCCCCAACGGTTACAATGTCGGGGAAATGTGCGACAATACGGTACCGTCTCCCGAGAATGGAGATCTTTACTACTAAGAGCGGTGATGTCGATATGACTATGGCACAGGGAGCCGTTCTAATACATAATTGTCCCTTTTGCCCACCTCGGTAGCGCTCTGTTGACACTCCTGGTTATGCCTTGAATAGAAAAGCGTACTAACGGTGTGTTCTTCGTCTCAAAAAGCAACTTTCCGCGTTCATCGACCTCTAACTCGACGTTCACCAAGATTGGGTTCTTTACTGAGCTGGATAAGGCCGTTTTTACCGTCAAAATATCGTCAACGTCTGTAATTGCTTGTGCCTCCGGTGCTACACCACCCAATCGCTTGGATCCTGCGCGGCGGAGGAAGAGCGTAATCCGAGATGGATGGATACCTTCTTTGCTGCTGATATGGGCAATGTAGTCCTTCACTCGGAGAGTTGGAGACACTTTGTAAATGAACAATGTTGTGAGCGAGCGGTCATTTTGGTAAAGGGGGTGGCGTCTAGATTAAAAGAGCGTGACAATTAGCCCGTGACTACCCAAGGGACGATGACGAGCGATAGCGTACGACCACATTGGTTGATGGCATCCTTTTGTAGATGATGCTACTCCTAAAGTAATATCAGGTGAATGGATTGCTTCTCTCGGGCAAGATTAATGCACACCGAAAAGACGATAATATACTAACAAGCCAAAGAATATTTGCTCAGCAAATCATCAAAATGCGAGGTCTGAAACCCTAACCGTATTGGAGTTCATCATCAAAGTCCCTACAAGGTAAGGAATCTATCGTATTCTTGAATGGATAACGGCGATCAGGGAGTTGACTGTTCGCGTCTAGCACGAAGAGCAAAGGCGTGTCTCTGCTCCGTCCACATAGCCTTCGAGAATGATCCATAACGATGACCTTATCCAGATTTTCGACCAGCTCGGGGTTAACTCCAGGCCGTGTGAGGTACATCTTGACTCCGGAAGGTCTGATGTGTTCTCGTTGAGAGATGAAAGCGATATAATTTCGAGCTCGGCGAGGAGGTGAGACATGCTCGACATCAAACGACGACAGAGATAAATCGTTCGAGTATATGGGGTTGACTCTGAGAAACTCGAGCAATGTCAGTTTAACACAGTCAACCCGGAGCTCAACCGTCTGAATAAGGGCGACATACGAAAATAACGTTCCTCTTGCAGCTGAAATGAGACGCGTTCAGTGACGACTTCTCGTTAAAAGACTCTGATGCTGATTACATACAATATAGCCTATAATACCCTACGAGGTCCAAATATTTGAGCACAAGTGGCCCGACTTCAGAAGCTTAGAACGGAACATACCTCTGCGAATGTCCTTACTTCGTAGTGGGAGTTCAACCAACTTCGGGGAGTCTCCTCCCCTGACTTGGGGGTATTCCAAATATGGATCGGCTGAGCTTGGACCACCAGAACCTCGCCCTCCACGGAGTCGGGAAACCTCAGCCCGTCTGTCCTCCTCCGCCACTCGCGGCTGAAAGTTTGATGGAGGTCTCGGCGCCCCGCGGGAGTAAGGGTTCTGCGGCGTCGGATTTGGCGGATAAAACACTTGAGGTTCAAAAGTAGATGGGCCGGCGCTCGTCATTCGCTGGCTCTGAGGTACAGCTGATGTAGACGGGTCAGGGGTTCTCTGGCCAGGGGCGAGCCGCACTCCATAGACATTGGGCGAGCTGGGTCTTCTTTGGGTGTGGGGATAGCTGCCAGATGAGGTAGTGCTCGATGGTGAAGGTGGCATCCATTGGGTCTGAGGCACAGCTGATGTAGCAGGGTCCGGAGTTCTCTGGCCAGGGGCAGGGCGTGCTCCATAGGGGCTAGGAAGGTCGACCCTACTACTACTATTGTTACAGACAACAGGTGAGGTAATTCTTGGTGGTGAAGGTGGCGTTCGCTGGATCTGAGGTACAGCTGAAGTAGGTGATTCGGGGATTCTCCGGTGAGGGGCGGGGCGCTCTTCGTAGATGTAAGAAGGGTCGAGCCTCATGTGAGTGGTGTTATATGATGGGTTGATCTCTGGCGGTGATGGTGGTTGGTTTACTGGCGGAGGAGGCCGAGCATTGCTTAGCCATGAACTTCGATATGATTCAGGATAAAATCTTTCTGAAAAGGTAAGTCGAACCTTAGCATTGGACAAGAATTGGAAGATCCATGTCAACGTTCGACGGGCTAGTCAAATCACTAACCAGCTACTCCGGGTGCTTGCACCACGACAGTGGCGGTAGCATTGTTCGTGATCGGCCGAACTTCACCTCCTCTTGCACGAGGCTCTCTTTCCAAGTCAAGTGATGTGGACCGATCAAGTATTTGGACCAGGTCGAATTCGTCGAACGATTCATGGTCGGGAGCTGACCGGGTGGCTCGTCTGAGATTGACTGAACGTGATGTTTGTGTCATGGGCTCATCCAACGGCGCTATCGCCAAGCTCGAGAGGGGCTGTGGAGAGGCCGTTTCTCCAAGACTTTTCGGACTGGCACCATTCGTCGGTAGAGCACAAACTCCAGCGCTCCCAGGTATCGATGGAAGGGGTCTCGGGTTAGAGGCATGAGTCTCAGGACTGGCGCTAGATCGAGACGGACGGAGAGCGTTTATAGTCATTGGTTGAGCGCTGTCGAGTGGTGAGTGACGAGCTTTCAGGTGGTGCTGATTGAAATCATTGCATGAGGTTCCCTTGCCCACAGTTGATAACCCCCCGAGCGAGGCAGGACCGTGGGACGATAAACAGAGACGCCACTTCCCTCAAGTACTTCTCTCTCTTGACAAAGCGGGTGCATAATCGACGGACGCATTCTGTTTCAGACACAAAATCTCGGATCTCTGTCTTCAGCGGAGCGCGTGCATGATCGACGGAAGCATTCCATTTCATTCTCAGATCTCCCCTCTTCCCGGATAAGGATGTTTGGGAAACTGACTTGCTTGAGTGTAGCTCGGAGAGAAGACCAATCAGCGGGCTTAGATAATGGTAGCGTGCGCCAAAACCGGAGACCTTGATTGATATGAATAGGAGCTGTGGTGAAGGTGCTAGGCAATCCGAGCTTTCTAATATTTGCGCCCCCCGTTTTGCCATCTTGATAACCGCCTACTGACATTCCTTGTTATCCCTCTAATGGACAAGCTTGGTAACGGCTTGCTCTTCGTCCCGAAATGCAAATTTCCGTGTTGATCAACCTCCAGCTCGACGTTCACCAGAATGGGATTTGTTTCCGAAGTGGACGAGGCTGTTTTTGGCGCCACAGCATCTTCAGGGTTTTCAATCTCTTGGGCTTCAGCTTCTATCTCACCGACCACAGATTTTGCGCATAGGTAAAGTGTAATTCGAGAGGGATGAATCCCTTCGAGCTGGCCGATGTAGGCAATGTAATCCTTCGCTCGGAACGGTGGAGGCACGTAATCAATAAACAGTGCCGTGAGCGAAAGGTCGTCCTCGTAGAGTGCGTGGTGTCTAGATTGAGAGAGCTGACAATGAGCTGTGGCCGGCATCGGTCAGGCTGCTGAGAGTGACTTACGACGGCATCGGTCGCTGGGCACCCCTAGAGGACGATGCCACTCCTGAGGTAATATTCGGGTTTAGTCCATAGATTTTCCGACAGCGAGACGAATGCTCACCGAAAAGACGATAATACGCTAAGATGCCAACAATAGTTTCGTCAGCCACTCATCGGAGATAAAGTTTTGTGACTCTCACCTAATGGGAGCTCGACATCCAAATTTCTTTGAGGTAATGAGTCTATAAGATCCTGCGGCGGATAGTTTCGGCCAGGGAGCTCATTATTTGGCTTTACTACGAAGAGCAAGGGTGTGTGTCTGCTCCGTCCACACTGCCTTGCCGAAGGATCCATGCTGATGACCCGATCCAGATTTTTAACCAGCTCGGGTCTCGCTCCTGGTTGCATGAAGTACATCGCCACTCCAGAAGGTCTGATGGACTCTCGTTGAGATATGAAAGCAATGTAGTTTCGAGCAAGGCGAGGGGGTGAGACATGTTCAACGTCGAACGAGGATAGCGATATGTCGTTCTCGTATATGGGGTTAATCCTGGGAAACGCCGGCAGCGATAGTTTAACAAAGTTAGCCAAAAGCTTAGAGCGCCAGTGCTGAGCACAACGTACGAGAACAATGTTCCTGACGGAGCTGAAATGACACATATTCAGCGATGACTTCTCGTTAGAGATCCTCATATTTCATACATACAGTACAGCCTATAATACCCTGGGAGAGGCCAAATATTTAAGTACGAAATAGCGCGATCTGCGCCGTTTGGAATGGGACATACCTCGCCGAATTTCTTTACCACGTCGTGGGGGACCATCCATTTGGGGCGACCACTGACCATCTCCACCCATGCTCCTAGAGTCGGCTTGCCTGTCTTGGAGGTATTCGACCGATTGATCGACGGGGCTCGGACGACCGGAGCCTATCCCACTGTGCAGTGGGGGGATCACGACCCACTCATCCGTCTCGTTCACCAGAGGTTGAACGTTTAATTGGGGTTCCTGCGCATGAACGGGATGAGCATCTTCTAGTGGCGGTCTTGGTGAGAAAAATTGCGGAGGTCTGGACGGAGGTTGGTTGGAGATGCTTTGATTTCGCTGGTATTGAGACCGAGCTGGTATTGAAGGTCTGGCGGTTTTCTGTTCGCTGGGGAAACCCTCGGGAGACGGTTCCGGAGGGCCAGTCCTTGGCGGGTAAAATACTCGGGGTTCCGAGGTAGAAGGGTTCATGGTTTTACCTCGCTGGAGTTGAGGTACAACCGGTGAATACGGTTCCGGGGTTCTCCGTCGGGGGGAAGGTCGTTCCTCAGACGCGTCAGAGGGATCAAGGGTCTTCTGAATGGTGGTAATGACACCCGGCGGTGTAACCCTGTGAGGTGAAGCCGGAGGCCCTGCTGGTGGAGAACGTCGAGCATTATTCAAATGCCTCGATGGGTCGGGTGCAGGATAGATTTTTCCTGAAAGGGTGAGTAAAACAGTTAGATTTGAACAGGAGTGACGTCCCTCGTATCATATTTAAATGGACGATTCGGATCACTCACTCAGTAACCGAAGCCTCTGTCCTTTGATAGTGCCATTCTCTGCTACAGGCGGAGCGTCGGCTTCTGAATCGCTGCCGTACTCTCCTTCCTCGAATCCAGGCGACCTCACCCTATCTGGTCCTTCCTGAACGTCAAATTCGTCGAAGGGTTCGTCGATAGAAGCTAGTCGTGGGGGTCGTACGCCTAGATTCGGCTGCCTAAGACCGGCTCGACGTGATGGTGGTGTCTGCGGTTCATCATAGGGCCCGAGCACGGAACCAAAGACTGGGTTTGAAGAAGGCAGATCGGCAGGATTCCTCAAGCCAGATCCAGCGGTCAGAGGAGTATGGCTCCTAGGACTGCCAGGGATCGATGGAAGTGGTCTGCGGTCCGCAGCACGAGCGCCGGGCCGGACGCTACTAGGTCGACGTGGAGGAGGATAGTTAGTCGGTTCTTGTTCGAAGGGAGGATCTGCGGACGATAAAGAGGATGTTGACCGGAAGAGTTGAGCATAGTCGGATGTGGTTGACATGAGCAAGCTCGATGCCGAAGGGAGGACTGCGGAAGGAGCAAGAGACGCGCTTCCTTTTACGAGTTCGAGGAAGAGAAAGCGTTCGAGGAGATTATCTCTTGGCAGACCGCGTGCAATTGAAAGAAGCATCATAGTTCAGCCACAAAATCCCAGATCTTCCCTCCTCCTGGACAGGAACGCGTGCTCCGAATAGAAGCTATTAATCACACCAAGGGTGTGGCGGCTGGCGGTTTTACGAAAGACGAGCATAGGTCAGCTTCTAAACGAGAACTGAAAAGCGTGAGGAGTGGATGGGGGGAGAGAGAGGAAAGGTTCAACAGTTGTGAGACAAACAACGGGGATCGGCGAGCAGAGAGGAGGGAAGGGTCGACGTCGCGACGTCTTTTCAAGTTGCGGCTGAAACTCCCTCAAGTGGATCCAGGGCCACGCAGGATTTTCGAGCACGATTCAAGTCGTAGTAGCACCGCAACCCGTCACACTTAACACAACTGTCGGACAGCTGGACAACAACGAACATTTCTATACAACAAACAGACGAGTACAAACCTCAGCCATTGACAACCTGACAAGTGGTTGGCGACAGCGGAAGGTACAGAGGATTAAGATACATGCATGAGGGATTGAATGACAGGAGGGAACATTGTAAGGAAGGTGTAACATAGCGTCCGATGATCATGAGCAGTCCGATGGTATAAAGGGCCGCGAGGGCCGAAAAAAAGAGAGACGAAAAAGGAAGGAATCGAAAACCACCCACGCTTACTCCTCACTTCTCTCCGGAAGACCAGTTGCTCCCTTCTCTGCTCGGCGAATAGGGTTCGTCGTACTTGCCGCTCCCAGCGGAGCTCATGGAATCGTCTCGCCGATGGAAAGCGGGCACCGCCAACGCACCACCCGTCCTTGGACCACCACGGGAAGGAAGCGAAGGCGGAGCGAGGTAGTTCTCCGACATAACCGTGACCGTTGGCAGGCCGTCGTCGTCGTCATCGTATTGCCGGCGGTTGGATTGCTGCATCTCCACTCCTTGATGACGTCCACCGCGCTGCGATTCCTCGTCCGCCAAGTCGGGGTACTCTCCCGAATCCTCCTGGTATCCGCTGAGGACGGTGACTTCGGGCATGGTCATCGCGGCCGTCGCGGGAGCAGCTCTTCGCGGACCCGCACCACCACTTCCTCCCCTTGCTGCACCAGCTGTAGAGTTACCACCACCGCTTGATTTGATCGTAGAGAGCATGGAGCCCAAGATGGAGGGACGGGTGATTACGTACAGGGCGGCGTTGATAAATCCCGAAAGGGCAAAGAAAACGCCGGCGAAGCCGACAAGAGCTGGGGTGACAAGGTGGGCTTGAGACGGAGTGAACTGCAGTTTACGGACCACAGACATCGGCGTGATGACGACGACTGCGAGATGGGAAAGCAGAATTAGCATATGAGTTCAAGGTCCAAGCCTGGATAAGGGTCCGTACCGTAGGCTATTGGATAAACCAATAACTGCCTGGCGATATGCATTTGTTGGCGGCGGTGTTCCGGGTAGTTCTTGACGGTTCGGGAAAGGCGCCAGAAGAGGGGAATGTACAGGACAAACCCGGCGATGGCTAAAAGAAAACAAAGATGATTAGCGCGACTTGGCGAGACTCGAAGAGGGGTAGATCACTCACCGACAATCCAGAGTATATAATACTCCAGTCCGTACTGGAGATTTTCGTAGTTGGAATTTATCCAACACTGAAATAGATGTAACGCGTTAGAGTTGAAAGAACCTATTATTGAACAGATGTAAGCGAAAAGCGAGCTCACCCAATAGGTGGTTGGATAATAATAGTTCTTCTTGGTAGCGGCCGGGATCCCAGTGATGAGAATCAGGAAGAACCAAATCACCCCGATTACACTCAAGGGCAACCACTTAGTATCGGGGACCTTCCATCTCAAGAACAAGACGGCGAATGTGTGGGCGGCGATGACCAACGTGGTCAACGCAACCCCCACATCACCGAATTGCTTGAAGAATCCTTGAGCACGGCAGTATGCACCGGGGTCGACGTGTCCTTGTCCAATCCATTTGATGTGAAGGACGGATCCGAGGGCTTGCAAAAAATCCATAAATAGTAAATGCCCGAAATAGTAATCCGTTGCCGTCCGGATAAAGCGCCACGGTTGACGGCCGCGCGCTGCCGGTGGACGGACGTGATTGCGGATGGCGTTGAACTAGGTAATGCGGATCGGAAGACTCGTTAGGCACGGTAGTCTCTGGTCACGGCGCGAGAGCGTTTGGACATACAAGGACGTAGAGAAGGAGAATCCCAACCGCGATTATGGATAGAAGAGCAGACTAAATGAGCGTGAAAATCGTCGTGAGTACATCGCCCTGCGCTGGGAGAACATGGTAAAATCGCGGACCTCCACAACGATCTATATAAGGAGAAGGGAAAACGTCGCGGTCAGTCCGCGTCCTTTCTGACGGAGGTGGGATACGCACCAAAAGGGAGACTCGGCCACCAAAGGTGAGCTGCTTCGTATCCGCGCTGGACATCGTTCGAATGGCTGAACGGAGGCTTGGATGGGGAGGGGAGGGGAGTTGACTACGGGGGAACGAGAGTAGTTGGGTCCTCCACCTCGTCCTCGGGTTCACTCCTTTATAAAATAAACCGAAGACAGTCACGAGCGAGTCGAGTGAGATCTAGGATGAGAGCGTGTGTGGTCCGTGTGCTCACTTGTTCCTGTTCGAAGTGGGTGCTTCGATCATCTTGTTGTTGCTCGGCAGAGGACTTTTCGCCTGGCCAATTACGGATTGTAATCGCGACCGCGTTCGTCGTCTCGGCACAGCCTCGGGGGGTCCCTATGTCTTGACTTTCGACGAGTAGTCATTGCCACGTCCACGATGCCGGCGGCGGCTGCCCATCTCGTCGTCCAGGTGGGCTTGGAAGCCGTAAGCGATGATGTTCGCAGCTGTAAAAGACGAAAAGAAGTGACGTGACGTGGGGAAATGTTGGTCGAAAACGATAACGGAGGTGTGCCTGACCCTCCAGCATGAGCCAATCAGATCGCTCGAACCTGATATCGAGGACGACAACACCGCCTCGAGGCAGTTGACACCATATGGATCACCTGCATCACTCCCTTGCACCAAACGTCAACTCCATGACCCCTTTTTGGGCGGGCTGGGGAACCCGTAACGGCATGGCAGTGCGCCATAATGAAATTCGCCGATGATTTGTTCATCAAGCTAACAACAGGAGCACGTACGTATTCGCATCTACATGAGTATTTTTTGCTAGAGGATGATACCAGATCAAAGATACATAAACAACTGAGGCACGCGGGAGGTGATGCTCCCCCCGTGACGATATCATTCAGAACCGGATCAGAGTCTTTGGGATGAATCGGAGAACTGATCAAGCCGCATTTGCACAACCCACCAAACTCTAGTGACGCGTTTCTTCACCTCTCTGCGCTGGTGCTCGCACTTCCTTCCTTCTTCGGAGGGTAATATACCTGGTACTTGGTTCCAACTGAGCTTGACGACGACGCTTGACGATGATTGGATGGCACTGTAAGGCTACGGTCGTTACCATAGCTCGCCACGGTTCCGCGGGTCAAAAGCGATGGTGGTGTGAGGTGGTGCTCTGACATGACTGTCACGGTGGGCAATCCATAGTCGGTATCCTCAAAGCTGCGTTGGTCCGGCCTCTGGGCACTGCCCAGGTCGACTTCGTGATCTCCTCGCATCGCCGCCTCCCGCGAATCCGACTCGCGGCCGAACCCATCATCGATAGTCACTTCAGGTATTGTTGTAGCTGGATTTTCTGCCGGTTTCCTACGCCGGCCGTGTGCCGCACCAGCAGGGGGAGGGGCGGCACCGCCATCGCGGTTGGGTTGGAAGATAGAGAGGAAAGAGACGAGGATCGACGGACGTGTAATAATGTACAAGATCGTGTTGACGAATCCCGAGAGACCGAAGGCGACTCCGGCGAAGCCGACTAAGCCGGGGTCGACTGCGGGCTTTCCCGAGGTCGGTTTACCCTGAGCCACCAAATTCGCCATGTTTTTGGTATTGGTGAATTGGATCTTGCGTACGACGGAGATAGGAGTGATGACGATGACTAGGAGAAGGGGAGTCAGACAAGAAGATGACAAGGGACTAGTGAACAACGTACCATAAGCGATGGGGTAGACCAGGAGTTGCCGAGCGATGTGCATTTGCTGAGCACTGTGCTCAGGATAGCTCCGTATAGTGCGCCGAAGACGGATGAATAGCGGTATGTACAAAAGGAAACCGGAAAAGGCTGTGTTTCGAAGGGATTTTGGGTGTCAATTGAGCTAGGGTTCCTGTGGTCAAAGGCAGAACAACTGACCGACGATCCACATGATATAGTATTCTAGCCCATACTGAAGGTTTCCGTATTTACTATTGATCCAGCACTGAGGAATCATGTAAATGTCAGCCTGCTCCGAAGCCGTGAGATGGAAACGTACCCAAGACCCCGTCTGGTAGTAGTAGTCATCTTTTGTTGACCACGGAATGGAGGTGGCAAGAATCAGGAACAACCAGATCAATCCAATAACACCCAACGGCAACAACTTTGTATCAGGAACTCTCCATCTCAGAAACAAAACCGCAAAGGTATGAACTGCTATAACAAAAGTACTTAATGCCACACCGACGTTGCCGAACTGCTTGATGAATCCTTGGGCACTGCAGTATGTGGAGCCCCCCTCGACGTGTTGTTTGTGAATCCACCTTATGTCCAGAATCGATCCGAGAGCTTGGATCAGATCCATGAAAAGGAGGTTGAAGAAATAATAGTCGGTTGCGGTCCGGATGAAGCGCCATGGTTGGAGTCCACGAGCGGCCGGCGGACGGACGTGGTTCCGGATAGCGTTGAACTAGAGTAGCGTAACACGAAGTGAGGTTCTCATATCTCGTTCCTTCGGTGTATGTCAAACGTACGAGGACATAGAGCAGTAGAATCGCGACGGTAATTTGGGATAGGAGGGCAGCCTACAAAAACAGGCGCCGATCGCGGTTGTTAGATAAAGTCCGAGCGCATCGCCGCTGGGGTCCGCACCTCCGTAATGAGCTACAAACACACAGAACAAGTGAAGCCGTAAGTCAGCTGCGCATGTCACCCCATCGTTTGCGACACCTTGCATTAGCTGCGTACCAGAAGGGAGATGGTATTCCCCGGGGTTAGCGGAACTACGACCTGACCGGTTGTACTCTGCGCGGCGGACAGGATTGCATCCATGGAGGGGGATGGGATACCGCAAGCTCGATACTAAGACTCCCCTCTTTTCCGCAGCTGAATATATACCCTTGAGGGCGAATATGAATAAAACGTTGTCAATAAACGAAGGGTATTGACTAAGGGTGGGGACATCGTCGGGTCCAATTTCGAAACGAAGACTTTCCATTTTCCCACCGTCGAGGGGAGGGCGTTTAGCCTGACCAATCAAATGCTGGTATCAACCAATATTTGCCATGAAATGGAAGTCTTTGTTTCCATGGTGGCTGGTGAGCAGCTAAAATGTATCACTAGCCCTCTGGATTCGACGTAACCGCAGTCCGCCAAGCCCTTCGAGGAGACCCATTGTACTATTCTCCGAATAATTATCAGCGGGAGTATATTGTTAAGAGATAATGGCTCTCCCTCAGGATAGAGTGTAGAGGTGCAAGGTTTAGAGTCGGTGGGGGCGGGAAACCGAGCTAGCCATGGGCATCATGCATGGGTCAAGAGAACAGACTGCTCGGAGCACAAAAGGGAGGGTGGAGTCCATGTACTATTCCTACCCTCCTCATTGCACCGAAGCTGTGGTCTATCCCGATCAGGATAGTAGCTTGGCCCTCCGTTGCACCACATTCGAGACCGAGGCGTAGAAACACCTATACCTCGTGCCCATTCGAGTCAGTGTGACTTACTAAAGATGTAAAAGAGAGTGGTAATCCCGCTCGTCTGTATTTGGAAGACAATGCTCCAGCGATGCACCACTTCGTGCTTATTCGGAACTTGCCGCTATCTTCGGGACCGGGTACAAAACGGTAAGTTTGGACACGGGGATGTGGGGAGCTAAACTGTGAGTAGTCTATCATCTCGGGTTGGAAGCACCGAGCCTTAGGTGGAGCGGCGAACGGAGTTGGGCTGAACAGAAGTCTTTGATTGACTGTAAACGGAAGCGCTCATTGAGGGAGATTGTTTGCTGGATTCCTCGACACACCCCTCGCCCGAATCTCTGGAGTTGCTTTGCGTACCTAATCAACACACAGTTTCCGGAATGCACAACCAGTCGTCAGCCACCACTGCGGGAGTTTGGCCGAAACTTTCTCCTCGGGTGAACACCCAAAAATGAGCGGTGAACCATTCTAACAGCTCTCTCGTATATGTCGCACGTTCGGCACTCGGGCGTGTTTCGCTCAGTGCTTTACGTTCTCCATCGCGGTTACGCGCTTTTCCTCCAATCACTTGACGTGGGTAAAGGTTGACCCATAGAAGAGGATACATTCACGTCAGATGCATTAGAATTTGAGTACGAGCAATTATCGATCTCGCTAGACCGGGACGAACGAGACGAGCAGGTTAAGTGCGTGACGTCATAAGACGGTATATTCAACCGTGCGAATTCCCGTTCCCTTCCATTTTAGTTCCAACGACGTCGTTCTTTTCTGGCTACTCCGCACTCGCTACTCTACCAACGCAAGGCGCAAATGGGGTCTGCGGCATTCAAGAGGTTTATTCTTACTTTCATCAGATCTTGCAACGAGTACCACAACCGGACTCCGGTCATACAGAAGAATCGATCGCTTATTTGGCCGATTACGGAGGCTGCCATCGAAGGGATAGCGGGAGCAGGATCCCATCGCTTTGATGACGGCGTGCGTACCGACTTCGCCATGATCGATATTACTGCCGCTAGTATTTCTCAGTGTGTCAACTCGGTACGTCGTTTGATGGGTTGGGCTCTCGGGACTTTTTTATCCGCTTTGGTTCGGATATTGACTTTTTTTTTTCAACACGACCCAGCGCCATGACATGGTCGCGCTCCTCGATTATATGGCCTTTCAAGCTCTTCAAGTCGCTGCGTTAATTATACCTCCGGAAGCGAACCCGGATAACGATATTGTGCACCGGGCGGTCGGGGGTGCTATCGTCCCCGCAGAAACGGTCCTCGAGATTATACGAAGAGACCCCAATGGACCCAGAGCAAAGAAGTTCCGTGCGACGCTTATCATCATCCTGGGGGGCTGTTTTTGTCGCTGTACGCGATGGGATACCTTAGAGTCGGTCGTGGATATCAGCTTGGTGGCGGAACAGAGCTGACTATCTTTCACTTTAGGATCTCAGAGGACCTTAGGGAGGATATTCACGCTGAAGCTGATAGGATCCTCTGCGACCGGAATTATGAGTTCAACTCTCCTTTGGAGGAGCAAATCGTTTTAAAGTGCGCTGCTCAACTAATCGAGTTTGTTGAATCTCTCTCTGAATCACCGGCTGGGAGAGTCCTGGCCGGGTATGCTGGCGACAAACTTGTTCTTCGTGTTCGTCACTTTTTCATGGACGAATCGTCTCCAAATTTTGGGACGATGTTCCCCCTTCAAGTTCTTTTACACTTGTTGCTTTCCTCGGACGCACCAATTACTGGTATTGCGTGGGTTCAGAATGGGGTCCACACCGCCATTCTCCGGCGGTGTTGGATTATGGTACGCCGAGGGTGTTTACTCTCAAGAGAAGACATGAGAGCTTCGGAACTCACCCTCTCGACGTAAGCCCAATCTGTGAGACGAGAATCGTCGCATTACGAACTTACCTATTGTGGATTGCTGCAGGCTGATGAATTTGTACTCGTGTTGTCACGGTCAAGGCGCCATGGACGAGATCTTCCTCAAACTTATCGCACAGTGGGACCTATTCTCATTCTTTGCGCTATGTCTTCTGGTTGCTGAGCGAATGAACGAAGTTGAAGGTGAGTTCTCAAACTGATTTCTTCCGTATGCCCTGCGTATTCAGATACGCCCCCCCTCTTATAGACGTAGAGAAATCTATGGCGGAAACGGTCAAGGGGTTTAACTGTGACCCAACCACTTTGAATGAGGTTGTGACTCCTCATTGGTTCAGTGTTCTTCAAAGGCTCATCGAACGAGAGCGGCTTCGACCTATATTAATCGACCTTACTGCCGAAGAACTCAAGATGGAAGCTCAAATGAAAACACGATATCGCTGCAAGTGCCATCCACCGGGCTGCATACACGGACAAGGATTTACCAGCCCGCCTGAGGTAACGAGGACGGCATTAGATGCCTGGAGAAACTTTGGGTCCAAATTAGGTCTCGATGAGGAGAAACTTTTGGACAGAGTTGCCGCTCAGACTAGGCTCGGCGACGAGAGCGACAATAGCGACGAACCTCTCACCTTCCGTGGTTGTAGCTGGGTCCGCTGCGCCTTGTATGGGGATGGGTCCCCTCGGAAGATGCTTTGCTGCGTGAATTGCAAGCAGGTATGTAAGACTGATGCTTCGGAAGTTCGATCAGATGACTAACGGATCATCCCCTCGCACGCTGAAAGGCTCAGTACTGCTCCTCAAAATGCCAAAAAAGGTAAGTTAGTCAACGAACGTGCATTTGCATTTGACTTGACATCCGTTATCCTAAAGCGACTGGCTCGACGGGAGGCATAAAATGGCATGCTCTCCAATTGCTTAGCAATATTCCTATGCATGATCACTCTGTAGATATCCCCCGAAGGCAGGCCTCTGGTTACAAAGCTAGCCCGAAGCCACTCAAAATTGGGTGACAAGCTTGTCAGATAGAAGTCTTCAGCCGAACCTCATTGAAAGCGAGCGCAGTGAGAGTCGTGGCATAGTAGACCTCGAACTGATGTAAAAGTTTTGACTGAATTACTACGTAGTACAGTCGTTCTGACTAAATCTAAAATGCTCCACTAGATACCGTCGTTGGCTCTTGAAATGGAATGAGACCGGAACTTGTTGGCGGAGCAAGGGGATGGCAATAGGACAACCTTTCTCCACCCGTGAAGTGACTTCTACGAAAATCGCAGGTCTTTGATAATATTATAGCGCGGCGAAAGGCCTGTGTACATTTACGTTACTGTGTCGTTGCGCAGGTATCAGTTGACTGAGCGGTGGGTGAAAAACGAGCCCGTCGGCGTGTATTCTTTACGCAATCGGTTATCAGCAACTTGGCATGTACGAGAAACTTGATCATTCGGCAAGCATGGTCAGGGCGAGGCGTGATTCCTCAGACTTCAGCCAGGCAGGTGAAAGCATTAGACCGAACCATTCCCTTGAGGTCACTATCTAGTTTAATATCGATAAGAGTGGGTATTGGAACCCCGAGGGTGGATGCCCAATCTATTCGATAGAGGTGACCGCACATCGTGCTCACGGTACGTAACGACCTCGAACGCCCCTCCAGATTGTATCGTTTCCAGGAAATGGATAAGAGGTTATCCCGAAAAGGCCGAATGGGCCTTATATGTACGGCCCGATTTGCAGTGGCGTCTGGATCCTAGTGCGTGTGGTGCCAAGAATAGAATTATCTAGAGCGTCAATCACATCTGCCGTGCCCGAAATAGCCACGCCGCGCCTACTACATATGATCTTCTTCAACCACCGGTCTTCCTAGACCGAATAACGCTCCTGTCTTGAGTAAAAAGGCATCGATAGGCAGTGCCGACGGAAACGATCCGACCAACTGAGGCGGTGCCGGGGTTTGCCAGCGCGACTTGGCAGGGACCGGCGGTCAATACGCAAATTCATGTCTGTCCCTTCTGACAGTACTCGCCAATGGCAGCGGCAAGAGAGGCGACTGGGCCAGTTATAGAACCTATTTCAAATATTGTAGACGATGTTTACTCGAAGCGGCTTATGTGGTGGTGGCGTTTTCGGATATATAGGGTCTGGGGCAGTTCCCACGTGTTTCCACTTACAGCGCCTTGGCGGCAATTGAGGGACGCGGATGGCAGTGGTGATCTCAGTTTTCATCAAGCCTTTTTCTACCCCTTCATAAATCCTCCACCTCCTTCCGTCTCTCCTCCTCCCTCTCTTCATCCCGTGTCAGCCTGCCAACCATGCTTGGCGCGATAGCTCTGCTCGCAATGATCGGCGTGTCAATAGCGCTCCCATCTGCTTCCGCTTTCGGCAGCCCCCATTTCATGAAACGAGATCCTCTACAACCACGACAAGGGACTCAAAAGCAATACGACACGGAATACTACTTTGATCAACTAATCGACCACGGAAATCCATCCGCTGGCACCTTCAAGCAACGTTTCTTCTTCAGCGATGAATACTACAAAGGTCAAGGCTCGCCCATCGTCATAGGAACTCCTGGAGAGCAGTCCGCCGATGGCTTTTATGCCGACTTGACTGGATATTCGATTATGAACAAGATGATGGATACTTGGGGAGCTGCGGGTGTCGTCCTCGAACGTTGGTTTCTCCCGTCATCGCATTTTACTCTATCAGAATTGTCCAGCTCACGCTACCGACTTTTTCCCCCTCATAAGATCGTTATTGGGGAAAATCATCGCCGTACTCTACATTGACTGCTCCGAATCTTCAATTCCTCACCGTCGAACAGGCTATCACCGACTACAAGGTGGGTTGCCATCTCGGGGACCGGGGATCATACCCGACGGCCTTTTTGGTTCATCCGCTTTGGCCGCTCGGGGAATACATCGACCCCTATTCAAAAATAGGGAACACGCGCTTACTTGAGTATATCTTTCCAGTACTTCTTAGACAACGTTCAACTTCCGTGGGCCAGCGGTAATTACACCAGCAACCCTAGCTCGACCCCCTGGGTTAACGTCGGATGCAGCTACCCGTCAGTCCTTCATTCTTTTGCGAGAATATCTAAGTTTCTCACTTGTCCTGTTTCTTGTCCCGATTAGCGGCCTTCTAGTTGCTTATACCCAGGAGCAATACCCCGACCTTTTCGCCGCTGGTTACGCAACGAGCGCTCCTGTAAACGCAGATGGCGACTTCTGGTTCGTTGGAATACTATCCAAAGTATCATCCGTGACACTTCTAACAACCTATATCCGCTCCGCAGGGAATATTGGGAGCCTATCGAAGAAGGCATGCCCCAAAACTGCAGCTCGGACTTGGCTGCCGCGGTTGCCTACATGGACAATATTATGTCCACAGGGACACAAGAAGATGCGCTGGCTTTGAAAACAAAGTTTGGCATGCAAGAAGTAGCAAATGACGATTTTGCCTACGCTCTTCAATGGCCGATAAATACGTGGCAAGAATTGCAAGCTTACAGTTTCGCCAAAGACGGAACCTCGACTTTCCAGCAATTCTGCGATGTGATCGAAACCAATGCCGATGGGACTCAAAATACGAACGCTCAAGGTGTTGGAATGCCCCAAGCGTTGGAGAATTGGGCGAGAGTGTTCAAGGCCTGGGGACCCGATCAGAATTGTCCAGGTGGATTTTGTTATGACACTACGGACCCGACTCAGGATAAGTTTATGGATACGAGTGTCTCGGATACGTATGGGCGTGCATGGATGTGGATGGTGTGTACGGAGTTTGGATGGTTCCAAGGTAAGGATGCTTGACGAGCCCCACCTGCTGACTCACCGACTTTATGGCTGACCATTCATCTTGCCCCATACCCCCCATACCCATGCGAAAATAGTTGGAGACCCAGGCAACTCTTCATCTATCGTCTCGAGTCAAGTCACTACCGCCTACGCCCAACGTCAATGCTCCAACTATTTCCCCCTCGCCGATGGAACGCACTCCACATACGACTTCTCTCAAGACACCACCGCCCTCAACAGTCAATTCAAGGGCTGGAACGTCGTCGGAAACAATCTATTCGTCGTCAACGGTGAATTCGATCCTTGGCGTTCCGCATCTCTTTCATCCAAATGGGCACCCTATTTCACCGACACCCCGACCCAAACGATCGTCGTCATTCCCAACGCTCATCACTGCTGGGATTACTCCTTGATGAACGGGGACGTCGACCCGAACGTCAAAGCGACTGTAGACCAGGGCATAACCGAAATCGGTGGTTGGCTGCAAAATTGGTACAAGAGCCACCCGGAGGTGTCCAACAACCTCTCCAACGCAGCCACGACCGCCGAAACGGCAGATCCCATCGCAGAGGCGGCAGATCCCATCGGAGAGACGGTGAATAACGTGAACGGAACCAACGGAACCAGCGGAACCGACGACTCCGACGTGAGCGACTTGCAGAGGAAAGTCGACGAGTTAACCGCTAACAAGAAGCTGGCCATAATCTCGTACGCCCTCAACGCGGTCTTGGCTCTCGCGGTGAT
The DNA here is from genome assembly GCA_019633425.1 of Tulasnella sp. 424. Lineage (NCBI taxonomy): Eukaryota > Fungi > Basidiomycota > Agaricomycetes > Cantharellales > Tulasnellaceae > Tulasnella > Tulasnella sp. 424. The sequence goes on along the minus strand of WSUB01000035.1, from coordinate 186,792 downwards.
TATCTGTCTCGTGTGGCTGATCCTCGCGAAACGGTCGGCGTCCAAGTCGTCGAGGTCCGGGCCATCGATTCCGAAGTGGAGTCTGGGCAAAGGAGGTGTTCAGCATGGTGATCAGTTGGGAGAGTACGGGTCGGGTTCGATGGCTGGCGGGAGAGGGCAGTATCAGCAGCTCAAGGAACAGACGGTTTAGAAAGTTGGGAATCTCCGGCACAGGCGTCTATAAAGGCTGTCTCGTCTTGCGTGGTCGGAGCTTACTACAAGTAAAGCACGACCACTTGCGGAGAACCTGTAAGTTTGAGTATCTCCGGGTACTGTCTATTTGTGCTGATTCCTGACTCCTTGAAGCTGGTGTGCTTGCATTTCCTCACTGTCCCTACGTCGTATTTTCCACCTGTCGTCCACATAGACTTTCCGTACCACCCACTACCCCATTTCCTACCCCAACATCGGCAGTGCCGTTGACTCCTTCCATGTCCTCATATTTTGGTATAATTTTAGCATGTAAGACTATCTTGGTGTGAACTGTTTGTCCAGTTATTGCCCCGTTACATTTCGTGAACCTTGTGCAGAGGGGCAGTATTTTTCGGTTTTGCAAGCGTATACATAGACCCGACTTCTGAACCTCCATCATTCTATTCAAGCTATAACGTGCGTGGTAGAATGCTATTAGCAGATAGGCGACTGGATTCAGAATATCGAAAGAGTAATGGTCGGGCGTCACCGATCCCGAGCCCCGCACGGTTTCTTCGTGAACGCCATAGGACCACGAGAACGACGGGATATCCATTCTCCTTAGTCGGCTCCGAAAGAGGTCGGCACCGAACAAACGGAGTGCCTTCCAGCTTTGGCAGGGACCATGCGTAATCTACACCCTCCACATTGACCGTATTTAGTCGAGATCGTTAAACAACGATCACTAGTGCTTATACACATCTCCGGGAGTTGCTAATCACTGACATTTCAGATGACGCCGGTGGATGCTTCGGCAGTGCCAGTTGCGTGCATGATGGGAGCGGGAAGTGCCGAGTGGGGAAGGGAAGCCAGGGATTCTCGACAAGCCTCGAAATGGGTCTTTTAGGGTGCCTGAAGGGTTGAATCGCGGTCAACACGACAGTCCAGTCGGGTCTGTCAACTCTCCCTGTGGGCCTTATATGAGGTCACTAAATAACTTCTTCGTCTCTTCCTGTTTGAACGCGATGCTACATCTCAACGCCATCTTTAAAGTGCTATGCACATCCCTAAATTTCTCCTCGGGTTTTGCCAGAGAGAGTCAGGACTTCCGACGGCTAGATTCCTCCCGGAACGGTTCCAAAACTCCAACAAAGGAGTACTTCGATCAACTAATCAACCATTTAAACCCATCTCTCGGTACCTTCAAGCAACGCTATTTCTTCAGCGACCAGCACTACAATGAGCAGGGTTCACCTATCGTCATCGAAACGTCTGGAAAGCACTCTGCGGATAGAAGCAAGCTCACTGAAGGTTCGAAACTGAGCATGATGCTGAAGACTTTGGGAGCAGCCCCGGACTCGACTTTACCAGAGCAATAGTTTATGCCGCCTCACAAAGTGTACGAGTGTAATTCGTTCTGATCATGCCCCTTAGTCCGGCTGGAAGGAGGGATTTGATTAGAACCTCCATTCTAGGATGTTTATCATAGACTTTATTTGATTTGTTTCTTGAGCGATGCCGGGCTGATCAGAGTTGTCTTCGGGAGTCCTCCTAGACTTCCCGGTGCACAGCTTCTTACACTCAGCAGCCGCGCGCTGACCACGCTACATACTTTCAAAAAAAGAAGTAGGGTTGCAGCCGCACATATACATTCCGTAAGAAGGTCAGAAATGTCACACGATACAAATCCGTACTCACGACCAACATCGTGCATGGGTCCAACCAGAGCCCAAAGCGCCACAAACCATGACCGGGGGATTCAGGCGCGAGCCTAGAGTTTCGGTTCTCGCCGCCGCAAGTGCATTCCGGTAAGCTCGGCGTATTTTTACTCGGTTCATCGCCAGCCCTCAGACCCAGTATCCTTTTTCGCCGCATAATCTTCCTCCCACAATTTATATGACAGTATAGGGGGACTAGCCACAACTTGATACCGACATCTCATCCCGTTTCTCAAATTGGATTGTCACATGTACCAGTCCCTACTGTCAGGACGGAAGTCTCAACCGCGGAGACTCCCGATGGGACCGACGGGACGTATGAGACTGCTTCGAATGATTGATGGATCAAATCAACGAGTTGGCCGCGACAAATGGTTGGGAGCACGGTTTGACGGCATCTTCTGAACTTCCAGAGTGGCCATTCCCCGACCGAGCAAATAGGAACCCTTCTTTACATGCTTACGTCGTCCTAAGGATGTCCGCAATTTCGGTCCGCCGGCGGTTGGAAAGGTCCAACTCGGTCCGAGCTCTAGATCTCCGACCCCTCCATTGATTCGGTCCGGAGCGACTTCCGTCGGGAAAATGATCATTCGGCAAGGCCTCTAATTTCTTGGGTCTGAAGATGTGCTGCACATGTGGAGGTGTCGGACCTTCGAACGGGATGTTGTGGTCTCTTAAACTGCATCCCTAGCACGCAGGCTACCTTAGACCTTAAGCCATTCACAGCTCCCCCAAAATTGGAAATGTTCGATGAGTCGTTGCAATGAGATGGGTTGTTGCTCGGTCTGATCAAGTGAACCGTGAGACGCAACAAGAACGCCAGGATGTCGGGTGAAGGGGCAAATTTAAAACAATTAACCCTGTGCTTAAGTCAGCAAGCCACCAAGCTCCCTCCACTTCCTGCACTTTTCGGCCTCACTATTAGAGCCACCATACCGCCATGCACGTACAACAATAATACTACACGGAGAATCCCATACATGTCGAATTTTTTCCATCGACTGAAGCCAATAATGAGGTTGAAACCGACAGTCGGGTTGTTTGGCTTACCCGAGGATCACCCTCGATACCGAAAAAGACGAAATTCACCCTATAGTTCGGTAGGGACCGTGTCTGATCCGGCCAAGTTAACTAGGCGATCGCGCGAGTTCTATCGAATGCACTCTACGCCATTCAACCACGGTGACCATCCATGAGTCTACTGAACCGTGTTAGGCACGCTCATACAGGCTATCGCTGTATCAATGCCATGTATGAATGATTGTGGCGAGGTAGGCTCGGTGGAAAGCAAATTTTGGCGCGGTCATTCGTAAGCCCGAAGATGAGGGTCTAAAGCAGGGACCGATGGGGGCAAAAAATTGGCCGTAGTAATCAGCCCTGATCAGCCCCTTCGGTTTCGATATACAAACCATGCTCCATTAGTGCTCCATTCTTCGGCTTTCCTCGCGCTGTTTGGCGCATCCGTAATTTTCTCCTCGGTTTCGGCTCGGGATTTCAGCCGGATTTCCGACAGCCGGGTTTCCTCAAATCACCGCAGACCGGCGATATAAACCTTTTACAGAGCAGCCTTGTCTTCGATTTTGCAAACGTATACATAGACCTGACCCCCGATCCCTCATCTCTCTATTAAAGCTATAAAGTGCGTGGTAGTTTGCTACCAGCAAATACGCGAAAGATCGAAAGAGTGATGCTAGGGCGTCACCGATTCCGAATCCTTCACAGTCTCTCAACCAACGCGATTGGGCCACAAGAATATTAGGGTATTGGTGAGCTAACCCCGATCCGTTTCATGTTAGAGATACAAGATGAAAAGCACCGCGTTTCCGAGCTGTTTGCTGAATTAATCGCACGTTTTAAAGTGACCTCAGGGATGCAATCAGCATGGCGGAAGACATTACAGGTGTTGAATCGACTGCCTGTCTGCATGAAGAATTTGCAACCATTACCCGAGCTCATTTCAGCACGTGAGCGCCTTTAGACAGTGGAGGCATTACACATTGGAGTGAGGGCCTTTCTTGTTTGTCTCCGAAGTAGCGGCCCCTTCCCGCGGTCGAATGGTGCCTTACTATACCGAACAAGAGACCATGTTCCGAACATACAGGGATCGATTGGCAACGCCTTTGAGGGCAGTCACACCCATGGCTCCTGTGCTCGGGCGCCTCAAGCCTGCTGAACAGGGTAGTGGCTTCTGCTCGGTCGCGCCAGGCATCCCGATGGGCGTTATTGGGAGTGTTCGAAATTTGATCTTTTCTTTTCTCCTCACTCGTTACAAGACCCATAAATCTTCAGTTCCTCCATTACCCCAGGTCCTTTGCCACTCTCCCCCAGTCTGCCAACGATGCTCTTCTCAGTGACCCTCCTCACGTTAATTGGTTCCACCATAACCTTCCCGTCGGCCTCGGCTTTCAACGGCCAATATTCCAGAAAGCGAGAACCCCTCCAACCTCTCCAAACGCCCGAAGAGCAGAAATATAACAAAAACCATAATTTTACTCAGCTAATAGATCATTCGAATCCATCTGCTGGCGGATTCAGACAACGTTATTTCTTTAGCGATCAGTACTATAAAGGCCAAGGCTCGCCCATCATCATCACAACTCCCGGAGAGCAATCCGCCGATGGATTCTACACAGATTTGACTGGATCCACGTTGCTGAATGCGATGTTAAAAGAATGGGGAGCTGCGGGTGTCATCCTCGAATGTGGGTTTTTCTCTGAATAGCTGCCGAATGTCGAAATGAACCAGGCCAACTCACCCCACCCTCTGTTGTCCGTACTATAAGATCGATATTGGGGCAAATCCTCGCCATTCGACCGTCTGACTACTGAGAATCTTGCGTTTCTTACGGTCAATCAGACAATTGAAGACTATAAAGTGAGTCGAGGATGAACAGCTATACACACAGCCGGTGTCGAAATGCTAATTCGAGTGCCATTTTTAGTATTTCATTGAAAATGTTGACCTTCCTTGGTCCCGTGGCAGCGGCAGCTACAACAGCAAACCCAGCGTCACTCCTTGGGTCAATATGGGATGTAGCTACCCGTGAGACCAAAATATATTGCAGAGAGATATATCTTTCTGATATAGTCTCTTCCTTTTCGTAGCGGTCAACTTGTTACCATTGTCCAGCAGAAGTACCCCGACCTCTTCGCAGCTGGTTATGCGACCAGTGCTCCCGTCAACGCTTCCGGCAATTTCTGGTGCGTTGAAATATTCTCGCCAGTACCGGCTGAGATCTCTGACACGTTGGATCGTTAGGGAGTACTGGAAGCCGATCGAAGATGGCATGCCGAAGAACTGCACTTCCGACTTGACCGCAGCAGTCGCCCATGTGGATCAAGTCATGTCGAAGGGTACACCAGACGAAATCAACGCGTTAAAGGAAAACTTCGGCATGAAAGCTCTTGCCAACGACGATTTCGGCAATAGCCTCCGATTCCCATTTGATGAGTGGCAACATGCGAAGCCCAGCGACTTCAAGGATGGGAGGTACTCAAACGTTTTCAAGCTCTGCGATGCCATCGAAAAATTTAGCGACGGGAGTCCAAATACGAGCGCTCAAGGAGTCGGAGTGTCTCAAGCGCTGGAGAATTGGGCGGAAGCATCCAAGACTTTGTTTGCTGATGCGCATTGTCCGAAAAGTGACGGAGCCTGTCATGACACTTCGGACCCGAATTCGGAGGTGTATACGAATACGGCGGTCTCCGATACGTACCGGCGTGCATGGGTGTGGCTATTGTGCACCCAGTTGGGGTGGTTCCAACGTAAGGAATTACATTTATTGCCCAAAAGCATGCGAGCTGACTTGAAAACCCTCATACCTCCCCTAAAATTTAGCTGGTAGTCCCGGAAAATTCTCTATTTCTTCTGGCCAAGTCACCCCTGCCTATTATGAACGTCAATGCAGTTACTACTTCCCCCTCACCAATGGAACCCCTCCCAACTATAACCTTGCTGAATCCACCAAGGCTTTTAACGCCGAATTCAAGAGCTGGAATGTCGTCGGAAAAAACCTATACAGTGTCAATGGTCAGTTCGATCCTTGGCGTCCTGTCTCTCTGGCATCCGATTCGGCCCCCCCTTTCGTCAACACGGCGACTCAAAAGGCCACTGTTATTCCCAATGGGATTCACTGCTGGGATTGGGAGTGGAGCTACGGCGATATAAATCCTGACATCAGAGCCGTTCAAAGCGACGGCTTACATCAAGTTGGCATTTGGCTGCGAAATTGGTATGCGAACCATCCGGATGTCGTGAAGCCTTTTACTGCCATGCGGGTTCAAGCCATCGGAGAGGCGTACGACATCAACGAGACTCATGAGGCCGTCCTAAACAACTTGGAGGACAAAGTTGACGGCTCATTCACGAAGAAGACGTTGACGATAACCTCATATGGCCTGAATGGGGTCTTGGCACTTTCGGCAATTGTTGCCCTTGTATTATTCGTCATCACGAAGAGGGCGGAGCCCAAGCCGTCCTCAATCCCGAGGTGGAGCACGGAGAATGAAGGGATTCCACAGAGGGAATTGGGAGAGAAGTACCAGCACCTCAAAGTCCAAACGGTGTAGAGGGCTGAAGTGAGCAGCTTACACGTGGATGCGTATGTACTAGTTAATTTCGCTTGTCCCCCACTTCTGCTTTCTGCGTCTCTTGCTCCTCCATTCGTTTTGGTTAGCATGTGAATGTAGCATGTTTGTTTGGCAGCTCCTCCTGCCTCGGCCAATCCTCTCACACCATGAATATTTCGGTCGAGGTATTCGGCATGGTGATTAGTTGGGAGAGGATGTGTCGGGTTCGCTGGTTGGCGGGAGAGGTCAGTATCAGCAGCTCAAGGATCGGACGGTTTAGAAAGTCGAGAACCCCGGCGTAGGTGTCTATGGAGGCTGTCTCGTCTTGCGTGGTCGATGCATCCTCCAGATCAAGCACGACCACTTGCGGAGGACTTGTAAGCTTGACTATCTCCGGGTACTGTCTACTCGTGCAGATTCTTGACTCCTTGAAGCTGGTGTGCTCGCGCTTCCCAGCTATCCCTACGTCGTTTTTTCCACCCGTCGACCGCATAGACTTTCCGTACCACCTACTAGGCCATTTCCTATCCCAACATCGGCGGTGCCATTGACTCCTTCCATGTCCTCATATTTTGATATCCCGACTTCTGAACCTCCGTCCTTCTGTTCAAGCTATTGAGTGCATGGCAGTATTCTATTAGCAAATACGCGACTAGATTCAGCCGATCGAAAAAGCGATTCTACGGTGCCACCGATCCCGAGCCCCACACGGTTTATTAATGAGCGCCATCAGACCATGAGGCCAACGGGATATTGGTGAGCTAGTCCCAATATGCGTCATGTTGGAGACAGAATATGAATAAAATAAAATAAATAAACAAACATGAATCGGCAAATAGATATGTGACACGAACAGGTCCCAAGGAAGGAGAGTCTCGATCGATCGACGCTCTCGGCTACTACTTATCATCGTTGAATTCGGTTTTGAGTCATATACCCGTCGGACGCTCAAACATATTCTCTATTCTGCCATCTCTGGGCGGTTTGCTGTATCACTCGCGCATTTTGACCTCAGAAATGCAATCAGTTCAGTGGAAGACATATTACAGCTGTTGAAGCGACCGCTTGTCTGCATGAAGAATTTGCAACATCAGTTTCAGCACGTCGGCGCCGGAGGCATTTCACATTGGAGGTGAGGGCCATTCTTGAGAAATTCTGTTCGTCTCCGAATTAGCGGCGCCTAGCTGCTATCACGGTCTTCCCGCGGTCGAATGGCGCCCTACTATACCGAACAAGATGACATGTTCCCCACACACAAGGATCGATTGATAAAGCCTGTGAGAGCAATCACACCTATGGAGGTAATGCTAGCTTTTGTCAGTCACTTGGCAGGGACCGTGCCTTATGTGCATGCCTGGTGCCAGATTTGAACACCCAGGCGCGTCTATAATAGTTCGCGGAAGCATCGGCGATTGTGAACTCCTACGCTTTAGCGTCTAATCTGAGTAAACGCAGATGGCGCCTCAAGCCTGCGGGACACGCTACCACCGTCTTCCCGCGGTCGAATGGCGCCCTGCTATACCGAACAAGATGACATGTTCCCCACATACAGGGATCGATTGGCAATGCCTGTGAGAGCAAGCGCACCTATCGAGGTAATGTTAGCTTTTGTCAGTCACTTGGCAGGGACTGTGCCTTATTTGCATACCTGGTGCCAGATTTGAAAACCCAGGCGCGTCTATAATAGTTCGCGGAAGCATCGGCGATTGTGACCTCCTATACTCTAGCGTCTAATATGAGTAACCGCATATGGCAAGTCAGGCCTTTTGGACACGATAGTGGCTTATGCCCGGTCGCGCTCAGCACCCCGATGGGCGTTATTGGGAGTGTTCAAATTTGATCACTTCGTTACTCCTCACTCATTATAAGACCTGTAAGTCTTCAGTTATCCCTTACCCCAGGTCCTCTTCCTCTCTCCCTCAGTCTGCCGACGATGCTCCTCTCTATGACCCTCTTCGCGTTAATTGGTACAACCATAACCTTCCCATCGGCCTCAGCTTTCAACGGCCAATATTCCAGAAAGCGAGAGCCTCTCCAACCTAGACAGACGCCCGAGGAGGAAAAATATAGCAAACCATATAATTTTACTCAGCTAAGGGATCATTTGAATCCATCTGCTGGCGTATTCGAACAACGCTACTTCTTCAGCGATCAGTACTATAAAGGCCAAGGCTCGCCCATCATCATCACAACTCCCGGAGAGCAATCCGCCGATGAATTCTCCGAGATTCTGACTGATCTCTCGTTCATGAATGAAATGCTAAAAAGGTTTGGAGCTGCGGGTGTCGTCCTCGAACGTAGGTTTTTCCTCTGAATATCTGCCAAATGTTGAAATGAACCAAACTAACTCACTCTACCCTCTGTTTTCGGTACCATAAGATCGATATTGGGGGACTTCCTTGCCATTCGGCAAGCTGACTACTGCCAGTGAGAATTATAAATTTCTTACGGTCGATCAGGCAATTGACGACTATAAAGTGAGTCGAGGATGAACAGCCATACACAGCTGGTGCTAATTCGAGTGCCATTTTTCAGTATTTCGTTGAAAATGCTGACCTTCCGTGGGCCCGTGGCAACGGCAGCTACAACAGCAAACCTAGCGTCACTCCTTGGGTCAATATAGGATGCAGCTACGCGTGAGACCCAAATATCTTGCAAAGAGATATTCCTTTCTGATATATTCTCTTGCTCTTCCTAGAGGTCAGCTTGTTACCCTTGTCCAGCAGCAGCACCCCGACCTCTTCGCAGCTGGTTATGCGACCAGTGCTCCCCTCAAGGCTGACGGCGATTTCTGGTTCGTCGAAATATTCTCGCGCCAGTACTGGCTGAGACCTCTGACACGTCGGATCGTTAGGGAGTACTGGAAGCCCATCGAGGCTGCCTTGCCGAAGAACTGCTCTTCCGACTTGACCGCAGCAGTCGCCTATATGGATAAAGTCATGTCGACGGGTACACCAGACGCAATTACCACCTTAAAGGAACAATTTGGCATAGAAGCTCAAGTTGCCAACGACGATTTCGGCAACAAACTCCTATTCCCTTTTACTCAATGGCAAGAAGCGAAGCCCTGGAACCACCGTAGCAAGCAGGATTCAAAAGTTTTCAAGCTCTGCGATGCCATCGAAGGTTCAAATACGAGCGCTGAAGGAATCGGAATGCCTCATGCGCTAGATAATTGGGCGAAAAAATTCAAAGCTTGGTATAGTGGAGCCTCTTGGACCCCCCCGAACCTAAATCCGGAGATGTATACGAATACGGTCGGCTTCGGTGGTCTTCCATGGTACTGGCTATTTTGCACCCAGTTGGGGTGGTTCCATGGTCAGGGAATCACATTTGTGGCCCAAATACATGCGAGCTGACTTCGTAAAACCCTCACACTTTCCCTCAAATATAGCTGGTAATCACGGAAAGGGCCCTTCTATTGCCTCTAACCAAATCACCCCTGCCTACAATGAACGTTCATGCAACTCCTGGTTCCCTCGCGCCGAGGGATCCCCTGGCAACTATAACCTTTCCAAATCCGCCGACGATTTTAACGCCAAATTCAAGGGCTGGAATGTCGTCGTGAAGAACCTATACACTGTCGGTGGTGAATTCGATCCTTGGCGTCCTGTCTCTCTGTTATCCGATTCGGCACCCCCTTTCGTCAACACCTCGACTCAAAGGGCCACCATAATTCCCAACGGGATTCACTGCTGGGATTGGTTATGGAGCGATGGCAATCTCAGTGGTGACATCAGAAACGTTCAAAACGACGTCTTAAAACAACTTGGCATTTGGCTGAACGATTGGTATAAGAGCCATCCGGGCGTCGTGAAGCCTGTTCCTGCCATGCGGGTTCAAACCATCGGAGAGGCGTACGACATCAACGAGACTCAAGAGGCCGTCTTAAACAACTTGGAGGAAAAAGTTAACGACCTATCCACCAAGACGTTGACGAGAACCTCATACGGCCTGAATGGAGTCTTGGCACTTTCGGCAATCGTTGCCCTTGTATTCTTCGTCATCACGAGGAGAGCGAAGGCCAAGTCGTCCTCAATCCCGAGGTGGAGCACGGAGAATGCAGGAGGGATTCCACAGAGGGAACTGGGAGAGAAGTACCAGCACCTCAAAGACCAAACGGTGTAGAAGGCTGAAGTGAGTAACTTACACTTGGGTGCGTAGTAGTTAATTACGCTTGTCTTTCACTTCTAACTTCTGCGTTTCTTGCTCCTTCATTCGCTTTGTTTAGTGAACGTAGAACGTTTGTTTGGCAGCTTATGCCTCGCCCAATCCTCTTCCTGTTTACCCCATCTTTTGAACGTTGAATCCCCTCTGATCCGCTCGTATGCTCAGTCATTTCGGTTTTTGTGTTGCGTTTCAACTTTTTACAATGTACGAACAATAATGCAGTATGCCTGTTAGTTTGTTGAAGCTTGACGCAAAGTGCGCGCCGTCACGTTCCTTTCAACCCAACGCCGAGATCTAGAACAGCCACAGACTCCTATATATAAGGGGCCTAATCCTTGCTGACAAACTAATTAGGTGGGACGGAGGGTTTGTAATGCCTAATTTCAATGAGAGGCATTGTTCGTTGTCGTTCCGACCTATTTGTGAAGGGTAAATATTTGGGGCGAGATGAGGACAAGGTAGGGCTAGTCCCTTCACAAATAGTCTCAGGTAAACAATAAACACGACACTTACCATATCCAAAATTTCCAACCCGTCCCCATGTGCATAGAAGTAGTTTGTCGGCAAGGGCTGGGCAGCTGTACGGACACGAAGCTCAGAAGCCGGTTCCGAAGAGGGTCCTCTGTGTGCCTGAGCCGGAAGCTCTCCGCGGTTGATCGAATTCTAGTCGAGAATATGGAACGGCGATTACGTCCTGCGTTGCGAATGATTGAGATTAATATATCAGACCCCCACCGATCGATGTTCCGGCAGTACTTGTCAGTGACGGAACGAGGAACGCAGAGTGGGGGGCGACCGGGGGGAATTCTCATTCAAGCCTCGAAATGGGCGCCTTGGCGGATGGATGGCGCGAGGCGACGGCTTGGAGCGTCGGCCTCGAGGCCTCGTGAACCCTGTTCGCTGTTATATAAGACCTCTCCAAAAGCCTCCCCGTCTCTCTTTGTCCTCTCCAGATACGATGCGCCCTCCCATTACCCTCCTTCAAGTGCTAAGCGCATCCATAATTTTCTCTTCAGCTTCTGCTCTGAACAGTCAGGATCTACGACAACCAAGTTCCCTCCGAACACCAGAGGCACCCAACCACGCTTCACCCGCAACAGTGAACGAGTATCATACAGAGTATTACTTCCATCAGCTAATCGACCATGAAAATCCGTCTCTTGGTACCTTCAAACAACGCTACTTCTTCAGCGACCAGCACTATAGGGGTCCAGGTTCACCAATCGTGATTGGTACTCCTGGAGAGAAATCTGCGGATGGATACCACGCCGATCTGACCGAGGGCTCGATAATGAGCGCGATGTTGGAGAACTGGGGGGCTGCGGGCGTCGTCCTCGAACGTAGGTTTTCATTTGCGCAATTTCGGAATTTCGGGGGGTAGAAATGAACCAGGCCAGCTCACGCCACCCTCTGTTGTCCGTACCATCAGATCGGTATTGGGGAAAATCCTCACCTTACGATACACTGACTGCCAAGAATCTTACGTTTCTGACGGTCAATCAAGCAATTGAAGACTATAAAGTGAGCCAAGGATTAACGGTTATAGACAGCAGCCGTAGTTATTTTCATGCGGTTGACCTGCTTGAGCTGTTACTGACACAAGCGTCGCTTTTCAGTATTTTGTTGAGAACGTTGACCTTCCGTGGGCTAGCGGCGGCTTACAAAGCACCCCTAGCGTAACTCCCTGGGTCAATATCGGATGCAGTTATCCGTATGTCCCAAACTTCTTACGATGCTTTTTCGCACTCTGATACTTTTTCTCAACCAATCAGCGGTCTCCTTGTCGCTTTTACTCAGGAGAAGTACCCCGACCTCTTCGCAGCCGGTTATGCGTCCAGTGCTCCCGTCAACGCTGACGGCGATTTCTGGTCCGTTACACTTTGCTCGCCAGTACCGCTTGAGACTCTGACACGTCGAATCCTCAGGGAGTACTGGGAGCCCATCGAAGAAGGCATGCCAAAGAACTGCAGTGCCGACTTGTCTGAAGCAGTCGCCCATATCGACAAAGTCTTGTCGACTGGAACAACAATAGAAGTCAAAGCGTTGAAGAGAAAATTCGGCTTGCAAGTTCTCGCCAACGACGATTTCGCCTATGCGTTACAATATCCGTTGAACACGTGGCAAGACCTCCAGGCTGATACCTACAGTCGCGAATTGACGTCGGGGTTTTACAAGTTCTGCGACACCATCGAAACAAAGGCAGATAATACTATAAATATGGATGTCCGAGGTGTCGGCATGCCTCTAGCACTGGAGAATTGGGCCAAAGCATTCAAGGCGTCAGCGCGTTACAAGGAATGCCGCAGCATCCTACCGGCGTGCTTTTCGACGGCGAATCCCAAGGCCGAAAAATTTACGGTGAAAGAGGTGTTGGATCAGCATTCTCGTGCGTGGACGTGGATGTTATGCACCCAGTTGGGCTGGTTCCAAGGTAAGGCAGTACAACCATATTTCGGTTCCTGTGAAACGGCTTGGTGTTTATTGGATCTCATTTTTACCCCGTTGTCGCACATTCTCCCTCCTGAAAAAACGATGCAGTTGGTGGCTCAAGCCTAGATTCCTCCATCGTCTCCAGTCAGGTCACTCCTGCCTACTTCCAGCGTCAATGCTCCAACTACTTCCCCCCAGCGAGAGACCACATCGCTTCAGACTTCTCTGATCCCATCGGCAAATTTAACCGCCAATTCGAAGGCTGGAACATTATGGCGGAACGGCTCTTTGTCGTCAACGGCCAATTCGATCCTTGGCGTTCCGTTTCTCTCTCGCCCCTGTGGATGGACCGTTACCCCGAACTCAATATCGAAGATATCCTAGATATCCACGTCATCCCTAACGCCACTCATTGCTGGGACTACCGCTTGGTAAACGGAGAACTCGATCCCAATGTCAAGAAAGTTCAAACCAAAGCCCTAGTTCGAATTCGTGAGTGGTTGCAGGACTGGTATACGAGCCACCCGGACGTCCCCAACAATCTGTCCAACGCGGCTGGTATCTCCGGCAAGGAGAATGCTGCCGGTGCGACGTTGAACAACATTTCCGGAGCTCATGCCACCGTCTCAACGGACTTGAAGGACACATTTGAAGCGAACTTGGTGGACACAGTTGAAGCGATGGCTGTGATGAAAGGGTGGGAGGATCCGTCGAGATTTCCTGAAACCCCAGAATCGGTGCCACCCGAGCAATAGCTTATATTATCCATGGTTGTAATTAATTTTGACGATGCAAAAAAATGTCAGTCCTCCTGGACGGAGTTCAGTTAGAACCTCCATTCACGTGCAAAGTACCACCTATATCCATTCCTTGATTCGCCTCTCGAGCGACGTTGACTTAATGAGACCGTTCTCTGGATGATCGCTTCTAGACTTCCCCGTTCACAGTTTCTTAACCTTCGCGGCCCCTAACCGTTCGTCTTATCCCGAACCTCGCGACATAATGTTAAACATGGAGTAGGCTTTGCAGCCGCATATATTTCATAAGACGGGTGGAAGTGTCATACAATACAAGTCCGTGTTAACGACCAAAGGCACGCATGGGGTCCAACCAGAAGTCGCTATATCACGATCCAGGGATGAGCTTAGAAGTCGCTCCTCTTGACCTGGAACGCCTTGCTCTTAGCAAATTCGTGGTCGTAGTTGCTAAAAGGAAGAGAAACTTGTTAAGATCTTTCCTCGCAAATCGGAAAGCCAACGATTGGGCCTCACCCAGTATCTACAAGAACAAGGATGTATTTGCTGCGAGCAATGAAACGTCAATTAGTGCCCAGACTAGAATTTCAGTCCATCCTTTTTGAAAAGAGCTCACCCAGGGTGGTGCTTCAGGATCTCAATGGAAACAGTATCCTTTCCCTTGCCATCTCCCCCGTGGCCACGAGTTTCGACCCAATCGTCAAGTAGGAAGAACTCCTTCGACGACACCTCAATGATGCCAACGGCGAAGCTAGTCATTCAAAAAACCGATTAGTCTCACCAGTGACTACCTAGAATAGCAGAAGGCGTACTACTCGGGGCTCTTGTCGTGGAATTTCCACGAATATTTGACAACTGTGGGGTGGCCCTTCTTGACGGAAGCCGATGTAATACTGATACCGTCACCGGAGCGAGCAGTGAGGAGAGATGAGGGAGCCATGAGAGAAGAAGAAAGGTATGTAAAGAAGAAGGTTAAAAAATTGCAAGTAGAGTAAGAAGAAGAGATGAGAAGAATGAAGACTGAACTGATGAGGACTGGATGGCAATCTAGGTGAACGCGTTATATAGTGTGGACTTGCCCACAGCCCAATCGACGGAGTCAAGCTCTCCGTAAGCCGGAGTTGTACACTCGGGCGTAGTCCGCTGCAACACTGCATGCAGCTGAACAGGTGACGCGGTTTCAAGACGAGCAGTACAAATTCTGGAAGGGCAGTCCCGGGCCGTCGAACTGGAATGCGCAAACGCTGACGATAGGGCTTGGCATTCCCCAATCAGCATCACAGCTGTACATAGAACGGGCAGCCCGCGATAGCGCTTCGTGAGTGGAGATACGTAATTCTCCTAGGATCTTTGTCTTGGCATTTCAAGCAATGTCGTCGGAAAGCAGCGCGTCTCTTTGTGAACTTGGCACTGCGCCCGACCAGAGTGCATCGTTCATCCTTCCGAATACGGACGAGTAGGTGAAGACCCGCATAGGCGAGCAAGTGCACCCCGATAGGAGGAGCAGGCAAAGTTTCTGAGTGTAGTGGTAACATACTACTTTGGATTACTTCGTCGGCTTCCTGACTGGCACAAGGATGAGCGCTCTTCGTACCTTGCGTAAGCCCACTAGCCCGGTGAAGCAATCACAGTCAGCGTGAAAAATGCTTCAAATGCCAGTAACTAGAGGCTTGTAAAGGCCGACGGGTCGGTCGCTGTGCATCCACGAATAGTACCTTGAAGTGGTCAGCGTTGCTTGAGAGGCGGGGTGAGGCGGTGTTTCTTGTTGAAGTCACGGACAGCCTTTCACGCTAGGACAGGCCCGCAAACCAGCACCGCACATTCCGGATCTGTCTTGGCGTTGAAAGGGGGCCACAGCGAGCAAAAGCTCACTAAATTTGCTACCCAAACGACTGTGAGAAGCCCTTTATGCATTATAACGATCCTTACAGACTGCGCAGCGGACGTCGGTGCTCCCTTTTGGTGGCCTTGATGCAGACAATGAAAAGCTCTAACGGACGCCGAGATGTATGGCTTCGGCTCTGGTATAATAATTTAGTGTTGCCGCGAAGTAGCTTCGATTGCGTTTTTTGTCCCTGAGAACAATCTTCCACGCCCTACTGGCCAATCAGGTTGTCCAAAACATCGAAGTGTTTGAAGGAGATCGAAATCTCCTTCGCTTCGTTTGCCATCCGCGGCAACACCACTGGTATTTGCACGCGTTACAGTTGGCGTTACTTCTGTTTCATGCTTAGTGTGGGAATTTGTGTCTGAGTATCCTCTCTTGGCTTTCGCACAGGTGCCTCTTAAGTGTTGCGTTTCAACTTTTTACAATGTACGAACAAGAATGCAGTATGACCGTTAGTCTGTTGAAGCTTGACGCAAGTGCCCGTACGTTCCTCAACCCAACCCCGAGATGCAGAAAAGCCACAGACTCCAAGTATACGGGCCTAATCCTTGCCGACAAGCTAATTAACTAGGTGGGGCGCGGGGTCTGTAGTGGCTAATCCTAATGGGAGGGCATATTCGTTGTCCACTCCGACCTATTGGGGAAGGGTAAATATTTTGGGGCAGGTTTGTCACCCCGGCGGCTCGGTCGACTCAGCTGAACCCAGTTCTCGACCGCTAGCTCACAGATGCCTCAACCATCCTCCGTTGGTAACATAAACCTACGTGATAGGTAGTGTAGAAATGTGCATTAAAAACTCATTGATCATCCTTGTCATGATTTCCCGAGAAAGGACGCGGTAGTGCTAGTCCCTTCACAAACAACCTCAAGTAAACAACAAACACGGCACTTAACCATTTTCAAATTTCCAACCCGCCCCATGAAGTAGTTTGTCTGCAAGGACGGGCAGCTGTATGGACATGAAGCTCGGAACCACCCATCCCGCTAAGTCGGCTTTGAAGAGGGAATTCTAGATGGAACGGCGATTACCCAGCGTTGTGAATGATTGATATTAATATTAATATATTAGACTCCCACACCGATTGATGTTCCGGCAATGTCAGTGACGGTAGGATCTTGTCGAGGAACGCCCAGTGGGCGGCGCCCGGAGGAGGGAAGCCAGGGTGAATTTACTTCTGGACAAGCCTCGAAATGCAAACAATTAACCCCGTGCTTAAGCCACCAAGCCACCAGGCTCCCTCCACTTCCTGCACTTTTCGACTTCACTATTGGAACCACGATACCGTCATGCATGTACAACGATACATGTCGAAGTTTGCTTCTACTGAAGCCAATAGATACGGTAATGAGTGCGATCGCAAGTTACTCGTACTCGCGACAACACTACTCCGAAGGCGCCTTGTAATACCGAACATGTTCCCCACATACAGGGATCAATTGGCCACACCCCTGAGATTCATCACACCTATTGAGGTAATGCCAGCTTTTGTCAGTCCCTTGGAGGAGACCGTGCCTGATTTCAACACCCAGGGGTGTCTATCATGGTTCGCGGAACCTTCGGTGACTGTGACCTCCTATGCTCTAGCGTCTAATATGAGCAGCCGCAGATGACGCCTCAAGCCCGCTGGACATGAAGTGGCTTCTGCTCGGTTGCGCCAGGCACCCGATGGGCGGTATTGGAAGCGTTCAAACTTCAAATTTGATCATCTCTTTTCTCCTCGCTCGTTATAAGACCCATAAGTCTTCAGTGCTCTCCCTTACCCCAGGTCATTTCCCCCTCTTCCTCAGTCTGCCAACGATGCTCCTCTCCATGATGCTCCTCGCGTTAATCGGTACCACCATAACCTTCCCATCAGCCTCGGCTTTCAACGGCCAATATTCCGGAAAGCGAGAACCCCTCCAACCTCTCCAAACACCCGACGAGCAGAAATATAACACAGACTATAATTTTATTCAGCTAATAGATCATTTGAATCCATCTGCTGGCGGATTCAAACAACGCTACTTCTTTAGCGATCAGTTCTACAAAGGCCAAGGCTCACCCATCATCATCTATTCTCCCGGAGAGCTATCCGTCGATTTATTCTACACCGAGTTGACTGGATCCTCGTTGATGAATAAGATGCTGCAAGAATGGGGAGCTGCGGGTGTCGTCCTCGAACGTAGGTTTTTTCCTCTGAATAGCTGCCGAGTGTCGAAATGAATCTGGTCAACTCACTCCACCCTCTGTTGTCCGTACCACAAGATCGATATTGGGGCAAATCCTCACCATTCGACCGCCTGACTACTGAGAATCTTACGTTTCTTACGGTCAATCAGGCAATTGAAGACTATAAAGTGAGTCGAGGATGAACAACTGTACACGGCTGGTGTCGATATGCTAATTCGAGTGCCATTTTTAGTACTTCATTGAAAATGTAGACCTTCCGTGGGCCCGTGGCAGCGGCAGCTACAGCAGCAAACCCAGCGTCACTCTTTGGGTCAATATGGGAGGTAGCTACGCGTGAGACCAAGATATCTTGCAGAGAGATATTTCTTTCTGATATATTCTCTTGCTCTTCGTAGCGGTCAACTTGTTACTATTGTCCAGCAGAAATACCCCGACCTCTTCGCAGCTGGTTATGCGTCCAGTGCTCCCCTCAACGCTTCCGGCAATTTCTGGTGGGTTGAAATATTCTTGCCAGTACCGGCTGAGATCTTTGACACGTCGGATCGTCAGGGAGTACTGGAAGCCCATCGAGGATGGTATGCCGAAGAACTGCACTTCCGACTTGACCGCAGCTGTCGCACATATGGATCAGGTCATGTCGAAGGGTCCATCAGACGAAGTTAACGCGTTAAAGGAGAAATTCGGCATGAAAGCTCTTGCCAACGACGATTTCGCCAGTCGCCTCCAATTCCCATTCACTCAGTGGCAAAATGCGCAGCCCAATGACTTCAATCAGAAGAAGTACTCACAAGTTTACAAACTCTGCGATGCCATCGAGAGATTTAGCGACGGGAGTCCAAATACGAGCGCTCAAGGAATCGGAATGCTTCAAGCGCTGGAGAATTGGGCGAAAGCATTCAAGGCTTTATTTCCTGATAAGACTTGCCCGCAAATTAATGGAGCCTGTTGGAGCACTTCGGACCCGAATTCGGAGATGTATAAGAAAACGGCAGTCTCTGATTCGTATACGTACGGGAGTACATGGTCGTGGCTATTGTGCACCCAGTTGGGGTGGTTCCTACGTAAGGGAATCACATTTATGGCCCAAAGGCATGCGAACTGACTTGGAAAACCCCTCATACCTCCCCTGAAATTTAGCTGGTAATCCCGGAAAGGTCTCTATCTCTTCTGGCCAAGTCACCCCTGCATACTATGAACGTCGGTGCAACAAAGAATTCCCTCTCGCCAATGGTACACCTCCCAACTATAACCTTCTTAAATCCGCCGAAGCTTTTAACACCCAATTCAAGAGCTGGAACGTCGTTGGAAAAAACCTATTCACTGTCAACGGTGAATTCGATCCTTGGCGTTCTGTCTCTCTGTCATCCTATTGGGCCCCCCCTTTCGTCAACACCGCTACTCAGAAGGCCACCGTTATTCCCGGAGCCCATCACTGCTGGGATTTGCACTGGAACAACGGCGATATAAATCCTGACGTCAGAGCCGTTCAATGCGACGGCATCCAGCAGATTGGCATTTGGCTGCAAGATTGGTACGCGAAACATCCGGATGTCAAGAAGCCTGTTACTGCAATGCGTGTTCAAACGATCGAAGAGGCGTGCCACACCAACGAGACTCGTGAGGCCATCTTGAACAACTTGGAGGAAAAGGTTGACGACTTATCCTCGAAGAAGACGGTGACGATAACCTCATATAGCCTGAATGGGGTCTTGGCACTTCCGGCAATCGTTGCCCTTGTATTCTTCGTCATCACGAAGAGGACGAGTCCCAAGTCGTCTTCAATCCCGAGGTGGAGCACGGAGAATGGAGGGATTCCACAGAGGGAACTGGAAAAGAAGTACCAGCACCTCAAAGACCAAACGGTGTAGAAAGCTGATGTGAGCGACTTACACATGGATGCGTACTATTTGATTAAGCTTGTCTCTCATTTCTGCCTTCTTTATTCCCTGCTCCTTCGTTCGCTTTGGTTAGTACGTGAATTTAGAACGTTTGTTTGACAGCTCCTGCCGGAACGGCGATTACTTCCAGCGTTGCGAATGCTTGATATTAATATATCAGACCACACCGATCAATGTTCCGGCAGTGCCAGTGACGGAAAGAGGAACGCCCAGTAGGGGGCGACCGAGGGAATTCTCATTCAAGCCTCAAAATGAGCGCCTTGGGCGGATGGATGGCGCGAAGCGACGGCTTGGAGCGGAGGTCTCGTGAACCCTGTTCGTTCGTTATATAAGACTCTCTGAAAGCCTCCCCGTCTCTCTTTGTCCTCTCCAGATATGATGCGCCCTCCCATTACCCTCCTTCAAGTGCTTAGCGCATCCATAATTTTCTCTTCAGCTTCTGCTCTGAACAGTCAGGATCTACGACAACCTGGTTTCCTCCGAACACCAGAGGCACCCAACCACGCTTCACCCGCAACAGTGAACGACTATAGTACAGAGTATTACTTCCATCAGCTAATCGACCATGAAAATCCGTCTCTTGGTACCTTCAAACAACGCTACTTCTTCAGCGACCAGCACTACAACGGTCCAGGTTCACCAATCGTGATTGGTACTCCTGGAGAGAAATCTGCGGATGGATACCACGCCGATCTGACCGAGGGCTCGATAATGAGCGCGATGTTGGAGAACTGGGGGGCTGCGGGTGTAGTCCTCGAACGTAGGTTTTCATTTACGCAACC
This sequence comes from Tulasnella sp. 424, assembly GCA_019633425.1. Lineage (NCBI taxonomy): Eukaryota > Fungi > Basidiomycota > Agaricomycetes > Cantharellales > Tulasnellaceae > Tulasnella > Tulasnella sp. 424. Next base: position 166,241 of record WSUB01000035.1, on the reverse strand, counting down.
GCGGAATTCCGGGCGGTCGAAATGAACCAGGCCAGCTCACGCCACCCTCCGTTGTCCGTACCATCAGATCGGTATTGGGGTAAATCCTCACCTTACGACACGCTGACTGCCAAGAATCTTACGTTTCTGACGGTCAATCAAGCAATCGAAGACTATAAAGTGAGCCCAGGATTAACGGTTATAGACAGCAGCCGTCGTCATTTCCATCTGGGTTGCCTGCTTGGGCTGGTGCTGACGCAAGCGTCATATTCAGTATTTCGTTGAGAACGTTGACCTTCCATGGGCTAGCGACAGCTTCAGTAGCACCCCTAGCGTAACTCCCTGGGTCAATATCGGATGCAGTTATCCGTAAGTCCTAAACTTCTTACGATGCTTTTTCGCACTCTGATACTTTCTCTCAACCTAATCAGCGGTCTCCTTGTCGCTTTTACTCAAGAGAAGTACCCCGATCTCTTCGCAGCCGGTTATGCGTCCAGTGCTCCCGTCAACGCTGACGGCGATTTCTGGTTCGTTACACTTTTCTCGCCAGTACCGCTTGAGACTCTGACACGTCGAATCCTCAGGGAGTACTGGGAGCCCATCGAAGAAGGCATGCCAAAGAACTGCAGTGCCGACTTGTCTGAAGCAGTCGCCCATATCGACAAAGTCTTGTCGAATCCAACATCAAAAGAAGCCAAAGCGTTGAAGAGAAAATTCGGCTTGCAAGTTCTCGCCAACGACGATTTCGCCTATGCGTTACAATATCCTTTGAACACATGGCAAGACCTCCAGGCTTATACTTACAGTCACGAATTGACGTCGGAGTTTTACAAGTTCTGCGATACCATCGAAACAAAGGCAGATAAAACTATAAATATGGATGTTCGAGGTGTCGGCATGCCTCTAGCACTGGAGAATTGGGCCAAAGCATTCAAGGCGTCAAGGCGTTACAGGGAATGCCGCAATATCTTACCAGCGTGCTTTTCGACGGCGGATCACAGGGCCGAGAAATTTACGGTGAAAGAGGTGTTGGATGAGCATTCTCGTGCGTGGACGTGGATGTTATGTACCCAGTTGGGCTGGTTCCAAGGTAAGGTAGTACAACCATTTTTCGGTTCCTGTGAAACGGCTTGGTGTTTACTGGATCTTTATTTTTATCCCGTTCTCGCACATTCTCCCTCCTGAAAAAAATGCGGTCGGTGGCTCAAGCCGGAATTCCTCCATCGTCTCCAGTCAGGTCACTCCTGCTTACTTCCAGCGTCAATGTTCCCACTACTTCCCCCTGGCCGAAAGAGACCACTCCGCTACCGACTTCTCTAAACCCGTCGGCGAATTTAACCGCCAATTCAAAGGCTGGAACATCATGGCGGAACGGCTCTTTGTCGTCAACGGCCAATTCGATCCTTGGCGTTCTGTTTCTCTCTCGCCCCTGTGGATGGACCGTTACCCCGAACTCAATATCGAAGATATCCTAGATATCCACGTCATCCCTAACGCCACTCATTGCTGGGACTACCGCTTGGTAAACGGAGAGCTCGATCCCAATGTCAAGAAAGTTCAAACTAAAGCCCTAGTTCGAATTCGTGAGTGGTTGCAGCACTGGTATATGAACCACCCGGAAGTCCCCAACAACCTGTCCCACTCGGCTGGTATTTCCGGGAAGGAGAATGCTGCGAGTGCGACGTTGAACAACATTTCCGGTGCTCATGCCACCGTCTCAACGGACTTGAAGGACACAGTTGAAGCGGACTTGATGGACACAGTTGAAGTGATGGCTATGATGAAAGGGTGGGAGGATCCGTCGAGATTTTCTGAAACCCCGGAATCGGTGCCACCCGAGCAATAGCTTATATTATGCATGGATGTAATTAGTTTGCCTAAAAATGTCAGTACTGCTGGACGGAGTTCAGTTAGAACCTCCATTCCACGTGCACAGTACCACCTATATCCCTTCCTTGATTCGCCTCTCGAGCGACGTTGACTTGTTCTCTAGATGGTCGCTTATAGACTTCCGCGTTCATAGTTTCTTAATATCCGCGGCCCCTACCCGTTCGTCTCATCCCGAACCTCACGACATAACGTTAAACGTGGAGTAGGCTTTGCAGCCGCATATATTTCATAAGACGGGTGGAAGTGTCATACGATACAAGTCCGTGCTAACGCCAAAGGCACGCATAGGGTCCAACCAGAAGTTGCTATGTCACGATCCAGGGATGAGCTTAGAAATCGCTCTTCTTGACCTGGAACGCTTTGCTCTTAGCTAATTCGCCGCCGTAGTCGCTAAAGGGAACAGAAAAATTGTTTAGATCTCTCCTCGCAAATCGGAAAGCCAACGATTGGGCCTCACGTAGTGTCTATAAGAACAAGGTTGTATTTGCTGCGAGCAATGAAGCGTCAATTAGTGCCCAGACTAGAATTTCAGTCCATCCTTTTTGAAAAGAGCTCACCCAGGGTGGTGCTTCAGGACTTCAATGGAAACAGTATCCTTTCCCTTGCCATCTCCCCCGTGGCCACGAGTTTCGACGTAATCGCCAAGTCGGAAGAATTCCTTCGACGACACCTCAATGATTCCAACGGCGAAGCTAGCCATTCAAAAAAAAAACCAATTAGTCTCATCAGTGACTATCTATCATAGCAAAAGACCCACTAGTCGGGGCTCTTGTCGTGGAACTTCCACGAATATTTGACAACTGTGGGGTGGCCCTTCTTGACGGAAGCCGATGTAATACTGATACCGTCACCGGAGCGAGCAGTGAGAAGAGATGATGGAGCCATGGGAGCAGAAGAAAAGTATGTAGAGAAGAAGGTTAAGAAATGCGAGTAAAGTAAGAAGAAGAGATGAGAAGAATGAAGACTGAACTGATGAGGACTAGATGGCAATCTAGGTGAACGAGTTATATAGTGTAGACTTGCCCACAGTCCAATCGACGGAGTTGTACGCTCGGGCGTAGTCCGCCTCAACACTGCATGCAGCTGAACAGGTGACGCGGTTCCAAGACGAGCAATACAAAGTCTGGAAGGGCAGTCCTGGGCCGTCGAATGCGCAAACACTGACGATAGGGCTTGGCATTCCCCAGTCAGCATCACAGCTGTACATACAACGGACAGCCACGAGAGCGCTCCGTGAGTAGAGATACGTAATTCTCCCAGGATCTTTGTCTTGGCTTTCAAGCGATGTCGTCGGAAAGCCGCGCGTCTGTTTGTGAACTTGGCACTGCACCCGACCAGAGTGCATCGTTCATCCTTCCGAATACGGACGAGTAGGTGAAGACCCGCGTAGGCGAGCAAGTGCACCGATAGGAGCAGCAGGCAAAATTTCTGAGTGTAGTGGTAACATACTACTTTGGATTACTTCGTCGGCTTCCTGAATCATCATGACTGGCACAAGGATGAGCGCTCTTCGTACCTTGCGTAAGCCCACTAGCCCGATGAAGCAATCACAGTCAGGGTGAAGAATGCTTTCAAATGCCAGTAACTAGAGGCTTGTAATGGCCGACGGGTCGCTGTGCGTCCACGAATAGAACCTTCAAGTGGTTAGCGTTGCTTGAGAGGCGGGGTGAGGCGGTGCTTCTTGTTGAAGTCACGTACAGACTTCCACCCCAGGAAACCAGCACCGCACATTCCGGATCTGTCTTGGCATCCCTCCAACGGAAAGAAAGGGGACCACAGCGAGCAAAAGCTCACTGAATTTGCTACCCAAACGACTGTGAGAAGCCCTTTAGGCATTATAACGATCCTTACATACTGCTCAGCGGACGTGGGTGCTCCCTTTAGGTGGCCGCGATGCAGACAATAAGAAGCTCTAACGGACGCCGAGATATATGGCTTCGGGTCTGGTATTTGCACGCGTTACAGTTGGCGCTACTTCCGTTTCATGCTTGGTGTGGGAACTGTGTCTGAGTATCCTCTCTTGGCTTTCGCACAGGTACCGGTGCCTCTTGCCGATCGGGATAGATTCAAAGACCCAACGTGATTTGCTGCACCCAAAAGCGCCCGTCTCATGCTCCCCCTCTCCTTCCCCCGACGTTAAGGAGGTTCGGCTGGCGCTTAGCCTGGGCAAAGCCCTGACCAATAAACAGCCTTCGGCGTGGCGTCGGACGTCATAGCCAAATATCCATTTCTTGCTGAAAGCTGTATGTATCACTGACACCCAAGCGAAGCGCTTCAACAGACGGCGCGTGTACTAGGGAGAGAGAAAGTCCGTTCCAAAAATGGCATTTTGTGATTAACGAGCGGAGGAGGTTGGGGATTCCAAAGTGGGATGGGGATGGGGAGAGACATGCGACGTGTACTACGTACGTACGGCGCGATGTCCACGCAAGAGGCCCAATAAAGATGAAATGAGGGCCAAAAAAAAAAAACCAGGAGGTAGAATACACATGGAGACCATATTTGATGACGAAAGAGGCAAGAAAAACGAAAATGCAATGAGCGGAAATAGTGTGTGGGGGAGAGAGGAGTAGTGCCGGCACTGATACGACGAGAAACCTGTCCCTCTACACCGCCTGATCATCTTTGAGATGATGATACTGTCCTCTCCCACCAACGATAGGAGCACCACCGTACTCTCCCGACTGCGGGGTCGGCTGAGGACTTTTGCTCACGCTCCACCGCGCAACCATGGGGATCGACGACCCTGTGGGTTCTGACTTGGGAATTGCGGAAAACTTGGACACGGCTCTCTTGGTCTTGATCAAGAATATAACGACGACGATCAACGCCACGAGCAAGACCGCATTCAGAGAATACGAGATCAGAACGAGCTTCTTGTTCGCGGCCAGTTCGTTGACTTTGTCCTTTAGGTCGTTTAAGAGGCCGGTGTCCGTTCCGTTGATGTTGTTCAACGTCTCTCCGACGGGGTCCGAATTGGCCGTGCTGGCCAGGTTGGGGAGGTTGTTGGTCACGCCGGGGTGGTTGGTGTACCAGGTTTGCAGCCAACCATGAATTTGGAGGAGACCCTGGTTTTGAACGGACTTGACGTTGTCGTCGACTTGGGTGTTCATCAGGTAGTAGTCCCAGCAGTGGTGAGCGTTGGGGATGACGGTGATTTCTTGGGTGGGGGTGTCGACGAAGGATGGTGCCCATTTGGACGAGAGGGAAGCGGAACGCCACGGGTCATATTGACCGTTGACGACGAAGAGGTTGTTGCCCACGACGTTCCAGCCCTTGAATTGACTGTTGAGACTCGCGACGGGTTGAGAGAAGTTGTAAGTGGAGTGGGTTCCGTCGGCGAGCGGGAAGTAGTAAGAGCATTGACGTTGTGCGTATTCAGTGGTGACTTGGCTGGAGACGATGGACGAGGAGTTGCCTGGGTCGCCGACTAAAGGGTTGGAGGGTGTAGGGAGATTAAGAAAAACACCAGCTGGTCAGCCACAGAGTCCCTTCGACCGTACCACATCAGAGACAGCTTACCTTGGAAGAATCCCAACTGAGTGCACAACAACCAAATCCACCCACGAGAATAATCATCCGTGACACTCGTATTCGTATACGTCGGCGAGTTGGGGTTCGTAGTCGCATAACACGCTCCGCCGGTATTTGGGCAATTCGCGTCAGGTCCAATGGTCTTGAAGGCAGCAGCCCAGTTCGTCAACGCTTGAGGCATGCCAACACCTTGCGCGTTCGTATTCTGCGTTCCGTCGGCATTGGTTTCGATGGCGTCGCAGAATTGGTGGAACAGCGAGGTGCCCTTTTGAGCGAAACTGGCGGCTTGCAAATCTTGCCAGGTGTTCACGGGGTATTGGAGAGCAGCGCCGAAATCGTCGTTTTCGAGGGCTTGCATGCCGAATTGGGTCTTCAAGGCGGTGATTTGGTCGGATGTTCCAGTGGACAGGGTATTGTCGATGGAGGCCATCGCGGCGGCCATGTCGGTACTGCAGTTTTTGGGCATGCCTTCTTCGATGGGTTCCCAGTACTCCCTGAAAAGCGATACGGATTAGATTTCCCATAGGCTGGTGGTGGAGAGGGTAGTTCGACGGACCAGAAATCGCCATCAGCGTTGACGGGAGCGCTCGTTGCGTAACCAGCGGCGAAGAGGTCGGGGTATTTTTCTTGGGTATAAGCGACGAGGAGACCGCTAAGAGAAATGATGAACGAAACGTTAGAGGGTGGTGTAGCTTGGCAGGAGGCTTGGAACTCACGGATAACTGCATCCAACGTTCACCCAAGGTGTAGCCGTAGGGGTGCTGTTGTAGCTTCCACTAGCCCATGGAAGTTTTACGTTTTGAACAAAGTACTACAAAGCGACGTACAAGTAAGCACACGGGTCTCTTCGTTGAAAAGAGAGACAAAAGGGAAGGGGCGGCGCAGGGTGGCCGGATGAAAACGAAAAGGGAAGGTCGGGTATGGACGTTGATCCCCGACACTCACTTGATAATCGTCAATAGCCTGATTGACAGTAAGGAATTGAAGATTGGGAGCGGTCAACGTAGAATAAGGTGAAGATTTTCCCCAGTAACGATCTAACGGTAGGACGGGTAAACGATGGCGGCGTGAGCAGGGGTCGGTCTCTTCCGCAGCAAGAAAACCCGAAAAAAGCTTACGTTCGAGGACGACGCCTGCGGCTCCCCAAACCTGCAACATCGCGTGCATCATTGAAAGACCAGTGAGATCGGTATAGAATCCATCTGCGGACTGCTCTCCAGGAGTTCCAATGACGATGGGTGAGCCTTGCGATGTGTAATACTGATCGCTGAAGAAGTAGCGTTGTTTGAAGGTACCGGCGGCTGGGTTTGCATGGTCGATTAGCTGGTCAAAGTAATATTCGGTGCTGTAGGCGGGTGCTGTAGTTGTAGATGTCTGTCTTGGTTGTAGCGGATCTCGTTTTCTGAAATGGTTATTGCCGAAAGCGGAAGCAGATGGGAATGCTAATGATGTGCCCAACGCCACAAGGAGGGCTATAGAACAAAGCATCGTTGGTGGGTGAAATGAGAGGAATAGAGGGAGAGAATGGGAGGGGAAAGGGGAGAGATGGTGGGGTTTTTGATGAAGAGGTAAAAAGGGTTTATCAAACTGCGATGGCTGCTGGCATCCGTTTGGACAGCCGCCGAGAAGTCCGTCGCGAGGCGCTGTAAGCACCACGTGGGAATTATCCTGAATTCATAATCCCCGTAACGACACAATCACACAAGCCCCTGCCACTTCCAAGACATGTTCGGCGCCCGTCTAATTTCTCCAAAGTCGTTGTCGGAGTCATCCTAGACGTGGTATATGTCGTGAACGTGCTGAGTAACCTCAATCGGCACAGGCCGGTCAGATCAGGCACGGACCCGCCGGTTCCTGCCAAGTCCTGTGTACGTTAAAATTATCCGGTACTGCCTCAATTGGCCATGGTGTTGCCAAAGGCACTGCCAATCCATACCATTCTCAGCAGGATAAGGCTGCTGAAGCCATTCTTCTTCTAACAGAGCATAATCATCGTCCTTCGGATGGTCGTGTCTTATTCGGTGAACAGTAGCACATACACTGGCACAGAAATCATGCCATTCGAGGCCGGACAATCATCGCTGACTTGCCCGCGCGTGGATCCTCCGGATAGGAGTACGAAACTCGACCGATGTATTTTGGAAAAGCCTGTGCGAGTCTGCGAGTACGGGCTTCGGTATGTAGGCGCCGTCTCCTTAAAAATGACAAATGATCGGCAGGCGCTTTTCATGCCGCGCTCCTCGTTGACGTAAATAGCTTTTGAGGAGGCGCGTAACTCGCGTGCAGTCCTGTTGGAGCTCGGTTTACGTAGACCACTAAGGCCTCGCATAGCTCCGTAGCGTTGCATTTCGTGATTGACATGATGGACAGGATAGGTAATTATGACACGAAAGCCTAGAACTGGAAATGAACAAGCCTCCACCCCATCAGGCGTTAACCGCCTGCTTTCAGGATTCACATGCCCCTCTTATCAGTGACGATCGAAATCTCGTTAATTGGCCATTAAAAGCCATCTGACTATGCCGTTAAACTCTATGGTTCATATTAGCTACTCGGGAAGTCCGGCAACATAAATGTCCCACGATGTTGAGCAGATCCCCCGTTCGCTCTATTTCTTCTAACTGTGATGACCAGGTATCATGTCTAGGCCTTCATAAACCCCAACTTAGACTTGATGAGATCCCTGTGGGTCGTTCCGAACAGAAGCAGCGATCGGCGGGGCAGCCAAATATAACTGACGCTATATATATACCTATTTTAGAAGCTCCTGAGACCCCAAGTATGATCGACGGCCCTTACGCTTCCCCGGCATAAATAGCTTCTGTATATGTACCAGCATTAGTCGTCGGAATTAGGAGAGAAATTGAGAGTTAAAAGTCCGTAGACTTTGGTAACACGGCGAAGACTGGTGTAGAAGGTTACGATCATGCCGTGCCTGCCGAAGGATTAGTTAGCCGGGTGGCGTTGACCCGCTTTCCCCTTGAGCTTCCTATCGTTCGGCGAAAGGCGCGATTAGGCCTCAATTCAATATTTTACGTAGCGTTCTAGCGACCATTCTGATGATCCTACGTGAGTGCGGGAAGCTCAACGAAATATTATCAACCCTGCATTAATACTACCCAGCAGGGACGCGTTACAGCTATAGGTTAGTATGTCTCGCGCTGATTGGGCGGTCTTGAGCCGGAATCTACCCCTGCCAAGCCTTGCAAGCATCTGGTTGCATTGCACGCGCTGGACTCGGAAGCCACTAAATTTAGCTTTGTAAGGAAGCAGTCGGTCTTCCGATGCTTGCAACGTGCCAGTTCGGCATCCTATGCTCTCTGGGCATTCCGCTGCTGATTTACGGGTTGTTGCGACTGCACCCTCAGTCTGAATTCGTACCTTGACCATGTCCTTCGTCCGCGACGACCCTTCCCTCTTGAACCTACGACCCCAATCGCGCTCGGTTCCTACTCCTCGATCGATCGCTGACGGGAATAACATCGACTTTGAATACTGGTTCCAGCAGCTCATCGACCATAATAACCCGAGCGCCGGCACTTTCAAGCAACGTTATTTCTTTAGCGACCAGTACTGGAAGGGCGATGGATCACCCATTATCTTACAAACCCCCGGAGAGACCCCTGCAGATGGCTTGTTCTCAATGATGGAAAAGGGATTTCTTCAGAACAAGATGATGATCGAGTTGGGAGCGGCTGGAGTGATCTTGGAACGTAGGCACTGAGGTTTATCTATGCTGGGACCCGTCGTCACCAGCTCGCATTTCCCCCCTCTCTCAATAGACAGGTACTGGGGGAAGTCGTCCCCAGTACCAGATCTAACAACAGCGAACCTCCAGTGGCTCACCGTCGAGCAAGGAGTCGAGGATCTCAAGGTGAGTCGTCAACAAGGCATAACCGGATGCCGACCCCATTGGGTGATCACCTCACGCTGCCTCGCCCCAACAGTACTTTGCCGAAAACGTGCAGCTCCCTTTCAATGCGACTTCCACAAGTCCCGACCGAGCTCCCTGGATTCTTCTTGGTTGTGGCTACTCGTGAGTTACGGTAGCCTCCGCACACCCATACTATCAGTTACGGATGAGAAATTTCTTGCTTTAGGGGCCTTTTGACCTCATACACTCAAAAGGAATATTCGAACGTATTTGCTGCTGCGTACGCGTCTAGCGCACCCGTCCAAGCAGATGGCAATTTTTGGTATTGGTTTTAGCGGCGTCCCGTGATTCGTATGCATTCATATTTTCCCCTCGTCATATAACAGGGAGTACTGGAAACCAATTGAAGAAGGCATGCCATGGAACTGTAGCTCCGATCTCAGCGCATCCGTGGCGTACATGGACAACATCATGCTGAACGGTACGGCTGGCGCCGTCCTCAACCTTAAGAAGAAATTCGGACTGGAATCGTTGATGGACGATGATTTCGCAAGGTAGTTTTAGTTTCCCTCGTGACCCGTTTGCATGAGGACTCAAGGTTTATGCCGCCTGCTCGCTTAGGGCCCTCACATACCCTCTCGTCACATGGCAGGACCTTCAGCCACCAGATTTCGGAAACGAGGGTCAAGCGCTTTTCTTCGACTTCTGCGACGCCGTGGAAACCAACGCGGATGGAACAATAAATCAGTCGGACGAGAGCATTGGCTTGCCTCAGGCGCTTGAGAACTGGGCGGCCTACTTCAAAACCATAGGACCCGACGTCGCATGTCCCGGGACAGGCGGTGCCTGCTATTCCACGTACAACTACAGCAGCGACTCATACAGGAACACCAGTATATCAAACACGATCCGTGGTTGGCAGTGGCTTCTCTGCACCCAGCTGGGCGCGTTTCAAAGTGAGTGCTGTGTGCCGATATAATAAATCAGTTGCTGATGATTGGGGGATGATAGTTGGAAGCCGTGGTTCCATCGTATCGCAGATGCTGGACGCCGCTTCCCAAGACCGTCGTTGTGCGCACCTGTTTCTATCCCCGACGGGAGACGTACAGTCATACCCGTACAACACCACCCAGAGTGCGAATGCGTTCAATCTCCAGTACGGTGGATGGAATTTGGTCGCGAACAACCTGTTCGTGGTCAACGGCGAGTTTGATCCTTGGCGCTCAGCTTCCCTCTCCTCGCAAGTGGCACCAGCCTCCGTCGACACCCTAGCCCAAGAGGTCGTAATCATTCCGAACGGCCATTACTGCTGGGATTGGAGCACAGAGAATGCGGCCGTTAACCCAGACGTAGAGCAGGTCCAGGGCCTCGGGATTTCAAAAATCCTATCCTGGCTTGGGCAATGGTACGAAGCGCATCCAGACGTGCAGAATTCAAATAGCTTTTCGCCAGTTACTTTGGGCACCGAGAATGGTTCGACCATTTCTTCACTCAATGACACCGCCAATTCGATGCAAGCAGAGATCAACAGGCTTAGGCAGGGAAAACGGGTCGCCATTGCCAGCTATGTGTTCAACGCAGTGTTGGTACTGGTCCTTTTAGCCGTGCTGGGGTTGATAATCAAGGAGAGGGCGCTGAAGAAAGGCCGGGCGAAGGCGTCTTTTATGTCAGAAACGGAGTCCCGAGCCCACAGAATACGGCTCCTGCCACAATCTCCCAGGTCATCCTCCAGGTTTAACCACCCGAGAGATAGAAGTGGTTCCGACCCGATTCCGAAGACCAAACGGGTAACGGCTGTACGGTCCAGGACAACCGAGGCCAGTGCGTAGATCGCGGGAAGGGATCAATTGGGATGTTTTGCATTTTGGGGAGGATGGATACTGGACTGTCGTGCTTCGGACACCTAGTTTTCGCGAGTATTGTATTCCTTCTATTATTGGTTCACTCTATGTTGGGAACTGGCTTGAATTAATACCTAGCGGTCTTGATTCGGATGTATGAACCATGCTTGCTACGCCAATCAAACCACTAAGGCCTGGTCGGAATGGTCGATTATATGCTTGTTTGGGACAAGAGATCGTTCGTCCAATGTCATATGAGATCTTCAGGATTAAGGACGAGGGACCTTATTTCGGGTGGTGAAGTGGAAGCTGAGCACTGAAGGCGAGACCCTTATATATGTGTACAGTCCCTGAGCGGGTAAGCATTATCCGGAAGTCGGAGCGACGAACGCCTTGTGTTGGGGAGGCTTTTGACCAACTAGGTAACGGAGCGCTTAAGATCTCGCATTTCGAATTTCTATGAAACGCCCTTCTCCGAATACGCGGGGGTGGTGGTTGCGTCATCCAACGGGACGGAATCGTTCGTGTCCCCTTCAGCTGGATTGAGAAGGCACCAGTAATGTATGGACATCCTCGGTACCAGTTCCTAGAAGCGCTGCGCGGAAGGTTTTTGTAGCTTGATCTTTACTGGCTCGGATATCGCGCTTGAGCTTGGGGCTTACGCACTCTCACGGTTTCACTCAGAACCCAACATCATGTCAGCAATGTTCCTGTATGGACGAACTCGGCTCTCCAGCTTCCCTCATCCACGGCCTGCAGCAATTCGCCTTGCTAGAACGACGATTCATGGCTTCCCCGCACGATAGGCCAGCGCCTATTCTGCTCGGGTATGACGGCGGTCACCCCGACACCGAGCATACACACTTTTCGGTTTGCAAGCTTCTAGACGTCCCCTACACCCGTCACGTCAAAGATCTCTAGGGACAGACTCTTAGGATCCCGGATGAAAGGTTGGTCACGTCATATTTTCGTTGAGGCCACACTCGATGCCAAGAGCTACTCCACGATGCCCAAGCCCTTCGGAACCCTCTCTCGCAATATCGGTTGTGATCATAATGTGCGTAATGTGCCATCTACGCACCAACGAGTTGTTCGGAGGGCATACTCACACAGTCACCAGCAGGCACTGCCTTGAGGACATGCGAAGCAAGCACACGATAAAGGCCACGCCTTCGGCTTCTCGCGTCCAACACCGAGAACAGAGAAAAAAAGAACGCTGATCTTCCTCTTCCGGTGCGTTACCCCACCAAAGGTTGTCGCGCTTTTCTACTGTACTTCTACTTACATCCTCGACCTTGCCTCGTTGCCAATCAGCTCTGACTCTGCTACACTCTCTCTGACCGCCCACCACATGTCGGGCACACTCTCCGTCGTCGGAAACAACGGAATCGACTTCGAGTACTGGTTTGACCAGCTTATCGATCATAATAATCCAAGTGCCGGCACTTTCAAGCAACGCTACTTTTTCAGCGATCAATACTGGACGGGGGATGGAGCGCCCATCGTACTACAAACCGCAGGAGAAACGAGCGCCGACGGATGGTGGGCACAGATGCAACTTGGACATTTGCAAAACAAGATAATGGGAGAATTAGGTGCCGCAGGGGTAGTCTTGGAACGTTAGTCGAGTTCTCTGCATTCACCTGGATTGAAAGCTCATCGCCCGCCTATTCGCCGCCCAGACAGGTACTGGGGGAAGTCCTTACCAGTGCCCGACCTCACCACCGCAAATCTTCAGTGGTTAACCGTTGAGCAGAGTGTCGAAGATCTAAAGGTATGAATTCAGGGTTCTCTGGGATATGCCGCTTTTGTTCTCACCGCATCGCCTTATCCTCATGGCAGTACTTCGCCCAGAACGTCCAGCTCCCTCTCAACGTCACATCTACACAACCGGACAGCAACCCATGGATAAACATCGGGTGTGGATACAGGTAAGTCTGGTCACTCTTCTCGTGCGAGTCGGGAGCTCAAACATGCTTTGCAGTGGTATTTTGACGGCTTACGCGCAAGAGAAGCACTCAGATATCTTCGCCTCTGCGTATGCAAGCAGTGCCCCGGTACAGGCTGATGGGGACTTTTGGTAAGAATTTTCTCTATTAGTTCTCGGAGTCGGACTAAATAGTCTGGTGACAGGGAATATTGGGAACCTGTCGAGCAGGGAATGCCTTGGAACTGCAGCTCTGACCTCACCACAGCCATGACATATATCGATGGTATCTTAGCGACCGGAAACTCGAGTGAAGTGAAGAGTTTGAAAGGATTGTTTGGGCTTAGCTCTTTGAAAAATGACGACTTTGGGCGGTGAGTTCAGTAGGCTGTACTTGCTCTGATCGTCAACTGACTCGCACCGACTTCCGACGACCCCCAGCGCTTTGACCTACCCTCTCACTACATGGCAACAGCTCCAGGCCTACGATTACCAACAAAGCGGTCAGGCGCTCTTCTTCAAGTTCTGCGACGCTATCGAGACTCGGGCGGACGGAAGCATCAACCAGTCACAGCAAGGTGTTGGAATGCCTCAAGCGTTGAATAACTGGGCGGCTTTCTACCAGACTATCGGACCTGATAAAGACTGTCCGAATACTGGCGGTTCCTGCTACTCGACGTACAACTACTCGACCGCATTTTACAACGATACGAGTTTCGCAAACCCTACACGTGGTTGGGAATGGCTTCTCTGCACCCAGCTGGGATTCTTCCAAAGTGAGGAATCAATCCGTTACGTATCTTGCGTTTGAGTGACTCATTCCAAAACCTTGGGGTAGCTGGCGGGAATTCGCAAATTGTCTCGCGATCACTCACCACCAAATCTCAGAACCGACAATGTGCGCACCTCTTCCCATCACCCGCCAGCGGCAGTTCGACAAATTCATCAGCATACAACGTTACTGCGAGCGCCAACGCACTGAATTTGCAATATGGCGGTTGGAACCTAATGGCGACGAATCTCTTCGTAACCAACGGCGAGTTCGATCCAATTCGGTCCGCATCCCTTTCATCCCGCGCAGCGCCCGGATTCGTCGATACCCCAACGCAAGATATTTATGTCATCCCTAATGCGCATGAATGCTGGGATTGGAATTTGGATAACAGCGCCGTCAACATGGACGTCATGCAGGCTCAAGAGCTCGGCATCTCGAAAATAAGAGGTTGGCTCTCGGGCTGGTATACCGCTCATCCTAACGTCAAAAACACCATACCCCCGGCGCCCGTTGACCCCGACAGTGCTGCTACTATCACTTCACTCAACAACACTATCCTCGACATGGAAGGCCAGATCGTCAAGCTTAGAGCGCAGAGCCAGGGGGCTATCGTGAGCTATGTGCTTAACGGAGTTTTCCTTCTGGCTCTACTCGCTGCTGTGGGATTCCTGATCCGGGAGCGCTCTTCGAGGAGTCCGAGACGACCACATATCCGGGCAGCAGAGCCCGAATCCCAAGGGCAGACCACAAGGCTGCTCTCGCCGCCTCCTAGGCCGATGTCCGCAGAGCAGGACACCGCAAGTTGGAGAGCCAGTAGGGTGTCTGAGCCGCTCTTACCCACTGAGCGTCCGCCTACTAACCGCTACAGTCTTGGAGCAGGCAGCACGTCGGCCCTCTTCATTACGGGTCGACATGCTTCATTCTCCTTTGAGCGGCCCTAGCCACGTATAAAATTGCTTTTTTCACGCACACATGGACACTCCATTAGTTCTTCGGTTAGACGATTCCTCTCTATGACTCTCGGACCCATGACCTCCTGTAGCACCCGTTGTACTTGCATCCCCTCGGACATTGGTAGAATGAGCTTCGATGACATTTCGTTCGGATTAGACTTCATTTTCCTTATGGACTTCCATGAACTTACCTTTGTAACCACCCATCACACCCTCGTATGCTATCACGGAATTTCTGTTCTTAGCTGGTACTGCCAGAAGATGTGTTCCGTCGCATCTGTTTGAGTCTAACGCGATCTCCCGGAAACCACTAGTACTCACGGAACGGGCCAAGTGGCGATGGACTCAGATCCTGGCTCAGGATGGAAGGAACATGCAGAAGAAGAGCCCTTTTATTCCATTAGAACCTATGGACTCTGAGAGTGGCTTTCGTTTGTGGATAGTACAGTATACGGGAGATGATTTACGCGTAGAACGATTCTAGATGCACAGCGCTCGGGATTCGTTCAACCGAACTCCCACTCTTGGCAGTCCGGTAAATGCAATTTAAGCGGTTAATCACTGAGGCGAGCATACTATGTGATCCGGAGATCACTGGGTATTCCTGGTAATGCATTCTGAATTAGCCAAGAACCCGCCAGAAGGCGGGGATCTGCCAGTGGATACCGAGCCGCAGTCAACCATGTTACAAAAACTGGATCATGTCTCCCAAATACAAACAAAGTTTTGATGACAAGAGTCACAGGTGTTTATATTCTCTAGAACAAGGTCTGAAATGGTCGGGTTGATGCCACAGCGAAATACTACTCGGCATCAGGGCGAGCGAGAGTCCAGATCGCACGGTTCGATTGTTGCCAAACATGGTAACGGTGAAGTGAGCCACCAACTCGCGAGACGCGTTCTGAGGACCGGAACTTGGTTGCGGGCTACCGCCAAGTGACAGCAGCCATAGACTCTGACATGATACAGGAAACCAAAGCTACGTCGGTGGCATATTCGTGTGAGGCGGGGTACCAGATCACTTGAGCGTTGTCATAAGTCATATTCCATAGCGTTTCATACAACAAGTCCTACAGATGAATGTCCAGCGCGATTCCAGAGCTAATGGTAAACTATCTGATTTGCGCCCCCGCTGTCAAGGCACAAGACATTGGACGGTCTTCCTCCTAAGGAAAGCTAGAAGTCGCTGTTGTGGATGTTGAAAGTATAACTCCTTGCGTAGACATTATCCCAGTTGCTAAGAAAGATCGTAGAGTTGGGTCAATATAGTGACCGAAGATAACTAACAATCAACGCATGAGAAGCTCACTTATATTGCGTGATGACGAGTTGATATTTTCTATGAGACCATGGAGTGTGAGTACCCTGTGAGTGATGTTGTCGAAAGTGGTCCAACGTACCCAGTCTTGTGATTGAGAGAGCTGAGCCCCGTTGTTTTGCCATTAGGATTGCCCCTAGTCTGTACGTACGGTTCAGCTTTATAGTGTTCTTGAGTCTTGACGTTGCGGAACCAGACGGTGAACCTGTGATGCAGGTTGCAGGCCCGAGTCAGTAGTGACTTGATTGCCGACGCGAGCGGTCGAGACTTACCTGTCTGGGCTCCGGTCGTGGTAGGACCACCTGTACTTAATTTCAGTGGGGTTGTTGCGCCTGACTTGGACGTTGGTGAAACCGATGCCATCGTTCTGGCGGCGGCCGAGGCCGGCGTTAGAGGCGGCAGCGTTGATTTCGTCAGCGAGTGGGGCCATTACGAAGCTGGGAGGGATAGATGAATGTGAGGGATGGAAGAGAGTAAGAGGAACTGCAGAAGGGAGGAGGTGAAGTGAGTCTGGGAGAAGATTTCGAGAGCATCATTCAGGTCGATTTATAGCCCGCTGAAAGCGTTGAGGCACTGTTTCTAAGAACCCAAATCTGGATAGTTTCTACGCATGTGACCCTCCTTTACCCAGTCTAATGGATACTCACAAGCCAAGAAGTGGTCTAAGAAGGTTCTCTTCTCGATTGAGCTGTTCGCCATACGGTGCCCAGACGAACGCCTTGCCCAGAGGCACTGCCGGTGTGATTATGCTGTACTCATGTGGTCACTAGTTCTCCTGAATTCGATCATCCGAAGTCTATGGGCAGCCTGTGGTAGGGCACAAGGCAGGAGAGGGGTGGGGCAAATGGCAGTCCAGCGGAACCGAATTTGGCTTTAGCGCTTGGTGCACCTCCTAAGAAAACGCATCACTCAAATAATGATCATACGTGATCTGGGCAATGATAGGCCAAGGACGTATAGAACAGCGGTCTCCGGGCCCTAGAAGAATATTCGGGCAGGTGAGGGACTCTATGCCTGCGATATGCGGCTCGAACGGAAGCACTCGAATACGTATAAGCATTCCTATTATCAATGTGTCTGACGTATTGAAGGGAAGAGCTTTAAGGGAGGAAGCCCAGGAGTTTCTCCCAGTTTCAGCTTTCTTCCCTGTCTCTTGCTCGCTATCGTATCAGCCCCTCGGCTCGCGTGCAGTGGTGCGTGTATACAGAAGGAAAGTCATGCGCATGCATTGTGGTAACAAGGAGTCAATGGACTGTCAGTCCAACTTGCGATGTAAGCCATTTGCCCGAAAACCAATGTTTTGGGTGCGTGGAAAACGATGACTTCTAATATCAGGCAATGAAACCAAGGGAGAAGACCCCAGGTGAGATGTCGCAATCGTAGATGGATTCAGCAGTGGGGTCGACGGCTGTACAGCCGAACAGCCCGTCCCTGGTCTATCCAGGTCTTCGATCGATGGAGGGTGCCTTGCCAAGACATGGAGTAACTTTAGAGCTTTTAGTCAATGTAGTACTCTATTCGGAGAAAAAGTTCATCTCAATGCGCCACGCTTTCCGCATTGGGTTTTCTCGGGCTGTGCTGATGAAAGGATAGCCCAGTTGGTTCAAGCCACGAGAGAACGCTTCAAGTTCCAAGACGGCCGAAAGCAGAGCCAAAATCCGGAAGTAGGAAAGATGAGCCCAGCCAAGCGAGAATATCGGAGAGGTGTTCTCCGGGGACAGTGCGCGGACATGGTATGGGGAGTCCGGCAGGACTACCAAGGCATTTGCAACGTGGAATGGTTTTTTCGGGCGGCGACTCGTCATCCAGTCACACTGCCTCCGCCTCAGGTCCCCGAAACCGCCCTGACCGCCTTTGCAAGTTAAACTACCCGAGGGATTACCACACGTATCTGGGGGATATCGTCATGATAGAGCGCTCGTAGGTTGGGCTTCATCCCTCTATTTCCTTAATGAATGTACTTCCAAAATATCCAAATCCTCTCGTTGTTCACAATTGCGGGAGCGAGGTCCGTGCGCTAAAATTAAACTACGAGGGATGATCCTTGATCACGAGTTGATTTATCCCAAGAGAGACAAGCGACAGACTGTGGTTTGGCTGTGCGTATGGGCGCTCAAGCTGTGATGACATGCGTCCTTAGCTCACCGAGATTGAAATTTGTTTGGTCTTGGCACCCCAGTTTGTACTTGCCCCGGCACCCTGATGTTCAGCCAAGGCTAGACTCTAAAGCTTGAAAGATCCCAGAGCGATAAATTGCAGCAACGGTCAATCATTTACCGATGAAAGGAGCCTTGGATGTAAGCCCCATCAATATAGTTCTCGACGGAATTCGTCAACAGCGCGCGACTCTGAGAGCAAGACGAATAGACCGGACAGGACCTGGACCATTTTTAGGACAAAGCCATGTCCACGCGGTCTCTTCAGTATATCTTTGCATGTCAGACACAGGATGCCAACATGCCAACTCATACGGGTTTCTTGGACACCATTGGCAGTGTTCAGAGTTGGCGTGCTTATCATTCTCTTTGACATCACCCTAAAGCTAATCCACTCTTCTGACGCCAAGAGACCAAAATCCATGACGATTGCAGTGACGATGACATAAGCGGGGATGATCGATGCCGATCTTGGCATGCAAAGCTCCCGCGACTCTGAGTGAGAGCCGTATCTCAGTGTGCTTTTTCCGACTTCAAACCGCCTGGTATCGAAAACCCTTCTGAGGTCGGAGGACTCTGCAATGGGACCGGATTCATAACAGTGAGATCTCCAGAACAATTGGTTCAAGGTTGACCATATGGGATCAGTTAACGTTGGTTGCCCAGGCAAAGGTTGAACGTTGCAGGTTCTCATGCCGAGGGAGGTCGTACCCGGCAGGCCGGCAACACTTCCCGGGATTGGTGGGATTAATGTCACAGTCTTAAGAGAGATCGGAGTGAATGAGATCGTAAAGCACAAGCTGTAGGCTGCCGACTCGTCGAACGCTCGAGAGATGGGAGGTCAGGTTGTGTTCGGCAATTAATCCCTGGCGAGCAAGCAACGTTCCTCATGACCGTTTGTACTAGCCAAATCAACTAGTCTCATGTTTCCATTCTATCATTTGATCAATTTCAAAGTATCGTATATCTTATGTTGTGCACATGAAGTCGTTACCGCCTTGATATCCAGGTATTGGGCCGCGTAGTACGCACTTCCCAGCTGGGGTGGAGACTAGTAGTGGTTGAAATTGGGCTGGGAGGCCTGTGGAGCAGGTGGAGCAAGGGGTGGCTGATGGTAAGAGTGTTGATTAGGCTACTGAACGGGTGACGCTGGGGAGATAGGATGGGTAAGAAGTAAGCGCTTGCTATAGTGAAGATGGAGGAGAGAATTATCCGTAGTAAGGGTGCGACGGAGGTGGTGACGGCGGTGGAGATCGAGTGAGGGGTACGGAAGGCTGAGTTGAATAGGGACTTGAGGCAGTCGTACCGAGAGAGCCCTGCGAAGATAGTCCAGGATTTTCGACTAGCCTTGCATAAGGATCCAACGAAGATGGAGAGGTGGCCGCAGTTGCCTGATACGTACCGCCTGGAGGAGGGGGAGGTGGGAGTGGAGGGAAGCTGCGTTTCATGGTAGAGTCGAGGTTCATCAAAGAGAACTGATTTTCAACCCCCGTAGTCGGGTTATTGGGAGGAAGTGGTGGAGGGGCTTGACTTGACGTGAAACCAGATTTCTTCTGTCGCTCGGTCTTAGCCTTGGCCACAAACCTTCCCCTCTCCGCTACCCTTGCGGCGACAAAACTAGTTGCCTGCCTTCTCAGGCCTGCAGCCATTTCGCCTAGGTCACGATAGAACTGCGTGCCTTGCTCCAGGGTATCCCGAACCTGAGCCCATCCTTTCTTCGCATGCGCCAGACGAGCAATTGCTTCGCCCCGGCGCTTCTCCTTCCCTTCCGCCTTCTTTAGCCACTCGCGAGCTCCTCGAGTGGTGGTCAAGGATTTATATAACGTATTGATTTCGTCAATCACGGTAGCTTGCGCTTGGATCGTCACTTCAATCCGCTGTTGATATGGCTGGAACTTCTGCAGCTCGACGGCAAACAAGCCAGGCTCCAGGTTGGGTGATCGACGATTGAGGAGAAGAAGATGCGAGACGTCGTCGGTTTGAATCTGACAACGGCGCGTCAGTGGGTCATGCTTTCATCAAGAAGGTCCAATGTTTACCTTTTCCTTCAAGTCTTTCAAAACTTGTCCTCGTTCACGCTTGATCTTGTTTATCCTTCCGATCCTTTCCTCTATATCATCCACCTTGCGAGAGATCTCTTTCTGCATAGCGGCGTCACCACCAGCGGGACCTTCCGCCATATCGAGCAAACTGGGCTGTTCGGCTGCTTGCGCATCGGACGAGGCTGGGGCTAGGAAGCCCTCAAGCCCGTCATTTCCCGAAAGAAGGATGGCCAATCCCGGCTGAACGCTTTGCCAAAGTTGTACCACTTGGGCAACAGAAGCCGAGGCAACATTAAATGTATCCCGGTAGGACTTCAAGTCTTGTCTGAGGCTACGAGTTAAGCCTGCCGAGGGCTCTTGTCCCCAGAGAGCGTCATATTTAACCTGCAAAAAGTATGTTAGCTGGGCGGCATCACCGCAAGAGAGGAACCCAAGCTCCTTACCCGCATTGCCTCGCAATCCCTAGACTCGGTCTCCAGTTCCTTCGAAATGGCATTCAGTTCTTCGTCGACTTCATGCTTCAGAGCCTCCAGGCTCGCAAAGGCTTTCTCGATGCCTGGTTGGCCGCCACCGTCCCTCACTTCGGTAGCCCAACTCCCAACTTCAGGTGGTATCCCCGAATCTTCCGAACCATCTTGCCCAGCGGTAGCAATTTCCTTCCATTTTCTCAGCCCAGCTGGCAATCCCAAACTTTCCAACCCCGAAAGGGCCTCTGAATCCGCGATCTCAACTTTTTCAACCTCAGCACGGGCGAGCTTGGCCTTTTGTTCAGAGTAGACCGAGGCGCTCTCATGTACGCTGAGAGGAATCAGCCTAGCAAACATGTCGGGACCGATGACCTTCTGCACTTCCGGGTTTCCATAAACCTCTTGGATCGGGATAGGTTGGGCAACGGCGAGTTTGTCGATGACGGGCAGTGTGGCTTCAGGGGGAACCACAGCTTCGTAAATGAGGTCATTATCACGAGAAGCTTCTTCGCGCTTTTCGCCGAGAAGAATTTGGAGCGACTTGGTGAGGTCGAGAATCGATATACCGGCGTCAGGGGGGAGGGTTGGAGAGTATGTGGACACAAAGTCGGAGTTGAAATTCCGACCAAGGCGGTGCGCCTCTTTGGCAAGCCTCTCAGCGACGTTGAGCCGCGCCAGAGAATCACCATGCCTGCCTGCTGCTGTGTCAGCGAGGGATCTATGGTAATGCGACAGAGCTGTAAAGTATTTTACTTTGATCTGAAGGGTACGAGGCTTAACGTGGACCCTATTTCAACGTGTGATCGTCACATACATACCTGGATAAGGGTAATCCAATTTCGGTCGAATATCCCTCTGCCCATGAACTCTTTCGCTTCTTCGGTCAAACCTGTATACGAGTACGCAGCCTGAGCAGCGACCTTCGAGACAATCATCGCTCCCTTCTTCTCATCAACCAGTTTCTCGAAGAAAACCTCCGTCGCTTGAGCCAGCATGATATTCGTCAGGAACTTGAGCACCTCCTTGCTCAAGTCGGTCGAGGGAGAATGAATGAAGTTATCATTGAGATATATTAGTATTCCCGCGGTGGTCTTGAAATAATTGAACGCCCGCTTCAGGCCTTCGGGATCTGCGCGGTTCTGTGAGATAGCGATCGAGGAATGGGTCGAGGCGAGTTGGAATATGATAGACGCCTTCTCGAAAGCAAGCGAAGTTTGAGTGGTGACCTTGGTCGTAAAGGCATCATGCCATGAAAATTGGACGCGGATTTCGCTAAAGCGGAGCTCGAGGAGCTCGAGTTGACCGAAGTACTTGTACAGAAGGTCACGAGCTACAGCAGACCGACTTCCACCTCAGTCACGCTGTCAGTCACGCACGAGTAGGATAGAAACATACCAGTGGCATCGCTACCAGCTCCTTTGACTGCGTCCTGCCGACATCGCTGGAGGGCGGCGCACTCTGATGCATAATTATCTGGACTTTCTCCGTATGACTGAGCAATGACGGTGCGTATGGGACCAGTCCAGTCGACATCATCGGTCTTCTTTCGTGGGATGGATATGGTAGGGGATTGTGCCATGCTCATTGTGGCTAAGTTGTATTAGTTGAGGTCGATGGTAGAGACTTGTCCAGTTTAGTAAAGGGGTTGGAGCGCCAGGGGTTCCGAGTCTTCCAGGTGATCTGAAGCGAAATGTTAGATCAGCGATTGCGAGTTCGGCAAGCTCTAGCGGACTAGCTGAGCTTGACGCGGTCCTGGCCCTTAATAGCAGGAGAGTGCTGGTTGAAGGTTGGGATCTGAACTGAAGCGGAATTCCCAAACAAGGCCAAATTCGCTGACCACGACGAGCTACCAAAACCTCGCGCAATTTACTGATCTAGGACTTGCGACAAATGAGTGAGAAGTAACAACGGCTGTTCAGACCGTGTCTAAATCCGGAGAATTGCACCTGGTTCTCTCAGCTAAAATCAAGTGAACGAGCCTTTTTTAGCAGAGAATTCGATGGGGATTAAATCGACACGACTTTGTAACTATATATCTTAAAATTAATAATATTCATCTGAGCGCCTGATGTAGAGCCGGAAACAGAAATGGAAGGCCCGGCTAACGGGGAGACGGGGTGTGTTGCAAGGGGTCAACGCCGGCGCTCGGTTGAGGCATCTTCAAAGAGCGCCTTTCGATGTAAAGAGAAAGCCGAAGGGAAGGGGCATGTGAAGCCTGGAGAAAGACGTCTAATTATAAATATGGGAAGAAGTGACCTTGGCCTTCGGCAATGGTAGAGTCTTCCATAGTGCTGACGTCACCGAGTTGGTCGCCTTCGCTGCGGTTCCTACAGAAGAACCCGAATACGTAGATTAGAGGGAAGAAGATTACCGAGCATAAGTTGCAAACAGCCAACTTATTGAACCAGGAGTGGGAGTTTAGGTCGTGTTTGGTAATTAGTCCCTTGCTGGCAACTAACGTTCCTCATGGCTGTTTTGCATGTACTAGCCAAGTCGACCTACCTCACATGCCCGTTGTATCATTCGATCAATTTCAAAACCATCGTATATATTACGCTATGCACATCAAATCATTACCGCCCTTGGTATCCAGGGTATTGGCCACCGTAGTACTGCCCAGCTGGGGGTGGAGACTGGTATTGGTTGTAATAGGGCTGAGAGGCCTGTGGAGCTGGGGGCGCAGGGGGTGGTTGCTGGTAAGGGTATTGATTAGGCGACTGAACGGGTGGTGCTGGGGGATAGGATGGGTAAGGAGCAGGCGCTTGTTGTCCTGAAGGGGGTGGGGGAGGGGGGAACTGTCCGTAGTATGGTTGCGACGGAGGTGGTGGCGGCGGTGGAGATTGAGTGGGAGGAGCAGAAGGCTGCGTTGAATAGGGGCTTGGGGCTGTCGTGCCAAGAGAGAACTGCGCGGGCAGTCCAGGGGTTTCGAATAGCCTTGCATAAGGGTCTGATGCAGGAGCCGGGGAGGTGGCTGCAGTTGCCTGATACATGCCGCCTGGAGGAGGTGGTGGTGGAGGCAAGCCGGGGACTTGAGGTTGTTGTGGGGGTGGGGGTGGAGGGAACGGTGACGAAGGATATTGTTGGGATGGTGACGTGGGCGATGCGAAGGACGGCGGAGGCGGGAACGCAGGGGGCCTAGCGGCCAGAGGAGACGTACTGGATTGAGGTGGAGGGATAGAAGGTGATTGAGCTGCGCCCCACGGACTGGGTTGGGAGGAAGGGGGAGGCGGAGGTGGAGGGAAGCTGGGTGTCATTGTAGAGCCAAGGTTCATCGAAGAGAACTGATTTTCAACCCCCGTAATTGGGCTCTTGGGAGGAAGTGGTGGAGGCGCTTGATTTGACGCGGAACCAGAGGTCTTCTTTCGCTCGGTCTCAGCCTTAGCCACAAACCTCCCCCTCTCGGCCACCCTTGTAGCGACGAAGCTGGTTGTCTGCCTCCTCAAATCGGCGACCCTTTCACCAAGGTCACGATAGAACTGCGTGCCTCGCTCCAGGGTTTCTCGAACCTGAGCCCATCCTTCCTTCGCATGCGACAGGCGAGCAATTGCTTCGCCCCGGCGCTTCTCCTTCCCTTCCGCCTTCTTCAGCCACTCGCGAGCACCTCGAGCAGTAGTCAAGGATTTATATAATGTGTTGATCTCGTCAATCACGGTAGCTTGGGCTTGGATCGTCGCTCCAATGCGCTGCTGATATGGCTGGAACTTCTCCAACTCTGCGGCAAATAAGCCAGGCTCCACGTTGGGTGATCGACGATTGAGGAGAAGAAGGTGAGAGACGTCATCGGTTTGAATCTGACAACGGCAAGTTAGTGGGTCATGCTTCCATCAAGAAGGTCTAATGTTTTACCTTTTCCTTCAGGTCTTTCAAAACTTGTCCTCGTTCACGCTTGATCTTGTTTATCCTTCCGATACGTTCCTCTATATCATCCACCTTGCGGGAGATCTCCTTCTGCAAAGTGGCGTCACCACCAGCGGGATCGTCTACTATATCAAGCAAACTGGGCTGTTGACCAGCTTCCGCATCGGACGAGGCTGAGGCCAAGAAGCGCTCAAGCCCATCATTGCCCGAAAGAAGGACGACCAATCCCGGCTGAACGCTTTGCCAAAGTTGCACCACTTGCGTATCAGAGGCCGAGGCAACATTAAATGTATCTCGGTAGGACTTCAAGTCTTGCCTGAGGCCGCGAGTCAAGCCTGCCGAGGGCTCTTGTTCCCAGAGAGCGTCATATTTAACCTGCAAAAGCATGTTAGCTGGACGGCATCATCGCAAGAGAGGAACCCAAGCTCCTTACCCGCATTGCCTCGCAATCCCTAGACTCGGTCTCCAGTTCCTTCGAAATGCCATTCAATTCTTCATCGACTTTACGCTTCAAAGCCTCCAGGCCCGCGAAGGCTTTCTCAATGCCTGGCTGGCTGCCACCGTCCCTCACTTCGGTAGCCCAACTCTCAACTTCAGGTGGTATCCCCGAATCTTCCGAACCGTCTTGCCCAGCGGTAGCAATTTCCTTCCATTTTCTCAGCCCAGCTGGCAATCCCAAACTTTCCAACCCCGAACGGGCCTCTGAATCCGCGATCTCAACTTTTTCAACCTCAGCACGTGCAAGCTTGGCCTTTTCTTCAGAATAGACTGAGGCGCTCTCGTGTACGCTGAGAGGAATCAGCCGAGCGAACATGTCTGGACCGATGACCTTCTGCACGTCCGGGTTCCCATAAACTTCTTGGATCGGGATAGGTTGAGCAACGGCGAGTTTGTCGATGACGGGCAGTGTGGCTTCGGCGGGAACAACAGCGTTGTAAATGAGGTCATTATCGCGGGAAGCTTCTTCGCGCTTTTCGCCGAGAAGCGTTTGGAGCGATTTGGTGAGGTCGAGAATCGATGTGCCGGCATCGGGGGGAAGGGTTGGCGAGTATGTCGACACAAAGTCGGAGTTGAAATTCCGACCAAGGCGGTGCGCCTCTTTGGCAAGCCCCTCAGCGACGTTGAGCCGCGCAAGAGAATCACCGTGCTTCCCTGCTGTTGTGTCAGCGAGGGATCTGTGGTAATGCGACAGAGCTGTAAAGTATTTTGCTTTGATCTGAAGGGTACGAGGCTCAGCGTGTACCCCATTTCGATGTGTATGATCGTCGCATACCTGGATAAGGGTAATCCAATTTCGGTCGAATATCCCTCTGCCCATGAACTCTTTCGCTTCTTCGGTCAAACCCGTGTACAAGTACGCAGCCTGAGCAGCGACCTTTGAGACAATCACGGGTCCCTTCTTCTCGTCGATCAGTTTTTCGAAGAAAACCTCCGTCGCTTGAGCCAGCATGATATTTGTCAGGAACTTGACCACCTCCTTGCTCAAGTCGGTCGAGGGGGCATGAAGGAAGTTATCATTGATGTATGTCAGCATGCCTGCGGCGGTCTTGAAAAAGTTGAACGCCCGCTTCAGGCCTTCGGGATCTGAGCGGTTCTGTGAGATGGCGATCGAGGAGTGTGTCGACGCGATTTGGAATATGATAGACGCCTTCTCGAACGCGAGCGAAGTTTGAGTGGTGACCTTGGTCGTAAAGGCATCATGCCATGGAAATTGGACGCGGATTTCGCTAAAGCGGAGCTCGAGGAGCTCGAGTTGACCGAAGTACTTGTACAGGAGGTCCCGGGCTGCGGCATACGGCGCTCCACCTCAGTAACACGGTCAACCAAACGCAAGGATGATATAGACGTACCGGTGATGTCGCTACCAGCTCCTTTGACGGCGTCCTGCCGACACCGCTGGAGGTTTGCGCACTCTGATGCATAGTTATCTGGACTTTCCCCGTATGACTGAGCAATGACGGTGCGTATGGGACCAGTCCAGTCGACATCATCGGTCTTCTTCCGTGGGATGGATATGGTAGGGGATTGTGCCATGCTCATTGCGGTTAAGCTGTATTAGTTGCGGGTTGCTGGTCGAGACTTCGCCAGGTTAGTGAAGGGGTTGGAGCGTCAGGGGTTCCAAGTCGTCCAGGGGATATGAAGCGAAATGTTAGATTAGCGCTTGCGAGTTCAGCAAACTCTAGCGGACTAGCTGAACTTGACGCGGTCGTGGCTCTTAAGAGCAGTAGGGTGCTGCGTCCGCGGGGTACTGCGACGGTGGTGGGAGTTGGGATCTGAACTGAAGCGGAATTCCCAAACAAGGCCAAATTCGCTGACGACGATGAGCTACCAAAACCTCGCTACTGACGACGTGAGTTCCAGAGCCCCGAACCAGGTCAGGTGCACTTTCCCTAACTCACTGCTTTCAGCGCGGGGGCACCGGCCTTGAATTTCAATGTACGTGACGAAGCTGCGGACAGTTGCAGACCCAGGTGCTGACGTTGCTCCTCGTTAGCTTTCCTTGGGACCGAAAGCCAGGGCAATGGCGGACGGCTATCACCCGGCCCCACAGCATCCTCAAGAGGTGACTGGACGTTGTTCCCGTTTACGAGTACTTGCGCTGACCGAATGTTGCCGGCGTTTAGGATACCTGCACAATCAGCCGAGCGCCAGCGGTTTCTGGACAGTCGAATATTATCAGCAGTTCTTCGATGTTGACACCAAGACCGTGCTGATGCGGTGCTATGCCGCTCTAGTCCCGACTAACGACTTCGTCGCCGACGTATGTGACTCAAAACCTGACATGTACGGTCCGTTTTGGACATTGACGGTGAGTAGTGCGACGACCCAGTGGTCCAAGCTTAGCGCTAACTCTTAGTGTGCCAGACCGTGATATTCTTCCTCTTCGTCACCACTTCGCTTGCCTCCTCGATCGGCTCATACCTTTCCGATAAACCGTACAACTACGATTTCACCCTCCTCTCCGTGGCAGTAGGATTGGTGTATTCATACGGATTGGGCGTACCCGCAGCTATTTGGGCGCTCATGCGCTACCTTGGCGTTACGGAATGGGGACTGGTGGAATGGTTAGCTGTTTGGGGCTATGGAATGACGGTTTGGTACGAGTCGCTATTCGGATGCGTCCGCTCGGCGCTGATCCCCCCAATAGGATTCCCGTCAGCTTGCTTTGCATCGCGCCCATCCCACTCCTACGCTGGATATTAGTCGGTATCGCAGCAGTTCTATCAGGTTACTTCCTCGTCCGCAATGTCTATCCTGTGTTAGCCTTGGTGAGCCTTCTCGCTATCCGTCTCAATCTCGTCGCTGAACCCTCTTGCAGGCCGAACAAAAGTCCACCCGTCTGCTTATCCCAGCAATTGCTATGATTCACCTCGGCATTGCGCTCACCCTCAAAATTCTCTTCTTCAGTTACTACATTGTCAAGGAGGTCGGGGTCAAGGAACCTGATGCGCTCCCAAGTAGCCCAGTGGGGCCAGACAATCCCGCACCCACAGCGTTCTTCTAATATACAACCTTGTTTGGGCCATTAGTGCTTCTTTCTTGCATATATTATCATACCATTCTGTTATGTTTTCATATCTCTGCGCTTTGAGCAATGAGAACAGCTCTCGCATAACATGCTAGCGAGTGCCGCCAAAGTCATTATACTAGCTAGCAGAGAAAACTCGTCTTTCTACATTTCAAATCTACTCAAGCAAATGACAGGTGTGTGTATGGCATGTACAAGCAGAGATGTGAGTGGACCGAGCAAATTACCAGCCCGTAAAAACCTATGACAGGCAATTGAATATGATCCCTCGAATCCTTCTTGGTCAAGAAAGCATGTCCCGTAGCCAATGGCTTAAGCCTTAGACTGAGGGACTATTCAGCTTGATCGTAAGTACATAATCTATTGAAGAAATTTTAACCTTCCCGCGACGCGGCAACTTATAAACTCGTCGGAGCAGGCGGTCCGTGCGAGTGTTTTGTCAGCACAGTCAGCTCTCGGTACGCCACACGACCGTGACCACTCTCCCATATGCGTTGGAAGACATCAAATCATTTCGCATGTGGGTAAGCCATTGCACGCTCTCTGTAAATCGAAGATGAAATCAGTCTGGTGCACCAGTACGTGAAGAGACCCCCTAAGGCGGAAGACTAGCTTGGCATGAAATGTTCGGTGCCGACCAAAGCTGTGAAACCAAGAAGCCAAGCCGCACACCCGGAGAGCCGCATTCTACATCGAGAGATCGATTTCAGCTGTTCTATGTCAGCGACGATCGTGAACGGCCTTCTCCGATTACTCGGGGCCTTCCTGGCATCGGACATCGGAAATCACCCATTGCCACGACATCCCCTACATTGGGACTTTTCGGGTTAGCCACTGGTCCCAGGAATCGAGCTAGCTAGAAGAAATCCGTCTCACCGCCACTCATTGCTACGTGTTCTAACTGCATTGGGGCCGCCACGTTACCGACGCGGTACCTACCAAGCGATGATGTAAGTCAGGCAGCACTACGGGAGCCACACACACTTTTCTCGGAGTCACGGAGCTGTTAATTTTTGCTTGAGCTTCGTTGGCTACTTCCACGTTTATCGTTCGACCGCAGAAGGATGAAGCCAACCTCCCACCCCCTGGAGCTCCCCATCAGCCTGGCTATACTTTGCCAAGATAAAAAGATCACCTGGTGCACAATCTTACTGTTTTAAAATTACTCCGAATATTATCTAGCTCGTTTTCTATCCTCTCCGACGCGCCAAGCGTGAAGCCGGTGCAGACCCGGCTCCGAGGGACTGCCATCACCAGAGCCACCCCCTACATTGAGCTTAACCAAGACGACCCAAAAACCTCCAAAGTACTAACTCAGGAAGTCTGGTGATGACTGAAATACGATGTAATCACAGCAGCTGTGTCTCGTATTAGTGGCCCGCCGCTCACCGAGCGCTAAATCCAGCAGAGCACCTCGATGCGGAATATCTTGGCTTGGGAGAATATACAGCTTCGGATACTTTATACTTTCTTGTGGAATAACTGACACAAATTGGACCATTGGATTCAGTGCCTCAACGTCTTTCGTTGGCTATAAATTGACCTGATTAATCCTACTCCCAGCATCATCACTCAAGCTCCCTCACTTCCTTACTTCTAACCCTCTATCTTACTCTTCTTCGCTCTTCTTCGCTCTTCCCCCTTCCCCTCAACTCAGTAATGGCCCCCCTCTCTAACGAGATCAACGCTGCCTCTTCCAACGCCGGCCTCAACAGCCGTGGCAACGACGGCATCTCTCTGACCGACGTCGAAGTTAGGCGCAACAACCCCACTTACATCAAGTACAAGTGGTCTCATCACAACCGAAGCCCCGAGAAGTAAGCACAGATCGCTCAAGTGGCCATCCGAGCGACCTCCTCCCATCGTCCTGCTAATCTGCATACGACAGATTCACCGTCTGGTTCCGCAACATCAAGACTAAGGAGTATTATAAGGCTCGCGAGACTGTGTGGACTAGTGCTGGTCAGGGACAGGTTGGGCTTGGTTCCCTTAACCACCGGACTGGGTACGTCAGGACGCGAGCCGTCATCATCCACGACTATGCTCACGCTCCCTCATTCCTACAGTGATTATCTACTCGTCCTGACCAAGCACAAGTGAGCCATATTTGCCCGTTGCCGCTTATTTGTCACCTTGCTGACTTGATTCCGTCATTGATGCAGCAACTACAACAAAGTCTTCGCAAAGAGCAGCCCTTTCGAGATCCGCAACAGCGACTTCAGTTAGATGCTTGCGAGTTTGGACATCTTGCGTCTTGACAGCTGAGGCGTAAATTGGACTCTTTACGGCTAGCTTATGGAATCGCGCTGGACACTTCTTAGTGACACTTGTACTATGGTTTTGCTATGGAATATGCCTTATGAACCCCCACTCGATTAGACAACAAAACTATAGACGACACACGGGCATACGACACACTGACTACTAACGCACTTGAGCTAAGCGTGCACGTCGTTCAGCGCGAGAGACGACACCATATTACCAGTCCAATTATGGGACAACGTATACCAATTTGGAGCGTTCAGGATTTCTCCTTCCCTAGGCCTCCCGAAAGAGAAAATTTATAAGGTTTCGAGACGTGAAGGGTTTCAGTGGCAAGACGATATAAATTGTTGGATCACTTATTGCCTGGATCCACGGGTGAACTCCCCGGATTACTCGAAGACTCCATCCACGGACCCATCTATGACTCATTAATGCATTACTCCGACGTGACATGCCTAATTTGCTTCTCCGAAAGTTGGTAACAGGGTCGTAACGTTGGCAGAACCACTTCAATGCCTGGAACATGGCGTAAAAAGAACCTTGCAACATCATGCATTCCGCACGCTCCGGCCCAACAACGCAATCACGCAATATCAACATGTAATTCTCAAAGTCAAACGTATAAGTAATATGGACACTGTTGTACAACACCAAAAATGACCGTGGGGTCTACGAGGGATCTTCAAAGAGAGCTTTTTTAATGTAAAATGAAAGACCCGGAGTGGAAGGAGCGAGAGAAAGACGTCTAAGCATGGGAAGAAGCGACCTTGGCCTTGATGACTTCGACAATGGTGGGGTCTTCCATGGTGCTGAGGTCACCGAGCTGGTCGCCTTCGCCGGCAACGATCTTCCGCATGACGCGGCGCATGATCTGTAGAAAGGGACATTCGCAATCAGTCACACGGAAGCTTCAGCGTTCTGGTGGAGATCTAAAATCCCTACCTTTCCGGAACGAGTCTTGGGCAAGTTGCTGACGATGTAGATCTTCTTGGGAGCGGCGAAGGGACCAATGACTTTGCGGACTTGCAAGGTGAGCTCCTTGAGGAGACCAGACTCGTTGTTGGGGTCGTACTTGAACTCGCTGTACAGGCAAGAAGAGACCGTAATCAATCAAGATGTTCCAACATGCAGAACGAATCGAAAGAAATACGCACGGCTTGAGAGTGACGAAGGCGTGGACAGCCTGGCCGGTAAGCTCGTCGGCGGTACCAATGACAGCGGTCTCGGCAACACCAGAGTGCTCGATCAAAGCCGACTCGATTTCAGCGGTACTCAAACGGTGACCAGAGACGTTGATGACAT
Organism: Tulasnella sp. 424; assembly: GCA_019633425.1. Taxonomy (NCBI): domain Eukaryota; kingdom Fungi; phylum Basidiomycota; class Agaricomycetes; order Cantharellales; family Tulasnellaceae; genus Tulasnella; species Tulasnella sp. 424. Next base: position 134,531 of record WSUB01000035.1, on the reverse strand, counting down.
CGTCAACACGACCCTTGATCCAGATGTAGCCGTCCTTGTCCCTAGCAGCACCGTCGCCGGTGAAGTAGAAGCCGGGGTAAGGGCGCATATAGGTTTCGAGGTAACGCTTGTGGTCGCGCCAGACGGTACGAGCGACCGAGGGCCATGGGTTTCGGAGAGCCAAAACACCCTCAACGCCGTTGCCTTCGAGCTCCTTGCCGGACGTAGCGTCGAGAATGACGGGGTCGATACCCCAGAAGGGGACGGTGGCGGAACCGGGCTTGGTGGGGATGGCACCGGGGAAGGGAGTGATGACGATCGAGCCGGTCTCGGTTTGCCTTTGCAGGGGCACCAAGTTAGGGTCTGACGGGAATCACTAGAAAATGCCAATCAAGATAACTCACCAGAAAGTATCGACGACGGCGCACTCCTTCTTTCCGACGTGCTCGTTGTACCAGTTCCAAGCTTCGGGGTTGATCGGCTCACCGACGGAACCCAAGATTCTCAACGAGCTGAGGTCATAGCCCTGGACGTGGCTCTCACCGAGCCTTCGGAGCAGGCGAATGGCGGTCGGAGCAGAGTAGAACTGGGTGAGCTTGTGCTTTTGGACGACTTCCCAGTAGCGGGATGGGGTCGGGTAGATGGGGGTGGATTCAAAGATGGTGGTGGTCGTGCCGAGTGACAGAGGGCCGTAGATGATGTAGGTGTGGCCGGTAATCCAGCCGATGTCGGCCATGCAGGCGAAGCGGTCTTCAGGGTGGATGTCGAAGACGTACTTGACGGTGAGAGTGGCGCCCAGGAGGTAGCCTCCGGTGGTGTGGACGACGCCCTTGGGCTTGCCAGTGGAACCGGAAGTCTGTCACACGCGCGGTCAGCGATATTGCTCCACACAATGAACATCAACATGAAACTTACGTAGAGAATGAAGAGGGGGTCTTCGGCGCTCATGACTTCGCATGGGCAGTAAGCAGGAACCTTGGAGGTCTCCTCGTGCCACCAGAGATCACGGCCCTGGGTCCAAGGAACCTGGGAGCCAGTCCGCTTGTAGACCAATACCTTCTCGACGAGAGGGCAGTCCTTGAGAGCGGCATCAACAATAGCCTTGGTTGCGATGGTCTTGCCTCCACGGCGGCCTTCGTCGCTGGTGATGACAACTCTGCACTCGCAGTCGTTGACACGATCGCGGAGAGATTCAGCGGAGAAGCCGGCGAAGACGACGGAGTGGATAGCACCGATACGGGCGCAAGCGAGGAAAGCGGCGGCAGCTTGCCATGTCATGGGGAGGTAGATGGAGACGGTATCACCCTTCTTGACACCGAGATTTTTGAGGACATTGGCGACCTGGCAGACCTCTTGAAGGAGTTCAGAGTAGGTGACTTCACGACCCTGGCCCGGCTCATCGGCTTCCCAGATGATCGCCGTCTATATGAAAATCGAACAAGGGTCCGTAGAACGTGAGTACTTCCGACTCAGACCCGATAAGATTGGCGCCCGTATCAGAACCAAGACTGACCTTGTTAGGGTACTTGTATGCCCATCGGTCAACGCAGTTGTAAGACGCGTTGAGACCACCTTCGGGGAACCAGGTGATGTCGCCGTTCTTGAAACCACCAGCTCGGACGGTAGAGAAGGGGCGGTCCCAGTGAAGGAGCTCGCGAGCGGTCTAAGAGTCAACAAACGCCGAGATCAGATCAATGCGCCGAAGAGGCCATGAGGAACACGAAACCGACCTTTGCCCAGAACTCGTCAGAGTCCTGCCCGATGGTCTTTGCATGGAACGCCTTGTAGTCGTCGATGCCAGGACCCATGTGGGGTTGGGGACGGCCATCCTGGCCCTTAAGGCGAGGAGCGACTGGGTGAGTGGGAGCGTCTTCGAGGTGATGTTCAGAGGCCATGTCTGGTGTAGATGAAGGGTGAATGCGAAGGGGAAGGATGTAGGGATTGCAAGAGAGAGGAGGTTGGGATGAGGGTTAAATACGAGCGCTGCGAGAGGATGAGAGGTGGACAGGGAAGATGCGGGGTTCTATCTTCTCGGGTTGCGGGGTAAGTTGCATCGCGTGATCCAAGGGCACGGGATCCGATTGTGGTCCATCGCGCGTCTTCCTGCCTCACCCGACGCCCATCACCATACACAAAACGGGAAGTGCGCCCGCAATACGCAGTCTTCGGGAGCAATGATAGGAGAAATCGTTGGCCAAAGCGCAAATTGCGAAAGTAGAGGCCCAAGCACCCCGCCCCCCGCTTCCGCAAAACGAGATCGCCTCTCGAGACATTTCACTCGGTTGAGGTTTGATTTTGACTCGGAAGTGGCATCGCATATGTCGCAAGTGGCGGATATGCCGCGTGAAAGTGTCGAATAACTTGGCTTACTGCGCGGATGCCCGTCAAAGTCTCATATGATGTCCGCAGACAGGTACCCGGCCCCGCTGTCGGAGAGCTTTCCGAATGACTGAACACAGATATGTCAGTAACATAACCGATTCCGCACTCATGATTGTTCCTTCCGTCTCTCTGCTCACTGTTTTCCCTTGTAACCACCCGGATTGCTGTCCGATTGCGGGAAAAACCGCGGCGGCCACGGCGTTCAAAAGACCCTACTCCTCTCCAGAAAACGAACACGGTCTTCAAATATAAACGCATATCGATCCAACAGAAACTGAGTTTCAGGATCTGTGGTCATTGATTTTGTGAATCTTCACTTCGACGTCTCGTTTCGAAGGAAGTTTTCGGGTCCACTTCCGGATGGTTTCCCATGCAAACAACGCGATAAGACGTCTAATTTTGCTGATTCGAGGAACTTCTGACCGAGATAGTGGGTTGAAACCTCTTGTACGCCGTGTCTGCGGAAGGACGGTGGAACGGAGGAATGAAGGTGTCGCGTCAACACAAGAGACATCACGTGCCTGCATCAGCATTTTGACGTAAGCACGTTCGAGAGGCGTCGGCATCTTCCGTCTTTCGGTGTCTTCGAATTCTCTGCCAAGCCTATTCTCCTTTAATCTCCTTTAGTTTATGCCGAATCCTTGCCATGCAAAGGAAGTCCACTGCCGTATTTGGTTGTCAGGCCATGCAGTAACGGCATGAGGCAACCCTTCGTCGTTCTATTCTTAGGCGATCAATATCCAATCTCTGATCCCAACAGTATTCGGAGTGGCTTGGGATGACTCGTCAACCCTCAACCCAAAGAATTCAGATCCCTAGATGCACAACGCTATCGTCCACAATCACCGCATCTAGTACAGATTTGGGATGTTTGAATTCGTCGAATCCTGAGGCCTCATGCATAGACTCGTCCAGAGTTTGCTTCCTTTATGCCCGGCTTCTGAGTCGGCGACACAATGCAATGCCCGGTCACCGCTTGATCTCCCGAAATGCTCAAAGACACGCATTCGTTTTTTAAGTCATCAGATACACTGTCGCGGCGTAAACCTAGCCAGAGCGCCCGCAAATCCAATCGTCCCACCGAAATTACCGTAATTCAAATTTGATGCAGGCACTACCTCCGAAAAGACTCTCCCTTTGGCTAGTACTGTCCTAGATAACTGTTTTGTTGCGGGGCGCCCAACCTTGCCCGAGAAACAATCGCCCTATGTGCTACCTTTGTAGAGCAAATACCTCTCAGATTGAAGCTTTCATTCGAGAAACAGGTTTTTACCCCCCACCCCCCCCAACCCTTGTCTCTCGTGTCGTCCTTCTGTCGCTTCGATTCGCTCGCCAGCCATAAAATGTGATCGCGAAGGACTGAGTATTCATGGTGACCATATGCGTGTGTGGCTATCGCGTTGCGTGAGAGTTATGGAACGCTTTGAAAGCCTTGTCTTAACATCTCGCTTGCTGAGCGGAAGTCGCGTCGGCGTCACGGGGCTTGCATCGTCATGCTATCTCTCGGCGATGAGCCCAAAGCCAGTAATCGAGAGTCTCGTTGCTCGTAATATAGCACATTCAGCACGTATAAAACTCAACATTTCTCGAGAGGTGTTGTTTACGCTGGAAACATACGCTGGGGGGCATGAGTGGAGCATGGTATGGACGGCACAAAGGAAGTATTGTTCAGGGGCGATCGGAAGTCCCATCACCAACGAGAACTATAAATCGTTCCAGTTAACCCAGAGAATTGAGTGGGAGGAAACGATTACCGAGGCCATCCCGGAAGTTGTCGAAGGAGGAGGGTATGGTCAAAGAGAAGAAGATTCAAAGGTGGCAAAGTCGGGCATATGAAGCGAAGAGAAAGCGGGTCAAAAGTTCATCCTCCGTCTGAATTTGCATGTGTCTTCGCAGCTGCGCTGGGCGCAGGAGTAAGAAACTCCCAATGTCGCCAAGAGCAATCAAAGGTTGCAGAACTAAAGATAGAATTGAGGTTCCGCCCCGAGGCAGGGAGACTGCAGCAGCAGCTTACCGCTGTAGCGGTTTATCTCCTGGGATAGCTCGCCTTAATTTGTCTCATGCATCTCGTGCAAGTCCAACGGACCAATAGATGCGCAGTGCGCGAGACCCTCCTTTGAACACAATCCCCTTTGGTTGCTCTCCGGTCGATCCTTAGATCAGAAGATGCGAGTCAGCTTGAGGCTGTCAGATGGGACCGGGAACAACATATCATAAAAGGGGATTGCTTTCTGGAGCATTCTCCTTCAGGATGGTCCCAACATCCATCAGAGAGTAACAAATTCCTCGACACTCAGAATTTTTTATGTAGCTCGTAAAATGTGTCCATTTTTCAGGAAGAGTACCAACATGCGAATCATAAACGGCATCATGTGCTGGCCATACAAAGAATAGGAAGGAATCAGGAAGGTCCGGGGTGGTAGGAAGCCATCAGCAAAGGGGAACTAGAAGTCCTTCTTCTTGACAGTGAAGGGCTTGCTCTCGGCGTAAACAGAGTCGGTGTCGCTGTGTGATATCACAGTCAGCACCCCAGTAGATAAAAACAAAGAAAGTTAGCAGACGTACTCGACGCTAACCAGACGAAGAGTGTATTTTCTGCAGGAAACAAGTATAAACGATAATGTCACGCAGCTTGGGCAGGAACTAGCGCTCACCCGGCATTATAGTTGAGGGCGCTGAGGTCAACTTCACCAGAGCCTTTTCCATTTCCGTCTCGCCTCGTCTTGACATTGTCCGCGATATAGGTGATCTTGAATTGGACATCGAAGAAGACGACGAGGAATCTGGGGAGTGACGGTACCAACCGAGGGTAAGTCAGCATGCACCACAACTTTAACCAACCGGGACTGACCGGTCAGGACTCCTGTCATGGTAAGCCCATGCGTACTTAACAACAGAATGCTTGCCGGGCTTATATTGGGTCTTGGTCAAGCTGATGCCGTCATTGGAGCGTTTGAAGGTGGAAGAAGCAACAACGGAGGCCATTGAAGAGGTCTAAAGGAGATGAATAGATTAAAGAGGAGAAGATTGAAGTAATAAGTGGGTAGAAGAGGTGTTTGTGAGGTTTAGAGATCCAGGCTGCTCCACGATTTATAGATGCCTGATCCAGTGTTTGGCGGGACTGGCGGCCCGCTAGTGTCCGAAAAGATATCATCGCCATGTACAAGCTAACGCCACGCGACCAGAAATAGATATCCGAGCTCATGGAAAGGGGCTTTGCTGTGACGACTCAACACTGGAGCTGTTCAATCCTGTACAGCCGCGTCGTTCTCCATCTGTCATCTGCCAAGCGCTAATCGGCTGAGCTGACATGCTATATTAGACAGGTACAGGAACCTATACATTTGCTGAGTTGATGCCCAATAAAATAATCGAGGGAAGTTGATGGTTTTTGTACTAAAGGAGCCTAAGCCCGCTGGAATAGCTTCGCCACCGACATCGTCAGTCCCGCGGGAGGCCAGGGATCCTGACACAGCCAGAATCTCTCCAATTGCGCGCTGCTCGGGGATCACAGGAGTCCCCGTTACAGTTGCTATCTAGGGGCTTCGAATCCATTGAGCGAGTGGTTTGAATGCCAAGCCTAAAAGGAAATGTAGAGTGCATCGTTAACTTCACTGCATTGCCGCGCTGGAGCGCCCGATCACACTGCCAGCTCTGCAGTCTGATCCCAAATGGAGGCAAGCTGCTGTGAAATGTCCTTCGGACTCATAATTACGTCACTCTTCTTAGGGAGTCCTGGGGCCGCAGAAAGGGCCGCTCTTGGTCTCATGGTCCACGTCAAATGATATCCTGGCCAACAAGATCTATCATAGTGCCGCATGCTTGGCAGTCCTTATTTTCGGAGTTCGTAACTCGGCGTTAGGCGCCATTTCCCTTCGTCATCACGAAAGGCTCAACTTAAGCCCAACTTAGATGTCAAGGGCTCGGGAAACGCCACAGCGTGGCAGTGTGACTAGCTTCAAGACGCCGTGCCAAGTTCAGCAAGGCTGGTTATGGCCGTCAGCTGTCGTAAGTCGGACCGCCTGCCCTGCCCCATGTGTTCAAGAAATCCAGTGCAGTACAAGATTGACGAATTTGCAGTAGAATCCATCGAACGCTAGACAAGCGATCCATCACTGGTTAGCGGAGTCTAGATACCGTGTCTTACAGCTATGGCGGCTTGTTTCACAGGAACCTCTTGGTTCCCATACAGATCGAGCCCTTTACTGCAGGAGAATGATGGTATAGGCTACGTTCTTCGGGACGCTAGATTTACATAATCTAGCAGATTATGAGTCTGCGGACTCGTTCCGGTTTTTGCAATGGAACACTGCTGACAAATCAATCTACTTTCCCATCAGGAAGTGACGCGCTCCAGGACCGGCACCACTCACCCGTTCATCTTTGCCGTCATAGCAAGTATGCCAGTGTCTACAAAAACAGGAAAATCGCGAACCTCATCCGGCACAGTGAAGAAAGCCCCTCGCAAATCTCAGGCTAAAGCTCCAAAAACCAAAGGAAAACGCGCAAGGTCGGAAGAGGAGTTTTCAAGTGGCGACGATGACGATAGCGACGCGTATAAGGAAGAGATCAAAGAAGACTCCGAAAGCGAACCCGAGTCTCTAGATAGTGATGACCTGGATGGTGAAAAACCTGCCACGAAGAAGCGAAAAAGAGCCGCCGCTAAAAGTAGTCCTCGGAAGAAGGCAACACCGAAAGGTGGAAAGAGACAAGAACTAGCGGATGATGAAGAGTTCGACGAAGAAGTAGGTGATGGAGTTGAGATTGTTGGGAAGGTAGTTAAAGCTCCGACAACAGGACGAGGTGAGTTCCATTTTCACACCACTCGTTCGCCTCGCCACCAACACGGTTCCTGTTACAGTTCCTCCGGGGCAGATAAGCCAAAATACGCTAGATTTTCTCAAACAGCTTACCAATCCCAAATGCAACGATCGGGAATGGTTCAAATTGCATGGTATGTCGATACGGTGTCTTAGTAATCGAGAGGAGAAACACTGACGTCAGCTCCGTCTGATCATCGACACAGAACCAGTCTATAGACTCGCGGAGAAGGTTCTTATTGATCGTTCCCCACTCAAGTTTTGTGAAAACTGATGGAACTTGGAACAGGAATGGGTCGATTTCGTCGACAAGTTGATGGAGAAGGTTTCAAGCGACGTGGACGAAGAAGTACCTCCCTTGCCCGCGAAAGACGTTATCCATCGCATTTATCGAGATGTCGGTTCTATTCCCTTCCGGATCGCCACCCATTCTGATCCTAGTCGTCTCTCCAGATCCGTTTCTCTAACGACAAAACCCCTTACAAAACGAACTTCTCAGCCTCAGTTTCAAGGTCAGGAAGAAAGGGTATCTTCGCGCATTGTGAGATTTTCATTATCTCACTGCATGTCTGTTCATCGGCACTAACTTTACCCCTGGGATTAGATCATTTGTAAGCCCATGAACCTTCTCCAATGCCCAGGAAGCACGTTGAATGACGCTCTTCTCGATCCCCGACCTCCGAACGAACAGGTCAAGTAGGTAGCTTTTCTTCACTGAGTGTGAAACTATCCTGACGGTGTCTCCGCAGTCGCTTCTGGAGGGAAAAGTTTCATGGCGGCAGGTCTGTGGTGCCCTGGCAAGAACGAACTTGCCACCCTCAGGTACGCTGTTATCGTCCGTTATATCTGTACAACTTGCCAACGCGACTTGGTACGTGACTGCGATCCCTCAGGAGCAATATCCTCCGGGACTCCACGCCGTTACGAAATGTCTTATCCGAAAAAGAGTTTGTCAAATTCTTTGGAGCTCCAAAGAAACACCCCAAAGGCGAACGGCAAAGTATTTTCGGTCACGAGGACGAGCTGAAGGTTGCACCTAAGGGTATCGATAAAAACCATAAGTAAGGATGTCTTGACGGACCACACGTACAGCTCTGCTGAATACTCATTCGATATGCTATTCGAATCAGGGACATCGACTTGTTGAAAGTTCGTTCACCCGCCGTTATTCATCGGTACGCTAGATGACCCCACTGGCTTGATCCTTCCCTTGGCTGACTTTCGAGCGTTCAGCTTCTTGGACTCCGAGGTCCTTGAGCCCGACTTTATGGACAAACTCTGTGGAGTAATGAGGATTATGCAACCATTCGTTCACCTGTAAGTCCAGTGCCGTTTCAAAGCCAAACCATCTCTGAACGCTATGAACGTCTCCAGTCTCAACGAAATGGTAACCGTGCCTCCGGATGATACTTCGGACGACGAGGAGTGAACACCGTTCAAGATCCGGTTTGGAATTTCAACCACATTTTCTTGGTCACTTATCTCCTATTGATCTATGTATAGTTATTTGTCTTGGACCGTACTGATGGTCTGATAATGCAGGAAGTCGCCATCTCGAGATTGACTATTCTTTATGTGACCCAACGGGGACGGCAATTTGTAAACCGCCTCCACTCGGTGACAATCACTTCGATGATTCTATGCACCCTCATCTATGGCTATGAGGGACTTGGGTACAGTATATCATTGGCCGTCCGAGAGAGGCGGACATTGGCTCAGCATGATGACCGAACGATTCGTCATCAGCGCCCGGGTCTTGAAATTGCTCCCATTCAGTTAGAGTCACTATTTTCCTGACTACTTCTCTTTCTCGTCAGCGGAAATATACATGCCCACTATAAACTTGGTGCCAGTTTGACTGTTGATGGGTTCAGCATCTACGTTGAGATCCATCAACATCTTCCCTCTCCCCTCACTACCCACCTTGCATATTTTTACCTTGGCATGAAATTCGAACTTCGCCCAAGTCAGGAGCGTGGTGGAGGTATGTGAAACCATTGCTGCTGTACGAGAATCATCTAACAACTCACCTACTGCAGCGGATTATGGCTGGCTGAAGAGCTTTCATTCGTTCTCTGTGCCTGGATTCCCGGCTCCTGTTGATTCGTTCGGTGCTTTGCGTGTGATTAACGAGGATCGGGTGGAGCCAAGCAAAGGGTTCGGCCTGCATGGTGCGATTGACATTCAGCTGTGAACGAGCTCCCGCTTTCTGATGCTGTTGCTAACATAGCACACCGAGAGATGGAAATCTTCTCATACCTGGTTAGCGGCGAACTCCATCACAAGGATTCAATGGGGAACGTGGAGACGATGAAACGCGGTGATATTCAAATGACGAGCGCGGGCACAGGAATTCGTCATAGTGAATACAATGGAAGTGATCAAGAGGTACGGGCATCTTTGAATTCGCCGTGTTTATGAGAACTGATACAGCTCCTTGTGGCGACGGTATCTGCAGCAAGTACACTTCCTCCAGATCTGGGCCACTCCTTCTCAGTCATCGCTACCACCCAAATATTTTACTCGGAATTTCCCTGATTCGGACAAAGTCGACAAGCTGCTAAAGGTCGTTGCGCCGGTTGGTAGTGAAGGTGTAGACGAAGAAAGAGAAAGCACGGGTCCTGTGCCTATCCACAGCCAGGTCACCGTTTACGCGACTATGATATCAACAGGAAACGCGGTGGTGCACACCTTGCCTGACGGCGCAGGCACGCAGAGGGCGTATATACAAGTACCACAAAGCAGTGGCTACAACCAATCTGTGGCACGCGGAAGCAGTACGTCTTTGAAGTTGACCGGTTTTTGGCTTTACTCACCACAAATCGCTTCAGGGATCAGAGTGAATGGCGACTTGGAGTTGGCGGAAGGCGATGGGGCGTTTGTATGGGGAGAGCCTGGAGAACAACTCCGCATCGAGAACACCGGCGAGAAATCAGCTGAAGCCCTCCTATTCGACTTGGCTTAGAGAGTCACAGTGGCATTTGATTATTGTAGATAGTGCAGATATACCAAGAAATGAAAGAAGAAGGAAAGCTCGACAAACGGAAGGAAGAACCGGCTTCGAGAAAAATGTCCCCAAAATTGAGTAATACAAAATATGAAAGACTGAAAGATCAACTGAATAGAGGGCAAGTACGAAAGGAAAGAACGAATATATGATGAAATAGTGCAAGGTTACAAGTTTGCTGAAGGAAGTGATAGCATTGCTGCTATGACAGAAGGCTAGAGAGAGTACAAGTCAGTTGGGGTTACAATGAAACGAGAGCGGAAATGCTGTGCTCACACTTTCTAAAAGACTTGACGTGCTGGGCAAGCTAATCCGACGCGTCCTCTGCAATTCCGTGGAAGTAGGACTGCTCGGAGCCGAGTATGAGCGGCGTCGGGCATCACCTTGGCGTTCGATGTCTTCATGCGGGATACCCAACATCTCGAACAATTCGGTCTGAGCTTGGGCCATCGCACGAGATGCAGTGGACGGTGTCCCGGCGATGGATGCTCTCCGAGAATGAGAGTTATGAGAATGCGAGTAGGATGAGAACGATCGGTCTGACGTTCGTCTTGAAGCTTTCAAACTTGGAACCGGCGGCACACTCGGAGACTTGGCCGATGATCCGTCGTCGAGCACTCGGGATGTGGCCCGGCTGCCTCCGCTGGCGCTTCCGCTGCTGGACGAGCTGGGTGGAATAATAGGACCAAATCGAACTCCACTGCTTGCAGACGATCTCGCGCTCCTCTTAGACATCCTCAAGCTCGCTTTTGAAGCGCGAACACTGGTCTTCCTTGCAGCCGATACACGAGATGAACCCGGACTGCGTGAAGTCCAGCTGGATGGAGGCGCATGGCTTGGCAAGGGACTTGCAAGGAAGTCGTCGGCCACTCCGTACTTCTGCTTGTAGTGATTCAATTCTCTCTCGACGCTCTCTGCGACGGCCCACCCTTCGTCTCGCTCGGCTTCCATCATGGCAAGGTTAAGCTGCGCGTCAATCGTCTCGCCCCTGGCTTTGATGTAGCTTGTGTTCAGCTTTCGAAGAGCCATGCTAAGAGCACTGGAGTTGTGTCGCTGCGTGACCTGGTTCATCTGCGCGAGCTGATCAGTGACCTGGAAGAGCTCCTCTGTCAACCTGTCGCAAGCCACCGACGATTCAGCCAGCTCGTCAGCCAGCCGTTTGGCAGTCTCCGGATCCGAGCCATCAACGTAGAGGTTGAGCGATCGCAGCAAAACGCGGCGACGACGGACGTGGAACTTGTACCGAGCCTTGATGTCTTCACGGAGTAGCTCCAGTCGGTATGTTTCATTTGGAAGCTGATGGTCCAGGATCTCCGGCGCAAGCAGGCGGATCGAGCTCGCTTCCGCCGACTGTCGAATAGCCCTACCAACAATCTCTTGAAGCTGATTGGATGTGAACGTCCATTTCGCAGCATCTAGGGTCAAGCCCTTCCACGGAATGGGTACACTTTCAAATCGGGGGGCAGTCGCAGACTTGGCAGACTTCAAGGGTGAACCTCCTGTGGTGGTTGCTGACGAAGGCCCAGCTGCAGTGTTGGGATCCCACCGAATAGAAGGTGTACCAGCTTTCTCGGTTTGAGCTTTGAAAGCGCTTGGAGGGCGCTTCGTCGAAGCAGCAGACGTTGGAACCGGAGTGGGTTGAACGGGGGAGAGCTTCGGTGCTCCCGCTTCGGAGAGCTTGACGGCCGGAGGAATAGTCAATGTCTGCTTCGCGGCCATGGTGGTCATAACATGGTGATCTCCAGAAGACGTAATCGAGAACGGTCGAGGCGTCTGGGGGAACTGGCTAGCCGTATTACGCCTCGTGTCCGCCTGGGTTCCTGGTGATGGTGCCACACTAATAATCGGTGGAGGAACGCCTTTGTTGCGTTTATCCTGGTCCTCTCGATCGCTATCCTTGCCTTTCATCGACTGGTCCGACTTTTTCCTCTTTAGGCTAACAAAGGCGCGGGAAAATGCAGCTCCGAAGGAAGAAGGTGCTTGTGAACCCTGTGGAGATCCGGCGGTGGACAATGGGGAGTGGACTTCCGAGACGGAAGACGACCTCTGAAGGTTGTGACGAGGAGAAAGCGGCACTGAGTCGCTAGCACTGCGCTCTCTGCGTTTTAGGTACGCCGATGTTGTTGGAGGTATGGCAGATGGAGGGGTCTTGGTGAGCTTCAATGGAGCAACGCCTTGGGAAGCCGAGGATCCAGCATTCCCCGAAGGCAATGGGGTGGTAACGGACGTTGCTGGAGCAACGTTTATGTTAGGGACGGGAGCCGGCCGAGGTGGTCTGGAGAACGAATTACGCAGAGCGGCATTTGCGGCTTCTAGGGTATCCTTCTTAGTAGATTGCGCTTGCGCTGGGAAGACCGAGGACCCGTTCGGCAGCGACGGGGAGTTCCTCAGGTGATGCGAAGATGTGGCTGCCGCTTTTTTCAAACTTGGCAGAGACGGAGAATGCGAGACAGCTTTTGCTGTGGAGGGACCTGCCTCTGCAGGAGGCGCAGAAGGTGGAACAACGGCATCTTCACGAACGATGCTCAACGTTGACTGGCCAGGTAGACCTCCTCTTGGGGACTTGGTAGAGGTTGATCCCTCCTTCTCCCTCCCTTTGTCAGACCTTGCCGACCTCTCCGAGGCAAGTGAATCCTCCGATCCTTGCCTGGGCCTGTTGACCGGTAACGACGGCATGGTGGGGTCGTGTCGGCCGCTGGCAGCCGTAGCGATAGACGAGCCAGTGTGAGGTGTGCGTGGGCTGGGAGTAGCAGCCGAGGACGAATTGTACAGCACAGGGATGACGATTTGAGGCGGCGAACGCGCTGAACCGCTCCTTGACCCGTTCCTCGACACTGAAGCGGAGCCAGAGGCCTGTTGCGGAGGTTGGAATTCAGACTGAGGCGGAGCGGGACTGACAGGCTCTTCCTCTTCCTCGATCGCGGTGGCTTTACCCTTGCCTTTGGAACTATTCTCCCTCACGTCCAAGAACATCATGATCTCACCCTCGCCCGACGCGTTTTCCTCGCTCATGTTGACGTCTTCCATCGGAGTGTGTGGAACGGCCTCTGCGATGCTCTCAGCGAGGGCGAAATGACCGGCTGCGAGACGGTTGGCCTGCATGACGAGGGCTTGGACGTTGCTGGCCGAAACGCTCCTCCGTTCCGCTTTGCTGGTGCGGTTGATGATGACACCAGGGAGCTGGGAAGACAGTGGTGGGCGGGGTATTGGAGCCGGACTCGTTGCTGGTTGGGGGGAGCGACGACTTGAGGAGAGGTCGCCCGGAGCAGACGCAGCGGAGACTGGCGTCCTCGACATAGGCGACGTACTACTCCTCACCTGAGAACCCCTGCCTACACCCAGCTGATTGCTGGCACTAGGAGGTGAATGGATAGGGAATTCCATAGGCAAGGTCGCGCTATCCACCCTCGCCGAATCCGCCAGCATCATCGTACTATCCACCCGTGACTGACCCTCTCGTGACGCGAAAGGCATGAGGAAGTTCGGCGAGAACGGCAATTCCGTGACATTGCTGTGTCGCCCCTCCGAGCTCTCTGCGCTCTCCTCGGAAGGCTGAAGAGTAGGAAGAGCTTCTGTGGCTGAGGGTAGCGGGACGTTCATGTAAGCCGGAGTGACGCCACCGGAAGAAGGCAGGAAGGAAGTCGCAGTGGACATCGCGGACTGCCTGTGCAGCGCATTGGCAACCATCCTCGCAATGGAAGGCGCAGCAGGGATGATCACAGAAGGGGTGACTTGCGGTTTAGGCTGACGGGGCGGTCGAGACGGTTGCTCTGCAGGAGCTTCGAAGACCATCGGAGCGTACGGAGAAGCGAACGTTGGAGATTGATACGGAGAAGTATCCGGAAGCGGAGGTTGGGGTTTGGAATTACGGCTGTGAGCTTTTTTGGAGGATGCTGTACTCTCTGCAGGAGTCTCAGCATCGTCTTCGGGGGTGGTTGCGGACGAAGACCCTTTGCGTTCGGGTGTGGGTGCCAATCCCGATGCGGAATCCGCTTTCGAAGACAAGACCGTCTCCCCCGGGCTCGATTTGAGTAGAGAACCATCGCTAGGAGATGCGTGCGTGGATGATGAGGTTGACGCGACTGGTGCTACGGGTTCTGGGCCTCCTTCGACTGAGATTTTTGGCAAAAACGCAGGGGTCGTGTTTGTCCGGATCGGTTTAGGGATGTTGTTGCGTCGGAACGTAGGGACGTTGCCAACCGAGCCAGAACGCTGAAGCACAACCGGTTTTAGTTAGTTTAGAGCGGGAGAAAAAAGCAGCTTAGCGATGCGTACTATGTCCTTTGAGGGTCCTGGTTCGTTAGGGATGGACGCCGAGCGCAACCGCGGTAGCAGTGGCAAGTCTCTTGAACCCGTCTTGAGAATCAAAATACACGCAAAAGTCAGAGATCGTTTTCATGGGTTTCTAGAGAAACGATCACTCACACTACTCGTCGCTGAAGCTGGCTCGCTTTCTTTTTCCTTATTGCCCCGCCTTCGCTCGCCCCGGGGACCAGTCAGCAAACCCGTCGCAAGCATCATATCCTCCAAAGTCTGCTCCTCCGTCAAGCTTAGAGCTACTTTGAAATTCGGTTGCGGCTTGTCTTGATTAAGGAATCGTACTCGTAGTGGCTGATTTCCATTGGCGCTGAGCAGTTCGCGTTTATTGTCGGAGGGTGGTAGAGGAAACGCATAGGACGATATTTGAGAGAGGAGATCATCGCTTCCGCTGCTGAGAGGTCTCGAGTCGGAGGAATTAGGTGGGAGTGGGCTGAGGTGTGTGGTACTGGCGTTACTCGGGCCTGCTGTCTCGATAATGACTGCGGGTGCTTGGTCGTCATCGCCCTTGGAAGCGATATTGTCGCGAGATCGAGATCGACGCCGAGAACCAGATGGTTGGCGGGCTTTCGTATGCTGCGAGAACGCTTGTTCGTGCCATGAGGGAGAACGAGGCGAGACGAAGGAGCTGGGCGAAGGTGGCGTGTGTGGTCGGGATTTCTTCGACTTCTTGGGCTTAAGCATGGAGGTGAAAGGAGCCATTGCCGTGTCCCAACCGCCTTAATGATGGGTGTTGCTACAGTTGAAAGAGAAGAAATATGCAAAGGAAGGTGGTGGATCCAATAAAACAGGAGAGCAAAAGGAGTGGAAGGGAGGACGGCGGTTGGAAGACTGGGAGCAGTCCAAATCGAAAGAAACTGGAAAGCAAGCAAAGAAGGTGAGGAAGATTGCACGAAAGACCGAGTCTTTTGGAGGAAATACCTTCGCGCGGTTTGAATGAATTGGAGAAGAAAACGACGAAAGGAGATGCCTAGAAGGGAATAGTCTCCAAGGAGGGGCCGAGGTGAGCGAGGAGAATCGTCGGCACGGTGGTCATTGGAAGGCACCCCTGCAGCTAAACGTACTCACAGCAACGAACTATGCAACCGCAAGGATTGCTAGTGTTGGAAGACGATGGCGAGACAGAGAGAACGAGAAGCTGAGTTCTGAAGGGAAAAGAGTCTAGCAGGAAAGCATGGTAAGATGAGTGAAGAGCAGAATGCAAAAAAAAAGAAGATTTGCGAGTTTGAAGCTGATTCTTGACAGCTGGGAAGCGTCCCGTAAAAGCGCTCAGGGTCAGGTCTGCACCGGCTGAGACCTCGTACCGGAAATCCCCCTCCACTTCCCCAACCCTTGGAGAATTCTTCTGCTGTTTGTGTGCATCCAGGATCTTGCCGCCGTCGTCAGGCTCGATATTTACGAACAATGATGGTAGCAGACTCGCTGACGTTCAGGTCCCATCCTCCAGTCCTCCACCCACCCACCTATCCATGCGGCGAGCTTCTCCCCCCATTCAACCTGATCGGGACACCCCAGGCACTTCTGAATGACAAAGGGCCATGTGCTAAACGCTGTAGCAGGAGTTCCAGTTCATAGACGTACAACGCTGACAGCTACGAATGCCCTTCGTCGTCGTCAATGACAGCAGCGACGCACCCTATCTTTGACCATTCGATGGAATCTCGACTGGCTTCCCAAGAAATTGGATCTTTAGCCTCTGGGGTGCACGTGCGGCGGTTCCCACGCCGCATGAAATGCCCTGATCGTCTTCAAAGTGCTTCGTGAGACCTCACTTCGGGACATCTTCGTCGCCTTGACTGCCAGAAGCTTCAATTCCGGTGTACCAAACGAAACGAGGCATTTTCGTACCCACAGCCACCAACGTACATGACTCCAGTCGTGCCCACTTATACCGTGCCTGCTGCGACTTTGATCATGGGCACCACGGCGCCTGATCCCCGTTTACTTAAACCAAGTCAGGCCTTGATCGGTTGCAAGGTCCATCACCTAAACGAGGAACGTAAGGAACAAGCAACTCGGTATTTTATTTGTTTTGTTTTCTTTCGTTGCCTTGTCGTGACGACGTCATCTCCAAAGTATAGCGGCACCTGACGATTCCGGGCTAAAGCTAGACGGAGTTCTGGATTTGGAGGGCGGCTTCGAGCGCGCCCAAAAGCTAGAAGAAAGATCTCCGTGAACCTTACCCTACTACTTCGCGCCAAGATTCTTGACGCTCCAAGACCTTTGATATGAATCGCTGGGCGTGTCTCCAAGACGTTGACTACAGGCCAGCAGATTCCTAACCCCCAACCATTCGACGAGCCAGGGCTCGCTACACTGCACATTATTTATGATCCGGACTGGCCGCCGCTGCTCATTCCACACTTCCGGTTTCCTCTCTGACAAAGTTGGGCAAAAGGCTCATGCTGCCGGTACTTGAGCTATATGCCGTTTTGCACCCTGAGAGCTTGATTGCCCGGCGCGTTCACAGCAGGGAGCGCCTCCATCCGTGGGCTCGTCAAGAACACCTCCGAGGACAAGTATTACACATCCTGTTATCGTCTCTATAAATGTCTCGGATAAACGGTGCCTTCAAGTTCAAGCGTGTACCCCATTAGGGTGGAAACCACGGCGCCCACGGTCTCAAAGGTCTCCGAAGTCTTACAAATTTGATATTTTCGGGACCAGGCGGACAAGACCGACGCTCGATCGGGTCCGCTTTCGCTGCTTCGTTGAGGAGAGGTGGGAGATTGGCGGGGGTCATGAGAACGGATTTCCGTCCCAAGGCCTTCAGACGCATGGTGCGCGGAGAGCTTCGACAGAGCTTCCCCGAACTGATACGTCAGAAACGTTGCTTCAATCCGAGGAAGATCTGCAACGCTGTTGTTTGCTTTTGTACTCTTTGCTTATCATTTGCCTTCCGATCGCGCCGGAGTCTTCGATGTATTCTATTCGTTCACTAGGGAGCAGAACCTTCGGAATACCAAAACCCATGACAGAGATACGTTATCGCAGCCATAGCAACAAAATTAAAAAAAAAAAGCCACACATGCGCACGGCCTACTCTCAACCTACTTGCAATTCAAAAGGTCTTCTCGATCTCCAGCGGTTTCACTGTTATCCAATCAGCGAGTTTATTAACGACCTACCCGTATTCAAGCCGAACCAACCCTCAATACCCACCGCAGCGGTTCAGCAATATCCTCAACTCAGAGGGCCAAGCGGCGAAGCCAGGGTCGGTTTTTGATGGAAGCGATGGGTGACGCTATTCGACGACTACCGACCCGGTGGCCGGCCGCGATCGACATCATCAGCTACTCTTACGGCGGAACCGGGCGCTACCGAGACGACCAGGTCGCTGCTGTCAAACGAGTCGCCAAGCAGAGAGCGCGACTGCCACCACCACCAAAAGGCACAGACTCCGGATGCGGCAACCAGACGGCCCGGACGCTCCGAAAACTGCTGCGACGAGGCACACACACACAACCCAAAGATCTCAGAGCAGACGAACGTCCCTCAGCACAGTCCGAGAAAGAAAACGACCCTCTCATGAACCAAGAGTTCATGTCCTTGCAAATGCCGTAAACGCTATCAGCACTGCAGGGACCACCCCCGAAAAGCGCAACGTCCTGGAATTGGTATGGCGTCAGCCGACGGGAACTCAGGGTGGGAAACTCCGCTAGCTCCGACGGCGTGCGAACAAACGAAGGTTGCCTTAACACTCCCGTCGCACCGACTACGCCGAACGCAACTTGACAGCTTGGTCACCGTTCTCCACTACTCCAAGAGCTGGTTTCCTACAACGTCTATGATACAGCTCAACCGGAAGTCCTGCGTTTCTCTATTCTCTATCGGCTTTCAACCGCCGACGTGTTTCAATGCCAATCTGGGCCCGCGCTCCCCGATTTCCTCTCCAGGCTTGGCTGCCGTCCCTCATATCTTGCTCATATCGGTATATTCTACTGGGAAAAAAACACTAGCCTTCCGTTCCTCAATAGCGGCTACCTGGCTGCATCCCTTTGATTGATCGCAGCGGAGGGGCGGTACCTCCCGGTGTCGTGGGTGATAGGAACTCGTCGGGCCTTTGTTTCATGCGCTCTCTCTTGGGGTACGTAGAGTGGCACACAAATCCGAGAATTTGGCGTATAGACTCTGCAAGAAGCATTGATTGGCTCGTCCGTACGTCAAAGAATTCTCTTCTTGGAGCCCTGCGCATTGCCTGTCCCCCGGCGTTCGTAGTTCCGGCACGGCCTCCTCTCTCTCTCCCTTCTAGTGCAAGCCGAGCTGCTTGATCGTTTAGCCTCATAATATCGCTCATCATGTGGTCAGCTCGGGGTGATTCCCCTTGAATTTATGCTCTTGCTTCCCCTGACCGCACCGAGAGAGGAGCCATAAGCTTTGTGTGAAGGAGGAAAAGTCGAAAAGGGGCAAGTGGATCTTCCGCGCAAAAAGACAAAAGCAGAAAAGAAACCACGCCACATGTCCCCCATTCAGTCAGCAGGCCGATCGAAAGAAGGTTACCCACTGCCATTGCCACGCCCTAAGAGCGATCTGCTCCGCTCGCCCCGCGCGAAGCCACGCGAACCAACGCAAACGATATTGCGCTTTCGTCACCCCCCCACTTCCTGGACCCATGCAGCATCTCTTCTTCATCACTTGGCTTCCTTCGAGGCGTGGCAGGAAAAGGCCTTTGGGGATCCGCGGGGAAGATCGCCGTGCTAGCCTCTGGAAATCACCAAACAATCCCCGGAATAGAAATATTTTTAGCGAAGACGTGTGTGATCGGGGGTGGGTTTTCTTTCAGGAAGCGAGCGTTCGGTAATGCAAAATACTCTCGCAGTCCCGGGCCCGGCAGCATCGTACCACTTCACACCTGCGGAAGAAGAAATATGACATAAAGGGGAATCCATTCGACCCCTCCAGCTGCGGGTGAACGTATCCCAATTAGGACTAAGCTTAGGGAGCTAACCGGTCATGTCGTCCTTTCTCGTCCCGTTCCCACTCGATATCCCCAACCCTCCAATCGAATCTTCCCATCCATACTCTCGCCTCTCCTCCACCCCTAAACCGAGGCTTTAGAACTCCACGTGCATTGTCTGCTCCAGGGAAGTGATTACATTTCATAGCTCCATCCGGGGCAGAGCACTGGGGCTCAGCTTCCCCGAATTGGAAGCTTCTGCGCATAGATGGACCGTTGCTTCCTCTTCCAAGTATTCAGTGTAATGAGGATCTTGAGAAGTAGCGCTTCTTTCTCGCAGCCAGATGGCCAAAAGTAAACAGTCTTGCATGTGCCCTCGGACCCGTAGTGGTCTTGAGAAGAATTACGCTGTTCAGAGAAGAGGCTATTCGCCGACTTGAGTATGG
>WSUB01000035.1:0-114584 GCA_019633425.1 Tulasnella sp. 424 | reverse complement strand
ATGTGCCCTCGGACCCGTAGTGGTCTTGAGAAGAATTACGCTGTTCAGAGAAGAGGCTATTCGCCGACTTGAGTATGGACGTCCGGAAGTCCCAGCAGTGTTCAACAATCGCCATAAGACTTATCTCCACCAAGTCCAACCACTTTGACCAAGGGTCGCCTTCGATAGGGTCCATACCCAGTCAAGGATCTAAGCACTATTCGGTGGACTGAATACTAGCCTACCGGGTTTCACACGCCGTGACACCACGAATTCGAATACAGCCTCTTTGGAACATCATACATTCAGTTCTTTAGCCTAATGCTGTCAGATTTCGAACGTTGTCTCGAGTCATTGCGAAACACAAGTGCGACAGAGATATGTTTTCTTCTTTGTAGCCATCCATCACGAGGGTCATCTTGGCACCGATGCCTTGCGATCATCGCCTGGCAGTCACACCGCTCCGCTAGACATGTTCTATGCCCGGCATGTTGACCGATGGGTACCTTGCTTCCAATGCCTAGCGATAGAGTATGACTACGTTAATGCCCCGTTGTTCCTCGAGTGCGTTTACTCACAGTCTCTGGCAAGCAATGCTACAGTAAAATGCCTTCAAGCCTGTGAGCGGCGCCTCTACCATATGTTCGGGCGTGTCACCGTATCACTTACCTCCCCACAACCTGTACACCGCAAGACATTGATGCCAAACTCGATCATATCTCCCCCATAGAACGGACACCTTATCCAATGGCACCCAGCATCGCCTCCAAGTGCAGCCTTGCGCGATTCATTCTCTTCCTCAAGCGCTTCGTTGGACTCGAATCCTAGTTCACGGGCGTACGACGACCACAGATCCAAAATGTCCCATTTTCGCAACTGCTCCGGGAATGTACTCCAGTTATGCTGTTGTCGAAGAGATGCTGCGGTATCATCCGTGATTGGACTGGAGCGAGCAATGGCTGCTAAGCGTTCGCCAACGTATAACCACTCTCCCTGCACTAGTCCGTCGATTAAACTCCGGTGGCCTCGGCACATCATCGCTAAGCGTCGAATCACTGAATACTGCCATGTAACTGAAATAATATGCCATTATTAATTATGAAGGTAGAAATGTAACGGCGACCTACTTGGATACCAAGTGTCCGCCTCGGGGCTCAAATCACGTAGGGAGACCACACGACCAAGGAGGTGCATGAGGTCCCCTTCATCGAGGAGGTCTATAAGCACCTGTCGTTGAATATCTCGAGATTTGAGGACTGACAGTAACCTGCAAATCAAGCGTTGAGTTCCCGGTTGACTCCGCGCAGCTCAATACGTACTCGTCGATGGTTTTTAGCGCTAAGGGATCGGCGGACAAAGGCGCTGTTGCGTCGTGAAGACGGATTTGCAAATTGACAACCCGGCCCACTCTCCACCAGGCATTAACCATGGGAATATGTAGTCTGCCGTGGCGTAGAAGATTCACTTGCAGCCCGTGGCCGGTCATGAGAAATCTTGTGACGACATAGTAAAAGTCTTGAAGGCTGCTGTAGTCCTGAATTTCTCCTAAGAATCTATTCATCTGCTCGACGAGAGATTCGACGGGGCATTGGCTCAAGATATCTTTTGTTTCGGCTTCGAGTTTTTCTAGGATCGTTTGAGGCGCGTGACCGGAGGCCTGTACGGGTGTCCTGGAAACGTTATATGCGAGGGCCCGATACGTAACCCCGTGGCTAGCAGGGAAGAGCCCATATGGGACTGAGGCTAAAAGGGATTGCAGAAGGACCTTGAGAATTGCTGGGGCGGCAGGGGAGGCTAAGCTGTTCGCAGCAGCCATAAGTGACCGGTCAAGCCTCAAGGAGGTGAATCGGATGGGGCACATACACAGTAGAATAGTTGCTGTTTGACAAGAGAGCAACTATTATTTGAAGCAGCGGGCCGTAAGTGGGAAAAAATTCCACCTGTGGCTGTAGTATCCGTGGCAGACCAGTGATAGTAACTGGGAATGGGTAGCCCGTAAGTACGATCTTGTTATCCTGTGGCTGTACGGCGAGTTCAATTGTCTTGCGTGCTATTGATTCGAAGCTTTCTAACAATTCTTGAGCAAAGACGTATCCATCCGAGAGCAGGTCCAACTTGGTGACGACCCTGGCCAGCGTTACAATAGCGTTTCGAGCCAGTTTCGAGTGTGACTGGATTCCGAGTATTAGCAACTGTCCAATTAACCACTCGTTTGGTGTGATATACTTACGGAGCCCCAACTTGCTCCCCGAGGAGCCTTTATTGCAGCATGAAGAGCTTGCTCCGCTAAACCCGCCTCTCGCAAGTTGCGGTCACTGACGTCGTTTGGATAGGTCTCCAATATTTTTAGGAGCGATCGATTAAGCTTTATTTTTTCCACCGAGTTCGAGCTCCTGTACTGCGCTGCTATGTTTTGCAGGATCCGCAACATCGGAAACGGAGAGGAAGGGCTTTTGGTAGTTAATAGCTTTCAATGAGAGGTCACGGTTCGTTGGCCCTCTCGCCAACCCTCATCCACGTGTAGTTGGGTTGCTCGCCAGCCCCGATCCATCCGCCTCGTAAAAAGCCGTTGCATCCACGTCCCACGGTTGGTGTGCCCCTAGAACCGAAGCATTAGCACCCCATGTGCATTGCCTACTTTAGGGAAGTGATTGGATTTCCATAGCTCCATCTGCGGCAGAGCACTGGGACTCAGACTCCCCGAACTGGAAGCTTCTGCGCAAAGATGGACCGTTGCTTCCTCTTCCAAGTATTCGGTGCAATGAGGTTATCCTGATAAGTAGCGCTTCTTTCTCGCAGCCAGGTAGCCAAAAGTAACAGTCTTGCTTGTGCCCTCGGACCCGTAGTGGTCTTGAGAAGAATTACGCTGTTCAGAGAAGAGGCTATTCGCCGACTTGAGTATGGACGTCCGGAAATCCCGGCAGTGTTCAACAATTGCCGTAAGAATTATCTCCACCAAGTCCAACCAATCTGGCCAAGGGTCGCCTTCGATAGGGTACATCCCACTCAAGGATCTAAGCGCTATTCAGTTGACTGAATTATAGTCTACCGGGTTTCACAATTGTTAGTTTGCCGTAGCACCACGAATACAGCCTCTTCGGAACATCATACATTCAGTTCTTTAGCCTATTGTTGTCAGATTTCGAACGTTGTCTCGAGTAGTTGCGAAACACGAGAGCAACAGAAATGTGTTTTCTTCTTTGTAGCCATCCACCACGAGGGTCATCTTGGCAGCAATGCCTTGCGATCATCGCATGGCAATTGCGCTGCTCCGCCACGCATGTTCTATGTCCGACATGTTGACCGATGGGTACCTTGCTTCCAATGCCTAGCGATAGAGTATGACTACGCTAAGGCCCCGTTGTTCCTCGACTGGGTCTACTCACAGTCTCTGGCAAGCAATGCTACAGTAAAATGCCTTTAAACCTGTGACCGTCGCTTCTACTGCAAGTTCTGGCGTTCACTCGAGTCGCGTACCTTCTGACAACCTGTACACCGAAAGACATTTCTGCCAAACTCTCCCATATCCCCACCATAAAATGGGCACCTGACCCAATGACACCCAATATCGCCTCCAAGTATATTTCTCCCCAATTCGGTATCTTTCTCCAGTGCTTCCCGAGGCTCAAACCCGAACC
Source organism: Tulasnella sp. 424 (assembly GCA_019633425.1). Lineage (NCBI taxonomy): Eukaryota > Fungi > Basidiomycota > Agaricomycetes > Cantharellales > Tulasnellaceae > Tulasnella > Tulasnella sp. 424. Next base: position 110,967 of record WSUB01000035.1, on the reverse strand, counting down.
CATTGGCGTACGACACCCAAGAATCTAGAGCGTTCCGTTTTTTTTCCACATCCGGCCAGGTCTTTCTCGGTTCTGGTGGTGCACCAGGGATATTGCACTGTAATTTGTAATCGGACTGGACCGAGCAACGGCGCCTAAGCGTTCACCGACGTATAACCAATCTCTCTGCAGGCGTCCGTTGATTAAATGGCCGTTGCCATGACCCAGTTTTGCTGACCCCTTTTTATACTGCTACGTATATATGCTTCAACTTCTAAAGAGAGTGTCGTAGAGACGTGGACATCATTGGCGATATCAAGGATGCGTTGCTCTTGCACCAGGGACTAAAAGGGCTGGATTATCCACTGAAAAAGATCTCTCCAAAGGGCCTACACTACTATTCCTTGCCTGGTGAGCTTTCTCTGGCAAAACACCGGGATAGTCTTCACCCGATTAACGGTGCTATCTCGTAGCTGATCTTCCGTTGTACATATTTTCTTGATAAAATGACGTGCTAGCGTGCTCTCCTGCCTCTCCTGCCCCTCTCTCTTTTTATTATTTGCATCTGTCATTATCAATAGCTTATATTCCAGTCAATTGCGTTTTATGTTTTACATACTACTCCATTCGTTCATGAAATCGCCCAAGGAGCTGGTTGAGCCGCAATCGCAGTGAAATCGCCCAACGGAGCTGATTGAGCCGCAATCGCATGTGTAACATGTCCGGTTTGACAATATCGATAGAATGAATGTCTTCATCCTGCGATACTTTATATCTCTTGCAGTCGCTGTGCCAGTTGGCAGCAAGCCTTGCCCTTGGTGGGGGAGTCGCCAACCTTGCGACAGGATCCCCACACATCGGTTAGTTTTACCTCAGAAGTACGAGTTTGGCGCAATCCTTACGGTAATCGTAAAGTTCATTGTTCTCGCAAGGATTGGGACGACTCGTCACCCTTCAGAGGACATTCCCAATACATTATGGGATTGGTCCCCAAAATTGCGGACCTTACGGACCTTACGGGTCTTACAAGGCGGTGTAAGCAGATACGATTTACGGACGGTTTTGCTGATGTATGATTCCGGATATGGTTAGCGGTACGTGAGATGTTCGATTTTTGGTCGGTGCGGGACCGGCGCGCCATACACGTGCGACTTTCCTACCAACTACCTACCTACCACCTCAGTTACTTTTGGACAACTCCATCCCATCAGCAGAATGACTATCAGCGAGCACAAAAGGCTCCTTTCGACCACACCAACAGCTGTTCAAACCGAAGACGACGTTAGCATTGATGAAGAGTCCCTCAAATCCGTCAGCGCACCCTATATAACTCCACTTCCGAAGAGACAAATATTCGTCCTCTGCTGGATGAGGTTTTCAGAGCCCATATCGTACAACCTAGTCAGTATTTACAACTCTTTCATTATTAGGAGCCTGTTTAAGCGTATTTCTACCTTTAGATCTTTCCGTTCATCAATCAAATGATCGAATCTGTCGGCATCAGTAACCCGGGGTATTCCAGTGGCTTGGTAGAAGGAACGTTTGCTCTCGCGCAATTATGTACAGGTATGGAAGATCTCCATGCCCAAAATTCTAAGTATAGCAATGCTTTACTGAAACGCCTCCCATGTTTCGTAGTCTACTCTTGGAGCTCCCTTTCAGACCGCGTCGGAAGACGGCCTGTTCTTTTAACCGGCTTGATCGGGGTGGCTTTGTTCACATCGCTCTTTGGACTTTCAAAATACTTTGCTTCCATCTTGGTGTTTCGCTTTCTTATTGGGGCTTCGAATGGAAACGTAGCGTAAGCGCTTGTTTCGTCTGTTTACTACTTGGATGATTTCACTGACGGGCAAACTACAGAGTCCTCAAAAGGTATTATATTGTTATACCAGTAACAATTCTCCGGGAAACTCGATGAAACATTTTCTAATTCACTAGCGCACTTGCTGAACTAACGGATGAAACGAATCAAGGCCAGGCATTCCCATTTTTAGCGCTTAGTTGGTCCGTTGGCGCCATATCAGCGTCAGTATCATTCTCGACCTGCTTGTCCGATTCCTGACAAAGGAAATTAGACCCCTTATAGGCGGGTTCTTAGCGTATGTAACACCCTGTTTGAAATATCAGACTACTGAAGAAGCTAGCTCGACAGTCGACCTGCGGAGCAATATCCTCGTCTTTTCGGGAACTGGAGTCTGTTGGTCACATATCCGTATTTGCTTCCATGTCTCGCAGGAGCATCTATAACGATGCTAGGATGGCTCGCTGGCTACTTATTCTTCGAAGAGGCACGTATCTCCAGCTGCAGTGAGATCTTGGTACGCTAACCCCGGTTAATAGACTCTTGGTCGCAAGCATCGGGAGCCTCAGCCAATTGCATCTTCCTCCGCATCTTCTGCAACCGCCACCCAAACGGGTTACGGTTCAACCTCTCGCGATAATGTTGTACTGCAAGCTGAAGAAGAGCAAGCGAAGCCAGACTCGACGATGGAGCGGCGTATGACAGCATCAGAAATAGTTCGGGACCCTATAATCAGACGTATACTCGTTTCGTACGTTTTTCTGGCCCTTGTCACGGCGTCGATGGATGCCGTGTGGGTCCTTTGGCTTTACATGCCTATTGCAAAAGGCGGAGTGAGCTTCACGGTAAGTGGTCCTTCTTCTGGAACGTGCTTGTCACCGATGTTTGCAACGACCTCGTGTTTCAGACCTCTCAAATTGGGATCATCTTGTCGTCCGTTTCGGTTCTAGGCACTTTCACCAATCTGGTTATCTTTCCGCCCTTGCAGCGCCGAATTGGCACTGTAGCATTGTATCGAGCTAGTATGAGTTTGCAAGTGGTGATGGTTACTCTTTTCCCGCTTGTTTCGAAACTGGCAGCTTGGGAAGCGGAAGCTACAGGTGGCAAACCGGGGCTAGCTACTAAAGCCGGCATCGCAGCGATGGTCATAACAAAGTGCGGTGGAGACGTTATATTTGCGTGAGCCGATCTTCATTGCCTGGGTTATTCATCATTGGTCAGCGAGTTGGCTTACGCTGCTGATGGGTAGGTGTAATATGATCCTCGTCAGCCGATCGGCCCCTTCTCGTACAAGTCTGGGGGCTGTGAACGGGGTCGCGCAAATGGTCGCCAGCTCTATGAGAGCGTTAGGACCTACAGTCGCAACGTACGTCCATTTGCGTACAGCGCTCGATTTGCTCCACCGGTTTTGCTGATCCGTTCCACCAGGATACTGTTTACGGTGTCAAAAGACCCTCAATTTCATCCTCTGGGTGGCCAACTCATCTGGGTGTATTTGGTCTCCCTTGCTCTGGCGGGCGTGTACGCAAGCTCTAAGATCCAAGAAAGGAGAGTGGAGGACCATCGGAAATAGTGAAAGGCGCAGATGTTCTGTATCTCGCCTTGTTCCACCATGCACCTACATGCATAGCTTCCTGATGGATAGGATTGGTGCCAATTCGGGGATATTTTTCTTTCCATAGTATATGCTCTGAAGATTAAGTATACATAATAGAGATGTATAAAGAGTAGAGAATGAAGACGTCCGTAGAATAAAAGGCGAAAGAGCTCGACGGAGATTGACGGAGAGCTTTCTGAGATTCGTCCATTCAAAGCTCGATGGCGTCGCGTCCAAACGTACACACAGAACTCACCAGTCTGTTCATTCAAACCTCAACATTTGCAGCTCGCATCGTCCTTTTGGATTCACGTGTGTTCACTGGCGTTTCGGAGGAGTCCACGCCACGGTCCGCACAGGGCCTGTGCCCCTCTATCCTCAGCGATGCTATTTGGGGGCTCCTTTCGGACATGTGCCATCCATCTTCCTTCACCGGACTTTATTTTAAAGTACCCTTCTGGAGGTCAAGCATTTTTGGTTAGGTGAATACACAATTTAATCATCTCTCACCTTGTTTTGTCCCACAGCGTCTGCAAGTAATTATCCTTGAATCGAGGAACCAACACGACCTGGATACCATTATTTTGATTAAGAATCCTGGCTCACACAGCAGCAATATGACGACGACGACAATGGCTACCTGCCTGCCAGTCAACGATGAAAAGTGTCGATAGTAGATGTATAAGTACGTACGAACAGTTAGGTTGCCTGGATAAGCCAGGAATGGCCCTCCGCTGACTTGAAGGTTCAGTGCCGCTTATTCCCCTCATATCCATGGCATCCCGAAGTGTTTGCCTCGGGAGTCTTGGTATCGAGGATCTGGAGTTATATAGAGTCTCAAGAATCTTGGCGAGGTTTATTTTATTCCCCTCATTTTGGTACGATTTTCGACATCATGGGGTTCTTTATGTAAAGAATGCAGACGGATCGTTTAGAGCTTGATTGGGGCTGGACTACATTAATGAATGGGTTGCAATTAATTTAGTGGCTTCGAAAGGTTGAGCAAACAGTGAGCAAACATTCTCGGATGTTGCCAAAAAAGGATCCTTTATAATCTGACCCTCTAAAGCTAGACCCTCCCTTTGGGCTGATCCATCGCTGCTCTGTATCCCACATTCAGGTCGTCGATTTCCCACCTATCAGGAAGCAGACCCAAGCGGGCCGGCGGCACCCGGTTTGAAAATCTATCCATTTCGGCCGGCTATTCGGCATTGTTCCCCGCACGGTCTGCTCACACCCTTCGCTCTAGAACGGTCGAAGACTAACCATGACTCTTGTTCAGTAAAACGACCCATGACCATATGCCAAGTCCGATAATTACGTCCTTCGATCCGTTTCTCCTATTCGTTATAACTCGAATCGTACCCAAATCCGGTGGTTAAACTTTTCCCTCTCGACTCTTTACCTCCACCGGGCCTTACCTAAGAATTCACCAACGGTTCCGTCTATTCCTTCCACGGCTCCTATATATTCCTTCGTTATCAGAAACTCCTAAAGACTTTCTCAAACACTACACCTACCGTTGTGTGCTGTCTCAACCCGATCGCTTTTCAGTGTGAGGTCATCAAACAAATTCCGTCAAAATGACCAGCTCCAGTTCTACACCCGAACCTACCCAGCGTTCAACGCCAGTAATCCAAGTCGCAAACACGATCGATGACAGAGAGGAAAAAACGGCCGCTCCGACACTAGCAGAAGTACCCATCGAGGAGGATTCAACCCTTCCTCCAAAGGCTCCACCAAGACCGGACAGTGTCGATATCGACCTGGAAAAGATCCCCCCAAACAACAAGGTCATCGAAGACCACGCCATCGATGATGCTTTTCCTGAAGGAGGTCGAGGATGGACTGTTGTATGCGGGGTAAGTTCGTTAGGGTGCAGGGCAACGGCGATAGTAGTCCGCTCACGAGCATTTTTATCCGGGTAGTCATTCTTGCTTACGTCCTGCACATTTGGCCTGGTCAATTCTTGGGGTGTTTTCCAAGCTCATTATCAGGAAGTCATTTTACCTGATGTCAATCCATCGACTCTGTACGCGTGCAACCTTCCGCATTGGGACTATCCGGTCGCTAACCGATACCCTTCTCCTCGCAGCGCATGGATCGGGTCTGTCCAGTATTCGCTCGTTTTCATGCCTGGCCTTTTCGCAGGTCGCCTGTTCGACATCGGATTCTTCCATCCCATGCTCATGTCAGCATCGTGCCTGCTGGTGCTCGCCACGTTCCTCGTCGCAGAGTGCCACCAGTTCTGGCAGTTTATGCTCGCTCAAGGCATCGCGACGGGCGTAGCATGTGGGTTCATCTTCGGCGGAGCTTTACCCGTTGCCAGTCATTGGTTCAAGAAGAAAAGGAGTACTGCTTTCGGGTTGATTGCAACGGGTAGCAGTTACGGTGGCACCGTGTTCCCGATCATCACGAGGAACCTGATACCACATGTCGGATTCTCTTGGACCATGAGGATATTGGGGTTCATTATTCTGGGACACCTGGCTTTAGCTAATCTGGTAAGCGATGGACAACGTCTTTTCAACGAGACGTAAACTCACACAGTACCTTCGTTGTTCATCAGCTTGTGCGACGTCGCCTACCACCCTCCAAGGTTGCCGGGGGGCTTTTCAACCTTGCGGCATTCAAGTCCGCTCCATATTCTTTATACGTCGCTAATGCAACCATTGCCTTCCTTGGGATGTACGCCTGCTTGACGTTTATAGATGTCTCTGCTACTAACGCAGGTAAGCTATATTTCGCGCTCTCTGGGCCATCACTGCTGAAAGCAACCTCACTAGGAATTTCGCCCGACTTTTCCTTCTACCTTGTCTCGATTGGGAACGCCGGCTCCGGATGTGGTCGCGTTCTCTCCGGGTTTCTTTCGGACAAAGCTGGGGCCTTGAACATTTTGATTCCTTTCAGCGTGTTGGCTGCTGCTTTCACTATGATATGGCCGTGGTGCACGACAAAGGGGTCATTGATTGCCATTGCTCTCCTGTATGGCATCTCTTCCGGTGCTTTCGTCGGATTGCTTGCTGTTCCTGTTGCGCAACTGGGAGGAACGGGGGATATTGGTCGAAGAACGGTAAGCTCAGTCTGGCTTTCCTCTCTCATTTTGGATTTAAGGATTTGACTTCGTTGTTAGGGGATGCTCTTCACTGTGGCGTCTATTGGGGCTGTCGTCGGCCCACCCCTCAATGGAGCAATTTATTCGAGGTATGGCGGCTTCCACCAAGTTGGTATCTTCGCTGGTACGCACGTTTTGCTCTCTGGTCATGAAAATCTTGTTTACAACTTATTCGTTACGTGACACAGGCTGTATGATTCTTGCTGGTGCGGCACTTATGACGGCCGCTCGCTACAAAGCGTTAGGTAGTTGGAGGGGAAAATTCTAACGGCTGATCTAGTATCAACGGTGCAAAAATTCTGTTCCGAGCTTACTTTTCTGTGTAATATTGTACATAAATGATGCTAATTCCTGTATCTACATCCGACATACATTCGAACTACATCGAATCCTTTTCTGCTTATTTCCTTGCTCGGTGTATGACCTATGGATTGGGGAATGCAGCGCTCATGCCTACTTTAGTATACTCCCGTGACAGGGCCGCGGAAGTGTTCGGTTCCACTCTCAGCAGCGCCTCTTTCGCTTTGCTCACCTTGCCCCTACATACAAATTAGGCAGAAAATAGTCTTTATTGGTCCTATATACGGCATATGTGTCCGATAGAGCTAGAATAACCCTCCTAGGAACGTGCCGCTGTTCAAGTCGTCGGTGGTCGACGCGTCACGGTCCTGCTCCGTCTAGGCCGACCTATGTTTCGCATTCCCGCATATTGCACCAATGTGGAGCTTGATAAGCTCGCTGAACATCTTAACTGTCAATCTTTCATGGTAAGACATGCTGCCTGTCTCTAGTTGGCCTAATGCATACCAAGGTCTCGGTTGAACCAATCGAGTCATGAGGCCGATGGGGCAACGCGCAAGGAAGAAACGGCACCAGCCTATTAACGCAAAAATAACCTCTATCTATTTATTTCTTAAGATTCGTCTATAACCATTGACCTGATTGTAGATTGTACGTCGAGGATCAAACTGGACCCCGACGTGTCAGCCGATGACAACGGCAGCTGCACACTCTTACGAGAGTCGAGGTAAGATATTTTAGTCCTATGCTATATATAAGACCTTTGAAGGCTATTTTATGCTTAATTTCAACAAGTTGTAGAGGCAAGGTGAGCAAAGTTGAAGGCGCGTGTTCAAGAGTCGAAACCGAACACTTCCACGACCATCCCCGGGTTCTGCAACACCCTTTGCTCAAGAACGGTCGACGATTAACCATGACTCTTGTTCAGTAAAACGACCCACGACCATCCAAACAAGATATTTACGTCTTTCGATACGATTCTCTTATATCTTATAACTCGAATCGTACCCAAACCCGGTGGCTAAACTTTTCCCTCTCGACTCACCTCCGCCAAGCCTTTCCTAAGAATTCATCAATCGTTCCGTCTATTCCTTCCACGACTGATAGAAGCCTTTCGCTCTCAGAAACTCCTGAAGATCAGCTCAAACGCTACACCTGCCGTGGGGTGCTGCCCAAACCCGATTGCTTCCAAGTTTGAGGGCATCAAACGAATTCCGCCAAAATGATCAACACCAGTTCCACACCCGAACTTACCCAGCTTTCGACGCCAGCGATCCAAGCCCCGAGCACAATTGATGACAGAGAGGAGAAGACGGCCACTCCGACACTAGCAGAAGTACCTATCCAGGAGGATTCAACCCTTCCTCCAAAGGCTCCATCGAGACCGGACAGTGTCGATATAGATCTCGAGAAGGTCCCCCCAAATAACAAGGTCATCGAAGATCACGCCGTCGATGATGCTTTCCCTGAAGGAGGTCGAGGATGGGCTGTTGTATTTGGGGTAAGTTCATTTAGGGTGGAGGGCATCGGCCACGGTATTCCGCTCACGAGCACCTTTATCCGGGTAGTCATTCTTGGCTGAGGCCTGCACGTTTGGACTGGTCAATTCCTGGGGTGTTTTCCAAGCTCATTACCAGGAAGTCATTTTACCTGACGTCAATCCATCGACTATGTACACGTGTAACCTTCCTCACTATGAGCGTCCAGTCGCTAACTGATACCTTTCTTCTCACAGTGCATGGATCGGGTCTGTCCAGTATTCACTCGTTTTCTTGCCTGGCCTTTTCGCAGGTCGCCTGTTCGACATTGGATTTTTCCATCCCATGCTCATGTCTGCATCGTGCCTGCTGGTTCTCGTCACGTTTCTCGTTGCAGAGTGCCACCAGTTCTGGCAGTTTATGCTCGTTCAAGGCATCGTGACGGGCGTTGCATGCGGGTTCATCTTCGGTGGAGCTTTACCCGTTACCAGTCATTGGTTCAAGAAGAAAAGGAGTACTGCTTTCGGGTTGAGTGCCACAGGTGGCAGTTACGGTGGCACTGTATTCCCGATCATCACGAGGAACCTGATACCACATGTTGGATTCTCTTGGACCATGAGGATATTGGGACTCATTATTCTGGCACACCTAGCTTTAGCTAATCTGGTGGGCGATGGACAACGCCTTTTTACGAAACGTAAACTCACACAGTATTTTCGTTGTTCATCAGCTTGTGCGACGTCGCCTACCACCCGTCAAGGTTGCAGGAGGGCTTTTCAACCTTGCGGCGTTCAAGTCTGCTCCATATTCTTTTTACGTCGCTAGTGCAACCATTGCGTACCTTGGAATATACGCGTGCTTGACGTTCATAGATGTCTCCGCTGGTAATGCAGGTAAGCTGTATTTCGCACTCTCTGGGCCATCACTGCTGAAAGCAACTTCACTAGGGATTTCGTCAGACTTTTCCTTCTACCTCGTCGCTATTGGGAACGCCGGCTCCGGATGTGGTCGTGTTCTCTCTGGGATTCTTTCGGACAAAGCGGGGGCCTTGAACATTCTGATCCCTTTCAGTGTGTTAGCTGCTGCTTTCACTATGATATGGCCGTGGTGCACGACAAAGGGGTCATTGATCGCCATTGCTCTCCTGTATGGCATCTCCTCCGGTGCTTTCGTCGGCTTGCTTCCTGTTCCTGTTGCTCAACTGGGAGGAACGGGGGATATTGGTCGAAGAACAGTAAGCTCAGTCTGGCTCTCCTCTCTCATTTGGATTTACGGACTTGACTTCGTTGTTAGGGAATGCTTTTCACTATCGCGTCTATCGGGGCTGTAGTCGGCCCACCCCTCAATGGAGCAATTTATTCAACGTATAACGGCTTCCACCAAGTTGGTATCTTCGCGGGTACACACGTCTGGCTCTCCAGTCATGGAAAATCTACTAACAACTTGTCTGTTACGTGACATAGGCTGTATGGTTCTTTCTGGGGCGGTACTCATGACGGCAGCTCGCTACACAGCGTTAGGTGGTTGGAGGGGAAAGTTCTAACAGCTGATCGAGTATTAAGAATGCACTACTTCAGTTCCGAGCTTACCCTTCTGTGTAATATTGTATATAAACGGTGCTAATTCCCCGTAAACGGGATGCTAGGGTATCGGTCGTCTTGTCGGCAATTGGTCGCGTATGATTTCTGCATACATGTCACCATATCTGCATCCGACATACATTCGAACTACCTCGAGTCCCTGTTTCGCCTTATTTTCTTACTTGGTAGAAGACCTATGAATTGGGACCGCAGCGCTCATGTCTTCTTTCCTTGGGTCTACAATCGACTAACATACATAACCATGATGAGAATGGTCATGGTTAGCGTTCATAGACAAATTCAGAGTGTATTATGCATTTCAGAGAAGTGAAATGTACATGATCGGGGCAAATTCTGGTCTCATTACCCTTGCAATGGGATGGCAGTTACCATTTCGCTCTTGGATCGTAATCATTTATGAATTCGGTGATATCGGTAATGGTTGAGATTTTATCGTATACTAGCGCCGTAATCGTGCTGTATCCGCTTGGGCGCTTCAGAGGTGAGAAAGTGAACGATGCATCGGATATCCCTCACTGGTATGTCTTAGCATCCTTGGCATACGTACGTACTGCACTCTCTCTGTAGTATCACACACTCCTACGGATTTCAACCACGGTGGCGGGGATAGGGTGATCCCCGAGGGGTAACGACTTGGGGGCACTATGCCAAGTCTATGTTGGCCAACGTCGCTGTGCGTTCACTCAATGGAGTAAGGGAACTGCTCCGTTGACGCCCATGGACACCCATTGGGTATGGTTCATCAAAGTTTGAGTACCTCGGTCACGGCTCATGAGGTCCTTGAAGACCGCGCGAGTGTTTCGTCAGCATCGTTTTGCTTCAGAGCTTGCCCAGAGTGCTCCCAACGGTGCCGACCCAGCTTTTCCAACTCAAGAGCACGGAGAAACTTATATGTCGCTTTGACTGAATGAGGAGTGTCAGAGGAGGGAGAGAATCCGTTACAGAAAGTACGTAAATCAAGGGCAAGTTGTCGGTACATACGAAGCTACATCACGTCACGGCCAAAGCTCAAATCCGGTATCAACATAGGCAGTTGAGTACAGAGAGCGGTCATTGCGGGCAGAAAGCGCGGTCAGTCCGAGTCGAGACAAGCAGCCCAAGCATCCTTCAATAGTCTAGAGAAGCGTATACGGCGGGGTTGCAGCTCCCCCGAGCGGTTAGACTGTCTCCTCGTCAATAACCTGAGCTCTTTAGAGACGGGCGCTGGCGTTGACGCCTATGCAAATCGGGGGCCAGTAGTGTAGTGGGACCATTATTTCTATCTTCTACTTTTGCTCTAAACGCCAGCCCCAAAGGTCCGCATATTTCCGAATATCCAGTCCAAAAGATTAATCGGTCAAAGCAGTACCACGTAATCACACCAGCTGTGTCTCTGCTTAGGGATTCGTCTAGCCACCGAACTCCGAAGCGCTCAGCCAAGCAAAGACCTTCATCCGGAACGCGTTAGCCCTAGACAGAATATACACAATCGAGCAACACAGCTGTATTGCGAAATCATTGACCTAATACCGGTTGGCAGAAACAGCGCCTCGTAGTGGCTCGTAGGCTATAAATCCACCGGAATCGCAACCCCAGGCTCCTCACTCAAGCCTCATCCACTCCCCCACCCTAGCTACCACTCTTACTCTTCACTCTCACACTACTTCTCAGTCTCATAAATGGCCCACCTCGCCAACGAAATCAACGAAGCGTCTTCCAACGCCGGCCTCGACCGTCGCAACGATGGTATCGCTCTGACGGAGTACAATGTCGTCTACAACCACCCTCCATACATCAACTACAAATGGTCCTCCCACAGGCGAAGCCCCGAGAAGTAAGTCAATCCCTCTCATTTTGGTATTCGTGCAACATTTGACGCACGCTACGTTGCGGTCGTCCTTCTGATAGATTCACTGTCTGGTTGCGCAACGTCAAGACTCAAGAGCATTACAAGGCCGAAGCTACTGTCTGGACTAGGGACGGTCATGGAAGAGTTAAAACCACCTCTCTTCCCCGCAAGACGGGGTACGTTTAGAATCTCGTCTGACATCTCTCCCAAGACCTCACCCGCCGTTGATTTCCCCAGAGAATATCAACTCGTTCTTACCAAGTACAAGTGAGCCATGCCTTGAACACATCTACGGTTTTATCGTCGACGCACTGACCTGATTTATGGGGGTTGTTTCAGCTCCTACAATGACGAATACGCGAGGAGCTCTCCTTTCTGGATTTACAGCGGCGACTTTTAAATTAGTCGCCACGCAAGTTGACCGCTTTGCCCCTTGACAGCGAAGGCGCAAATTTGTCATTTTACTAGTAGTTTTTGGTTTCTCGCTGGACACTTTTGTAGTGGCACTTGTAGTATGCACTGCTATGGATATATGCTTTATGTGTAGCGGAAAACTGTCGTGCATACGAGAGACAGAGAGCCCTCGAGTACTTTCGGCAGTCATGAAACGAAACATGAGAGTTTTCTGTTAGATTTGAGAAGTTATCGCTTCCGGCCATGCTTACCTGCAGAGTGAGTGCTTACTGCTTCATGAGGAGTCAGTCGAGTGCTGTCCACCAATAGCCCTCTAGACTGTTGGTCGTGGTCATATAGCCGGGCATCAACAGGACAATGACTGCCGTCCTAACATGCCTTTGCCTTCATATCTAGATCCTTACAAAGAGTTTCAGTCTGTTAGAGGTGGAGCTCATTTACCCCGTGTCTCATTACCCTTGCAACGGGATGACAGTATCCATTTCGCTCTTGAATCGTAGTCATTTATGGGTTCGGTGGTCTCGGTAATGGTTGAGATTTTATCGTATACTAGCGCCGTAATCGCGCTGTAACCGCTTGGACGCTTCGGGGGGTGAGAAAGTGAACGATGCACCGGATATCCCTCACTGGTATGTCTTAGCATCCTTGGCATACGTACGTACTGCACTCTCTCTGTAGTATCACACACTCCTACGGATTTCAACCACGGTGGCGGGGATAGGGTGATCCCCGAGGGGTAACGACTTGGGGGCACTATGCCAAGTCTATGTTGGCCAACGTCGCTGTGCGTTCACTCGATGGAGTAAGGGAACTGCTCCGTTGACGCCCATGGACACCCATTGGGTATGGTTCATCAAAGTTTGAGTACCTCGGTCACGGCTCATGAGGTCCTTGAAGACCGCGCGAGTGTTTCGTCAGCATCGTTTTGCCTCAGAGCTTGCCCAGAGTGCTCCCAACGGTGCCGACCCAACTTTTCCAACTCAAGAGCACGGAGAAACTTGTATGTCGCTTTGACTGAATGAGGAGTGTCAGAGGAGGGAGAGAATCCGTTACAGAAAGTACGTAAATCAAGGGCAAGCTGTCGGTACGTAGGAAGCTACATCACGTCACGACCAAAGCTCAAATCCGGTATCAACATAGGCAGTTGAGTACAGAGAACGGTCATCGCGGGCAGAAAGCGCGGTCAGTCCGAGTCGAGACAAACAGCCCAAGTATCCTTCAATAGTCTAGGAAGAGTATATGGCGGGGTTGCAGCTCCCCCCCAGCGGTTAGACTGCCTCCTCGTCAATAACCTGAGCTTTTTAGAGACGGGCGCTGGCGTTAACGCCTATGCAAACTGGGAACCAGTAGTGTAGTGGGACCATCATTTCTATCTTCTACTTTTGCTCTAAGCGCCAGCCCAAAAGGTCCGCATATTTCCGAATATCCAGTCCAAAAGATTAATCGGTCAAAGCAGTACCACGTAATCACATCAGCTGTGTCTCTGCTTAGGGATTCGTCTAGCCACCGAACTCCGAAGCGCTCAGCCAAGCAAAGACCTTCATCCGGAACGCGTTAGCCTAGAGAGAATATACACAATCGAACAATATAGCCGTATTGCGAAATCATTGATCTAATATGGGTTGGCAGAAACAGCGCCTCGGAGTGGCTCGTAGGCTATAAATCCACCGGAATCGCAACCCCAACCTCCTCACTCAAGCCTCATCCACTCCCCCACCCTAGCTACCACTCCTACTCTTCACTCTCACACTACTTCTCAGTCTCATAAATGGCCCACCTCGCCAACGAAATCAACGAAGCGTCTTCCAACGCCGGCCTCGACCGTCGCAACGATGGTATCGCTCTGACGGAGTACAATGTCATCTACAACTACCCTCCTTACATCAACTACAAATGGTCCTCCCACAGGCGAAGCCCCAAGAAGTAAGTTCATCCTTTTTATTTCGGTATTCGGGCAACGTTTGACGCACGCTACGTTGCGGTTGTCCTTCTGATAGGTTCACCGTCTGGTTGCGCAACGTCAAGACTCAAGAGCATTACAAGGCCGAAGCTACTGTCTGGACTAAGGACGGTCATGGACGAGTTAAAACCACCTCTCTCCCCCGCAAGACAGGGTACGTTTAGGCTCTCGCCTGACATTTCTCCCAAGACCTCACCCGCCGTTGATTTCCCCAGAGAATATCAACTCGTCCTTACCAAGTACAAGTGAGCTATGCCCTAAAAACATCCACAGTTTTTACCGCCAACGTACTGACTTGATTTTTGGGGGGTTGTCTCAGCTGCTACGATGACGAATACGCGAGGAGCTCTCCTTTCTGGATTTACAACAGCGACTTTTAAATTTGCGAGATAGTCGCCACGCAAGTTGGCCGCTTTGCCCCTTGACAGCGAAGGCGCAAATCTGTCATTTTACTAGTAGTTTTGGTTTCTCGCTGGACACTTTTGTAGTGGCACTTGTAGTATGCACTGCTATGGATATGCTTTAGATGTAGAAGTCGGGCGAGTGCTATCCACCAATAACCCCGAAGGCTGCTGGTTGTGATCATTTAGCCGGGCATCAACAGGACAATCACTTTTATCCTTACATGCCTTTGCCTTCATATCTAAATGCTTACAAAGAGTTTCGGTCAGACTGTTGAGAGGGGGAGCTCATTTACCTCATTGCGGGCAGCTCACGTAAGCGGAGCGCTTTGACCACAAAGGATTAGAATTCTACTTTGAACTGCCGATCGGGAGTCACAGTACAGTCCTCCACCACTTCTCTTCCTCCACCACCCAAAAACCACACTTCAATCGCCTTGATATAACCTTGATCAATGCCTGAAGTAGACTTGACAGCCGCCGCGGACGAACCGATGTTCGATCCTTCACTGAAGAAGAAGAAGCCGAAGAAGAAGCAGGTCGTGTTCAACGAGGAGCCTGCTGAGCCGCCGAAGGAGACGAGGGATCCTTCGCCTGTGCCTACTCCTGGACCGTCGATTCTGAAGCCGAGCTCCGAAGATGTTGCTGTTGCTGAAGCCGTTGAATCGAGGAAGGAGAAAGCGGGTGTCCCTGAAGACCTTGGCTTTGGGGATTTGAAGAAGAAGAAAAAGAAGAAAGAGATCCCATTAGACTTTGTACGGAGGAGCTTTCTTCAACTTATTATTGGTATGACCGATACTTATGGACCGCGTTTTCTTGCATAGGGCGAAGGGGACACGCCGGTGTCGACTCCTGCTGGGGTTGCAACGCCAGCTGAAGATGGCGCTGCACCACCGGAGGGAGGAATAGACCTTGTAAGCGAACCTTGAGTCTTTTGGGGAGCGAATTGCTTCGAATGGAGGACTTAATGCGCTTTCCCTCTCTCCTTAGTCCGACGTTAAGAAGAAGAAGAAAAAGACGACCAAGAAGCTTGCGTTTGACATCGAAGCGTTTGAGAAGGAGCTAGGTGATGACGCTGCCGCAAAGGGCGAGGACGGTGCTGAAGGAGGAGTAGAAGGTGAGGAAGCGGATTTGGGAGACGATGTGTTCGCTATGCCCGCTGCTCCAGTGGACGTTGGTGATGAGACGGAGACTTGGCACGGGACGGACCGAGACTACACCTATTCAGAGGTTAGCATGATTGGATGCGCTGAGAGGGAGTTCCCACTGACGTGGAGGGACTTTTGCCTTAGCTCCTCGGCCGTATCGTCAAGACTCTCCGGGCACAGAATCCAGACCTCTCTGCAGGTGGCCGGAAGCGCTACACCATCGTACCTCCTTCCATCCACAGAGAAGGCAACAAGAAGACCATCTTTGCCAATGTCAGCGAAATTTGCAAGCGGATGCACCGACAGCCGGATCATGTCATCCAGTTCCTGTTTGCTGAGTTGGGTACGAACGGAACTGTGGATGGAAGTCAGCGGCTGGTCATCAAGGGCAGATTCCAGCAGAAACAGATCGAGACGGTGTTGAGGCGGTACATCGGTGGGTTGGGTTGGGTTGATAAGCGCTCTGTCGGACCTCAGCTGACCGGTTGATGCGCCCACCATCGCTAACAGTTGAATACGTCACATGCAAGATTTGCAAGTCTCCGGATACGCTCCTGTCAAAGGAGAATCGTCTGTACTTCATGACTTGCGAGTCGTGCGGCTCGAGACGGTCCGTCAGCGCCATCAAGACCGGTTTCCAAGCCCAAGTTGGCAAGAGAAAGTTGACCAAGCCCGCGACATAAAACGTCATCAGCCCATCAGAGTGCAATGGATGTGGAGTCCGGGCCGCTCAACGTCTTCCATATCTCATTTTCGATCTTCTTCGCTCTTCCGCTCCCCGTCCACGTCGCACACGACCAGCCACATTCTCCTTGGAGTTGATACCTTGTGTGTGATATGTAGCCAATAGTAGACGTCAAACCTCGACTGATGCTAGTGATTCTGCCCCAATCCGGAACTGAGCATGATGCTGGGTTGCGAGTGAGTGGCTGGGATTCATGTGAGACGGGATTCCGTGACGTCTCCGTAATCAGGGCTCTGAGCACAGGACAACCAACAGTCACGCTTCACCTCCTTCCCCCCTACCTTCTTGGTCCTGCCACTGCAAGTTCCGTGGACCTTTGACAGGTCAAGCGGTCACTTCCTCTCTATTTTCCACGACCATGGACACGCCTTTAATGGACGAGATCGAGCGGAGAGTTTTCTTTCGTTCCCCTCCCGCTCACCAGCAGCAGACGTTCAATTCCGGACTGCCAACGATTTCCCGGCCCCAAGCACAAGTACAACCCTCATACAGCCCACCAACGACCAGAAACGGACGACTCAGGATGTTGACAAGCTTCCTTTCGACTGGATCCTCATCTTCTTCCTCACCATCTCATCCTATTATTATTACACGGTCTGGAGAAGCGGAACCCGAAACGGCCGATGCGTCCCTACCCAGGTCCCTCAGACACGTCCAGAGCTTCGAGACTACCGCATACTCCGTCATCGGTATTCCAACATCTCCAAATGCGAAGGAAGAGCTCAACGGCCTCGGTCGCGGAGGCGTCATGGACGGTTCGGACGCTGCGGCTTGTCGGTTGTTCAAGCCACAACCACCCCCTCAACCTCACAACCCATACCAACATTCGACACCACGCAAGATTTTGTCCAAGATCTTCGGTATTGGCAACGGGGGGAATGGCTCTGTGAGGGGCAAATCAAAACGCATGTCCGCACGACGTGACGCTGACGTTGACGATGCCGACTACCCCTTGGACGGAGAGGAAGGCGAGCTGATTGATGACGAAGCGTGTTTCGTTGATGCTAAGGAGATTTACGGCTTCGGTACGAACGATCAAGTTGTGGAGCCCGAGGCTTGCGCTGACTAACATTTGTGGACTCGTTCATTTCCCGTAGACATCCTCTCCCAACTTCCTGACGAACTGGCCCTTCATGTCGTCAGTCAACTCGACCTGCATTCGCTTATCGCCTGCCTCTCGGTCTGCCGCAACTGGCGTGCCCTCTGCCTCGATGCTCAAGTGTGGCGTGACCTGTTCATGCATGAAAAAGGATGGAAGGTTAATACCGCCTTGGCAGCGTGGAAGGCCAGCCAACGTACTCCAGCCCCTCCTTTCATAACTTACTCTCCTTCGACCGTCTCCCGCCGGCTATCATTATCTTTCACACTTCCCTCGCTGGCTAGTCGCAGGCTATCCCAGTACAGCGTGACGAGTTCAAACCCTCCTATGACCCGACCACTCAGCCTGGCTCTTCCAACTTGGGACGAAGGGATTGTCCCGCTCTCACTGGACTGGAAAGCACTATACATGACGAGGAGGGAGTTGGAACAGCGTTGGAGGTCCAAGACCTACAAGCCTCAGAGCCTCAGGCTTAGTGACCATCGAGATAGGTGAGTCTTCACGGAGTACTGGTGGAAAGCACCGTGCTGACGTTGACTTCACTTCCAGCGTTTATTGTCTTGAATTCGACTCCATTCACAACGTTCTCGTCACTGGTTCTCGAGACAAGACCATCAAGATCTGGTCACTCGCCACGGGTGAACTCCGTCAAACTCTCAAGGACCACCATTCCGGGAGCGTGCTATGCTTGAAGGTTATCGCTGCCGAAGGATTTATGGTCTCTGGAAGCTCGGACCGGACGATCATTGTGTGGGACCTGAATGGGCTCGGAAAGACGGGCGGAGAAGTAACTGGAACGATCAAGCGAGTGTTGAACGGTCACGCTGGCGGAGTGTTGGACTTGAGGGTAGACGAGAATTGGATCGTTAGCTGGTAGGTGCTGGTACCGCAAAAGTCAAAACGCGAGATTAACAAGCGTTTTTCCGCTATCCGCCTGTTGAGCAGCTCCAAGGACGCGGTTGTTCGGGTCTGGTCTCGTCACACCCTGGAACCGTATTGCGACTTGATGGGCCACGAAGGACCAGTCAACGCCGTTGGATTGCAAGGCGACCAAGTGATCAGCGCGAGTGGAGACGGGAGGATGATTCTTTGGGACCTGAAGACCCGGTCAAAGGTTCGGACGTTTGAAGGTCATGATCGAGGTTTAGCCTGCGTGGAGTTCAAGGTGCGTGATTTCTTTCTGGACGCTCGTGTGACCCCCCGTGGCTAACGTTTTGCGGACGGAAAAAAAACGCAAAGGGCGACCATATCATCTCGGGTTCCAACGACCGGAAGATCAAGATTTGGTCCGCATCCACCGGCGAATGCCTCCACACCGTTTCGGGCCACGATCTGCTCGTTCGCGCCATCAGCTTTGACGCCGCATCTGGGAAGCTCATCAGCGCAAGCTATGACAAGACGGTCAAAGTGTGGGACTTGGAGTTTTCCGAGACGGATCAAATCGCCCCTGCGCAGGACGGGAGTGGAGGTGAAGTCGTGGTCGGCAAGAAGAAGACCGTCACGGCGACCTGCGTACGGGAGTTTAAGGATTACCATACCAGTCATATTTTCGACGTCAAGTTTGATGCTAGGAGGGTCGTTAGGTAAGCACGAGCCCCTGAAGGGAGTTAAACTTGGACTGACTGTTTTCGCTTCTTTGCTGGCACAGTTCATCGCATGATGAAAGTATCGTGATTCTCGACTTGGGTGAAGACCTGGATACGTCGCTTTTCCTTTAAAGCAACAGTCCCAGCACCCCTGCCCCAATGAACAGTCAACTTATATCTCCCCATGGACATTTTATTTTTCCTTTTGGTTTTATTCCCTACTTTCTGGGACTGTGACATAGCACTCGGAGCCAGCGGCTTCACAATCAAGCATCCGGCATCGGAAACTCATATCGCCATTCCATATTTTTTTTTCTTTTTTCCCAACTATCATTGTACGATATTATGTATCTATCATCTGATCTTCTTCCTTTCTTCGCATATGTACCTAGCGACTTTTGATTCGAACGTGGGTTTCTCTGTGTAAACTCGGAGGGAAAGGAGGCGAGTCAGCGTTTTCAAAGTCCGAGTTTTTCTCGGCCGTGTCACCCGACCCGCTTTTAGCTATCCCGGGGAAATCTCTGGTACGAACACGCACAAGGCTTGACTTGCACTTCACCTTTCTTCAACTTCAACCACAACCACTATGAAGTACTTCAGCACTAGGGGCAGCGAGCAGGTCTTGTCGTTTGAAGAGGTAGGGAGGAAGGATGTCTCGGAAGTCCCGGAATCGGGTGCTGATCCTTATTCTTCTCCCGCAAACAGGCAGTCCTCACCGGCCTAGCACCAAACGGCGGTCTTTATATCCCAGAAACCATCCCACAATTACCATCAAACTGGGAAACAGACTGGGCGAACTACTCCTTCGTTCAACTCTCGCATGCGATCCTGTCGTTGTACATCTCCCCCGACGAGATCTCTTCAAAAGACTTGACGACGCTCATCGAAAAATCGTACTCTACCTTCCGACACCCTGAAGTCAGTCCTACGAAACGCATAGTGCGAGAGGGTCCGGGAGGAAAACAAGAGGAGATCTTCGTGTTGGAGCTGTGGCACGGTCCGACGTTTGCGTTCAAAGACGTGGCGTTGCAGTTCTTGGGCAACTTGTTCGAGTTTTTCTTGAAGAGGAAGAACGCCGCTTTGGCTGAGGGCGGGAGGCAAGTCAAGGAGGAGGATAAGCACAAGTTGACCGTCGTCGGTGCGACGAGCGGTGATACGGGAAGGCAAGTTGTCGCTCACTGGGAAACCCCACAGCCGAAAATACTGACTTTCTCCCCCGGAACTACTGTGATTAGTGCTGCTATCTATGGACTACGTGGAAAAGAGAACGTTTCGATCTTCATTCTTTATCCTCTCGGACGGGTTTCGCCGATTCAGGAGGCACAGATGACGACGGTTCCGGATGCAAACGTCCATACTGTGGCTGTCAAAGGGACTTTCGACGATTGTCAGGTAATACACGCTCCCGCACGCGGTTTGTAAAAATATCGAGTTTATTTCTAACGCGTTCCCCATTCAGGACATCGTCAAAGCCCTCTTTTCGGACCACGAGTTCAACGCCCACCACAAACTCGGAGCCGTCAACAGCATCAACTGGGCTCGGATCCTCGCTCAGATCGTGTACTACTTCTCCGCCTACTTCAGCGTCAAACGGCAGCTCGGCTCATCCGCCAACCCGTCCTTGCAATTCGTCGTGCCCACCGGCAACTTTGGCGACGTCTTGGCAGGCTACTACGCCAAGCGCATGGGCGTGCCCATGTCGCACCTCGGCATCGGAACGAACGAGAACGACATCCTCGCGCGGTTCTGGAAGTCGGGGAGGTACGAAAAAGTCGCTCGGAACGTCATCGTCGAGGACGGGTCGGAGGATGCGGTGGGCGCGACCGCTCCCGTGGGTGGCTCGACCGATGGATCGCAGCCTGGACCCGGTGTCAAGGCGACGCTCAGCCCTGCGATGGATATCCTGGTGTCGAGCAATTTCGAGAGGTTGTTATGGTACTTGGCGTACGACAGCGAGGAGGGCAGTGAGGATGAAGCGAGGAGGAGAGCTGCTGCTTGTGCTACTGTGGATGGATGGATGAGTAAAGTGAAGAGCGACGGAAGGGTGGTGTTACCTACGAGCGTGTTGGAGTTGGCGAGGAGGGACTTTGTCGCTGAAAGGATATCTGATGAGCAGGTAAGCAGCAAAGATTGGGGGGTGGGCCCGGAACGAATGGCCCGGATTCATGTTGCGGACCGCTGAACACGTGTTATACTGGATTCAATTCTAGACGCTCGAGACAATTAGAAAGTACTTCGCCTCCAAGTCAACGCCATACGTTGTGGACCCACACACGGCAGTTGGGCTCGCCGCAGCAGAAGCAATAGCCTCGACCCCATCCGTCTCTCCCTCGACCTCGCCTACTCAAATCGTGCTCTCAACGGCACATCCAGCCAAATTCTCAGAAGCCGTCAACGAGGCACTCGCGAATTCCCCCGGGTTCGATTTTGAAAGTCAGGTGCTGCCTGAGGAGTTCAAAGGGTTGCTGGAAAGGGAAAAGAGGATAATCGAGGTGCCAAGACCGGAGGTTGAATTGGTGAAGGGAGTGATTGAAAAGGTGGCACGAAAAGAAACTATGACGACCGAGGTTGGTGGGGATGCAAGTCTGTAGGGTAATCTCCGAGGCGTTTAGTGCAATTAGTTACAACAATTTCCTTGGATTAACTGAGTCTGTGGTAACATGATTCGTATAGAAAGAAGATAGCGTCACTTGGCTTGGTCTGCCATGAGCGAAATCCTCAGGGTAGCACCGTGGCTTGCCAGATTAGGCAAACGGAAAGCAGCGGACCTCCGGGTGGCAATGCGGTCGACATGGCCTTGGAATGCGTCCAACACGAGAAAAGAAGCTGCGGTGCATTTGACGTCAAGCAAAAAAGAAAAGTCTGCCGGGGCTCTCCGTTGAAAGTTGGTTGGACGGGATGAAAAAGTTCCCAGTGTGGCTGGTTTTAGGAATAACATTGGGCAAGTTGACCGGTTCCCTGAGTACACCGGGCCGAGCTACGGAATTCACGGCCGAAGACGAGGGTTCTCGTGGCGTACCATAGTCTGTCTTGTGCAAGGGTAAACCGGATGAATTGGGATGTGGGAGCGAAGAAAAGAACAAGCAAGACAAAAGCGGCGAATTTACGCAAGCGAAGAGTTGCAAATTGTTCGTGCCGCAGAGCCCAGTCAAAGTCGGCAGCAAGGGTGGGTAAGTTGTTCGAGCAAATGAAGAACATGAGAGAGAAGA
The DNA here is from genome assembly GCA_019633425.1 of Tulasnella sp. 424. Lineage (NCBI taxonomy): Eukaryota > Fungi > Basidiomycota > Agaricomycetes > Cantharellales > Tulasnellaceae > Tulasnella > Tulasnella sp. 424. The sequence continues at coordinate 88,706 of WSUB01000035.1, read as the reverse complement.
AGGGTTGATGTTGTAACTTCGGGTCAAGTATTCCGAGGAAACAGAGCTTTTCCTCAAACGGGCGAGAAGTGATGGGCCAATCATGGACGACACGGTGAATGTGGTTGGGTATTGGATGTTGGTGTCGTAGGATGGGTGGTATTGCTGCGTCTTGCACATGTAATAGACTTGGGGGGGCAAGGGAAGAACGTGCGTGAGATGCCAGTTCAGGGCGTGTGAATGTTTGGATATTCGACGCACGATCGACAAACCCCCTTTGATCTCGCCTGCAGCGACCACAGCATCTGGGCATCGTAAAACGTGTAATGATGCCGGGGAGTGTCGGATGTCGGGCCCGCGCCAGAACCTTGTCTCCCTGATAGCGCAAGGGCGGAGAAACAGCACCCTGCCATTCTCGCACTGTGATTGGCTGCTGGACACACGTTCTTCAGGTCTACGGAGCACACGAGCACCTCAGAGGTCATCCACATCTTCAAATATCTCGCAGGCCCAACCAGCGCCCTGTTAACCTTACTCTCCCCCCTCTCAACGCTCACCACCCACTTCGACATCCGACATGACTCGCCAGACGAACAACTCGACAGCCTCCTTGCTCGACGACTCCGCTGGCACCCCACCGATCTCTCTAAACCCACCCTCATTGGCTGCACGCGATTCAGATAGTGCAGGTGAGTCTTCCCGTTGTCGCGTGACACGTAATTTATGGAGAGATTATCGGCACAGCGCTGACGCGGCTTCATCTGAATGCAGCCCGTCGCGCCCCTCCTCCCAAGAAACTCCTCCCAAACCTTGCTCCAGCTCCCCGTCCCTCTGCATCTTCATCTAATGCATCATCAACAAGTCCGCCGGTCACAGCTCAGTTGTCCCCACCAACATCACCCACGGCCTCGACCGCACCGAGACGGGGTCGAAAGCCCGGCTCTGCCAACGCCGTTTCCCGCAGTGCACGTGAAGCCGCTCGCAAGTCGAATCACTCTCGCATTGAGAAGCTCAGGCGTGAAAAGATCAACGATGCCTTGTCCAGTCTCAGGGACCTTGTGCCATACGACGAGTCCGCCGAGGGACCCGAAAAGAAGAGCAATGGAGAGAAGGAGTTCAAGCTGGAGATCCTAGAAAGAACCGTGATATACCTTTCAAAGCTGAAGCAGAGAGTGCAAGAACTTGAGGGCCAGAGCGGGGACGCCGAGGGCAGCATCACGCCAAACGCACAACGAAGCGCAGCACCTTCGCGGTCGTCGTCAAAGCACCGCCGCGAGGAGGAGCAAGACGCATACGACGACGACGAGCTTGCCGATGATGAAGACAACGCAGACGAAGACCAGGACATGGATCCGGCGAGACCACGTGGACCGCCTTCCGTCGCGTCATCCTCCGCATCTCGACGCTCATCCATCCGCCTCCCCCCTATTTCCTCATTCCTCTCAACATCCTCTTCAGGCAGTTCGCAGGTGCAAACTTCGCCTTATCTTGACTTTCCGTTGTCACCGCCTGACTCTGGGCGTTCGCGTCCTCAACAGCCGCATGCACCCCCGACGCTCCGGCTTCCCGCCTCGCTATTCCCCAAGCGACGGGGCACCCCGTTAACGCAAGACGAAGCTGCTTCGATGCTCGTCCAGTTCTCCGCGGAACGGTCGTCGTTGTCGCCTCGAAGTCCCGGTTCGGCCGAGCAGTATCAGCAACAACAGCAGGTTGCCATCGGGTACCACTCGTCCATAGAACAAGGCCGCCACACCGACGTGCGGCCGATCCCAAGAAGCACAAGCGAGCAAGCGATCCGCCAGATGCACCCTCCTCATTCTCCGGTTATCTTGCCTGAGCCGAACTCCGGGGTCGGTCAAACACCCGCATCGATGCTCGGCATGAGTCACCTTGTTTCGAGGATGGACGTCGATGACAGTGGCCCCGTTGTTCGACATAAGAGGCAACGAATGGCTTGATTCTTTTCTTTTCAACCGCAGTGCGTCCCTCTAGATGAAGGGGCCTTCTATACCCTCTCGGCTCTGCTGTACGATAGATTTTGTGTTTTTTTTTCCCTCGTAGTCTGGTCATTCTTTGGGGCCTTTTTTGTCTGTGGGGGGAACTAGAGAACGTTCCCGGTTGGTTGTCGGTTGGACATTTTTAGACATTTTAAAAAAATTTGTTTATTTGAACCCCCTGTTCATTCTTTATTGTCTGTGTTTTTGAGGTTTAATAGTAGAATGATGTTGTAATTGGAAGACTGCGCAGCTGGGAAATCTTTCACGAAGCCTTTAGGTCATTTGCTTTGGTGGCGAAGCGGTCGACACACGAACCGTGAGAGGCCATTGTACGGACTCACACACCATCGTAGACCCACTTCTGCTTATATTTCTCTCACTCCTCGTTACCATATATAGTAGCGGGCCCCCGATTAGTCGGGATCGTACCTTGCCGCCCTCAGGGCCTGGCTGAAAGATTTCTAACCGAACGGACTCACACTATGGATTTTTCCAGAACGAGTCTGAATCTGGTTCCGATGAGTTTGCAAGGTTCCAGCGCCTGAGGATTCGAGCTCACTCTGGTTTGCTTCGTCTATTAGATATGAAGCGAATATACAATACAGATAAATATATGATTATCTAAGTAGATACTTACACCGCTTTCCCCTTCATGAGCGCTTCAGGTGTAACCAGATCGAGCGCGAGTGGGGAGTACACCCAAAGCCCTCCCTTTCATAGGCGGTTAATTACGCACGGGGGACGGCTGGTGGTGTGAAGTCTTGGTGAGAAGAAAACGAGGTTCAATTTAGGTGATTGAGGAGGAAGACGGGAGAGGTTTACTAGAATCGGAGCAACTATTACTCTGCTATGTCTCCAAGTCTGCCCGCTGGCGTTCGCATTACCAGGTTCGTGGAACCAAAAATCAAGTTTGATAAAACCGTCCCTATTATGCAAAATCAAGGTCTAGTGGTAGTGCTTGGATGTTGGGTAGAGAATGGAGGCTAATTCTAATGGGCGACCCCCCCTCTGGGGGGTCGCTGAGAAACCCCTTCCGATCGGAATACTAACTGGATGAGGTTGGCGACGGGCGTAAGGGTCCATCCGCCCTCGTCATCTCACACAATGCGAATTCGCCATGACCAGTTGAGCCGAGAGCGTTCGCACTCCCGGCGAGTGACGCGTCGGCGTCGTCGTTGTCGATGATGGCGACTACATTGATAGTTAGATTTCCATTCCACACCATTTTAAGCATCTCGTCTCGAATCGATACTATTCTGCTCTATATCTACATGGTTAATGCGTGTTCAAAATATCCGAGGACGATTGGGTAGCGATAACATTGTTGGTAACGTTGGTCGCTCTCGACGCGATCCCGACACCGTGATTTAGGGCAGCTTCGACTCGGGCTAAATTGATGCCTGGGTCGACAAGACTTTGTAATCGGTCTGTTTAGGCTTCGCTCCGTGTTGTAGTCGCCGTTATCAACGACAACGACGACGCCGACGCGTCACTAGCCAGGAGAACGCTCTCGGCTCAACTGGTCACGGCGAACTCGTGAGGTGAAGGAAGACGACGCATGGACCCTTGCGCCCGTCGCCAACCTCCCTCTGGTGTGTCACACGGGACATCTAGTTAGTCAGCACCTCTTCCTTTCTCAGCGACCCCAGAGGGGGGGTCGCCCGTTAGAATTAGCCGAGAATGGATTTCGCTATGGCTGATTACTTGGGAATGTATACTCACTACCCCCATGTATGTATATCTCATCTTCCGGTTTGTCGAGGAAGCAACTATAAAACAATCGTAATAAAGCGGACTTTTCATCGCATGGACTTTCGTCTCGCACGACGCCAGGTTCAGGGAAAATGCACTTGATCTTACGTGGGTCCCTGAATCGAGCCGAGGCAGGCAGCTGGAACGATAGGTAACACAGGTAGGAGTAATACAGAAAATAAAGGAAGACGGAGGTGAAGAGCATCTTCGGAGGGACCAGTAGGTTACGAGCGATACTGAAACAAAACTCCAACTCTCATAACTCGAAAGAATCGAAACAAGGCCGAGAAAAAGTATACTACCAAGTAAAACTAGCCCGGAAGAGTGGACAACACGGAGCGAAAGCTTAAGCGTCTGATCGCTACTATTGGCTGAGGGCAGTGCAACACCCCTGTCGACGTGGAAATCCCAGCACACCATCGGCGACGTCATTCGACCATCCCACACCGCAAGCCTCCTACTTATCCACCTCATATAGCTCAACGCAAGCAACCATCTATTCCCTTCACTCTACTATCCCAATCGTCTCGTACAGCTCAACCAACCGCTTGACCCCGGCTCCTTCTAATTGGTCTCACTTTCTCCCTGTCATTTGTGGTGATCCCTCCCAACGCAGATTGTGGAGGGGTATTTCGATAGGTCTCGCTTTCAGAGTGGCTCAAAATCTCGCCTGCGTCCCTCCATCCTGCCTCGGTCAATGCAACCCGACACGCGCGACAAAAATTCATCGGATGGTGAGGCCCCAACGGCCTGCCCTTCTTGAGGGCCTCTGGTCCTCCTGAAGGGTGGGTCTCTTGACCTCTGCCCATTTCGGTGGGCTCAGCCAGGGTACAAAGACGGCCCAAACCGTCTTCAGACGTTGTTGCATACGCTCCACTGTTGGGGTGCGGCTCGGAGCAGTTCAGGTCAGAACTCCCCGCCTCACTTTTCACGGGCAAGTCCCCTTGCACCTCACCAAACGGGGTTCATGTGGATTTGACCGTGCCAACTTTGCTGTACGTATTGCTGTACTCGTCGTTTACCTATCTGTTATCAAATCAATCGATCATTGAGGCATTATTCGACTGGCGCTATTCATCCCGCGTGCTCGGCACCCCGCTTCCCTGGGCGTTAAAAGTGATCGGGCCTGACTTCATGTGCCTTTACACCGCGACTGTGTTCTTCTATTCGGACCTCCGGGGTTCCACGGTCCCAGGGTTAAAGTTTTGGTACGATTTCCGTGCTTACAGCCCAACTTGATTGGCCAGTCGCAATCGACAAGGTCAACGTACGCTATGAGTCAGCACGAAGGTTAGAATTCGCGTTACTGGATCAGTGCTTTATTACTCTTTTTCCATGCCGACGCATGATGTCTAACAGCCCTCGCTAGTCTAGAGTGCCTTGTGCTCAATTTGTCCTCCGCAATCCTTCACCTTATCAACAGGGTTGTTGAATTTCCCACTCACGGCGCTTGCGGTCACACCACCGACGAGCGCTCTACGGGCAAATTAGCAATGCCCGCCAGTTTCTATTCCTGATCCAACGAGGCGTCCTGTCGTACACTCGAGCTCGATGAGGCGAGCTTTTTGGTGTTATTCTCTGATCCGGCTCCACTCGAAAAGGAAAGGCATATTCATCGCTGTTGGTTTGTGTACCAAACAGCGTTGTTCTATCAAGGGCTGATTGGTGTATTGGCTGAACGGTGGGCTTTCTGCGATTCATGATCGACAGGAACGTGGACTTGTTTCCGGGGTTTCGGACCTTCTGGAACCATTTGAGTCCGTTCAGGAACACGACCTAAATTGGCCGCGATATTTTGTTTTTGACCAGAAACCCGTCTGACCCGCGCCCCGGCACTGAGACATGAGGTGCACAGGTCCTTGCGTCCTGTAAGACGCATGACTCGAAAACGCGTAAGCGTGCTGAAGACGGCATACATTTTTGGCTGAGATCTTTAGGGCGCTGACACGATGCTAAAACCAGTCGTCGGGTGCTTGCATAAATCAGCCTCATGCTGGAGATAGAATCGCGCTTCCGGTCGGACCGCTATCAAGCCCAAGACACGATATCACGGCTCAAATGTGTATTTGAGCAAGTCTGAACCGAAAATATTCATGGTTTGACTCGGAAACAACTGCATTCTACCAGTTTTCCACCTCGCGAGCACTCAATCTTGTGAAGACCAAGTCCCCTCTTTTGGGGCTCAATGCCTTAAAAGACGATAACGCGCCGTTCAATTTGTTTTTCTGGGGCGGCCGAATAAAAGCGCCCCCCGGGGCTCGGCAGAGTTGTAACCCCGTTTAGTTTGCCTTCCGACGATTTAGCTGAGCAAGGCAGGTTTTCCTGCCCTCAGATCACGGGCTATGCTGCAAATGAACTCGTCGTAACCGAGCCTAAACTCAACTCTGACACACGTGGGCTGCAGTTATTCCCTCAATGGGACATCGTTCAACGCCGCCATGGATCAGGTCAACGCGCTCCCTCATCTGCTCAGTTCAGGAGCCCGCAGAAGGCTCCAAAAATCAGAGAGTCTCAATGAAATCGTATTATAATATTCCTTTGGGCACCTCTCAACTTGTATATTTCGAAATCGGCTTGGCGCTTAATGGGGCTCAACTTGGTTCCGGCCAGATGAAATCTTCTCTTTTCCATGCCGGAAGGTCACCTGCACGATTATCAATGGCCCTCACGCAGAACGCATGCCTCGCACTGCTAAGACTTGTCCTCGTTCAAGGACATGTCATCGTATAAGTAGGGGCCCTCACCTCCGCTTTGGTTCCTGCAGAGTCTCCTCACTCCAGCTCATCTGTTTCCCCCTTCTCATCTCTCATCGTCTCCACCCTTCAATCACTTCCTTCATAGACCATTAGTATGCGGTTCTCCCTCATCACCCTCTTCGCTGCGTCGCTTGTCTCCGCCGGTGTTATTCAGAAGCGCCAGGGTAAGCCCTCCTGCCCGTTCTGAGACTATTTCCTCAACGACCTGACTCGTTCCACATTACAGCCTGTGCAGCGACGTGCGCAAGCCAGGGAAGCTGGGCACCTTGCCAGGAAAACGACATCGCCTGCATTTGTCTTAATCCCAACTACACCGGGCCACTCGCAACGTGCATAACGTCAACCTGCTCCCAGGCAGACGCTACAACAGCCAGTCAAGCTTCTATTGCCGGTTGCAAGGCAGCTGTACGTCCATTCCAATGCGACGCGCGCGCGATTGACTGCTCCCTGACTCAGCTTCTCGCATAGGGCGTTGATTTTACTCTTAATAATGGAAGTCCTGCCCCACGTTAGTACATTATGGTTTCAGATCACAAAGCCGGCAGACCACAGCATCGAATGACCTCTATTTTGCGTTTATTTGCAGCCTGCGCCGTCACTTGCGACGGCCAGACCGCTTCCTCCTGCGCAGCCACTGATACAGCATGCCTCTGCAAGGATACCACCTATGTCACCCAGCTTTACAGCTGTATTACCCAATACTGCACGGCGGGGAACGACCTGGCAACAGCCAAACTTGTCGGCGAGGCTGAATGCAGGGCCTTTGTGAGTACATTCATGATAACGGGAGCCGGACAAACTCGAACTAAATCCAAATTCTTCTTTTACATTAGGGCGTCGACATCAGCGCTACAGTCGGTGCTTAATTCCTGCGCCGAAACGCGAATGGTGCTGAGGGTGGCCTTAGCTTTCATCTAACCGACTGATTCTTCTATCTCGGACGTCTAACATAATGGGTTCAGATAGTTAGCAAGAGCTGTAGTGCCGGAGTGGAAGGTTTCTTTTCTCTTGAAATTGGTTGTTTGGTCTGCTTTAGGTTTAGTCATCTTTTCATGTTTTGTCAGTACCGTCTCTATGTAAATCACAAAATGGACTTCAGGAAAATGTCTGGCGATTGCCCTAGTGAGACCCTGGCTGACCACGAATTGGTCGATGGATCAGATGAGTCCAGTTCTGTTTGGCAACATTGGTTAATCATAAAGTGGAAACCAAGTTCATTTACCACACAGCGGAATGTGACAAACCAGGCGGGTCTCTTCGCCCTATGATGTCACCGCCTAACTCTGGGTGTTCGCGTCCCCAACAGCCCCTTGCCAGACCGACGCTCTGGCTTCCCGCTCCATTGTTCCCCAAGCACCGAGGGACCCCGTTAGCACATATGCAAGCCGCATCCCTGTTCGTCCAGTCCTCCGCCGAAAGATCGTCTCTCTCGCCTCGAAGTCTCGGTTCGGTCGAGTAATATCAACAGCAGCAAGTTGCTATTGGGTACCGCTCTTCCGTCGAACAAGGCCACCACGCCGACGTGCGGCCGATCCCAAGAAGCACCAGCGAGCAAGCGATCCGCCAGATGCATCCTTCCCATTCTCTAGTTATCTTGCCTGAAACGAGTTCCGGAGTCGTCAGACACCCGCCTCTATGCTCGGCCTGAGTCACCTTGTTTCGAGGATCGACGTCGCTGACAGTGACCCGGTTGTTCGACATAAGAGGCAACGAATGGCTTGATTTCCTTTTCAACTGCGATGCGTCCCTCTAGATAAGGGCGCCTTGTATACCCTCCGCTCTGAGTGGCTCGATTGTACGATAGATTTGTATTTTTCTCGGAGTCTGTTCATTCTTTGGGGGCTTTTTTTTGTCTGTGGGGGGAACCTCCGGATCCGCTAGAGAACGTTCCCAGGTTTCGGTGTGGACCCTTTTGGACGTTTACAAAATTCGTTCATTTGAACCCCCTGTTCATACTTCATACTTTACTGTCTGCATTTAGGTGTTTAATAGTAGAGTATACATAGTGCGTCCCTTGAAGAATGCGCGGCTGGGAAATCTTTCACAAGCCTTTAGGTCTTTGTTTTGGTGGTGAAGTGTCGACACACGAACCGTGAGAAGCCATCGTGCAGTCCAGGACGGACTCACACACCACGAATCCATTTTTCAGAACGAGTCCAAATCTAGTTCCAATGCGTTTGCAAGGTTCGAGTGGGGTGAAGCCTTAGTGAGATAGAACGAGGTTGATTGTTGAAAATAATTTGGGTGATTGAGGAGGAAGACAGGGAAGCGGTTTACTAGAATCGGACCAACGTCGCAAATATTACTCTGCTATGTCTCCGAGTCTGCCCACCGACGTTCACATCACTAGTTTCGTGGAGTCAAAAACTAACTTCGATAAAGCCGTCCCTATTCTGCAAAATCAAGGTCTAGTAGTTGTGCCTGGATGTTGGGTAGAGAATAGATTTGCCATGGTTGATGACTAGGTAGTGTATACTCACTATCCCAAGTATGTATATCTCACCTTCCGGTTTGTCATGTAAGGAACTAAAAAAACACTCGCAATAAACCAGACTTTGATCACATGAGATTTTCCTCTCGGACGACGTCAGGTTCGGGGAAAATCTTACGTAGGTCCTTGGATCGAGCTAAGGCGTGCAGCTGGAACGATAGGTAAATCAGGTAGGAGTGATATATCAGACAAAGGATGACGGTGATGAAGAGCATCGCGAGGCGTGCCATCATTTCGGAGGGACAAGTAGGTTACGGGCGATACGGAACAAAACTCAACTTTCATAGCTCGAAGGAATCGAAACAAGACCGACAGAAAAGTATTCGATCAACCAAAACTAGCCCGGAAGCCGCGGGCCGAGCGGTTAACGCGGAGCGAAAGCTTAAGCGCCTTATCGCTACGATTAGCTGAGGGCAGTGTAACAACCCTGTCGACGTGGAAATCCCAGCACACCATCGGTGACGGCATTTCACCTTCCCACCGCACAAGCCTCCTACTTATCCACCTCATATAGCTCAACGCAAGCAACCAACTATTCCCTTCACCTTACCATCCCAATCTTCTCGTACAGCTCCACCAACCGCTTGACCCCCCTCCTTCTTTGGTCTCACTTTCTCCCTGTCATTGCGTGGTTCCCTCCCAACGCAGATTGTCGAGGGGTATTTCAATAGGTCTCGCTTTCAGAGTGGCTCAAAATCTTGCCGCGTCCCTCCCATCCTGCCTCGTTCAATGCAGCTCGGCACGCGCGACGAAAAGTCATCGGGTGGTGAGGCCCCAACGGCCTGTCCTTCTTGAGGGCCTCTGGTCCTCCTGAATGGTGGGTCTCTTGACCTCTTCCCATTTCGTTGGGCTCAGCCAGGGTACAAAGGCGACCCAAAACCGTCGCAGACGTTGTTGCATACGCTTACACTGTTGGGGTGCGGCTCGGAGCAGTTCAGGTCAGAACTCCCCACCTCACTTTCACGGGCAGATCCCCTTGCACCTCAACAAACGGGGTTCAGGTGGATTTGACCGTGCCAACTTGTTGTACGTATTGCTGTACTCGTCATCTACCTATCTGTTATCAAATCAATCGATCATTGAGGCATTATTCGACTGGCGCTATTCATCCCGCGTTCTCGGCATCCTGCTTCCCTGGGCGTCGAAATCTATCCGACCCGACTTCATGTGCCTTTACACCGCGTTAATCTGCACTGCGTTCTTCTATTCGGACCTCTGTGGTTCCACGGTCCGAGGGGTAAGGTTTTGGTACGATTTACGTGCTTACAGCCCAACTTGATTGGCCAGTCGCACCCGACAAGGTCAACATCCGCTATGAGACAGCATGAGGTTAGAATTCACGTTACGGAATGAGCGCTTTATTACTCTTTTTCCATGGCGACGCATGACTTCTAACAACTCTCGCTAGTCTAGAGCGCATTGTGCTCAATTTGTCCCCCGCAATCCTTCACCTTATCAAGAGGGTTGTTGGATTTCCCCTCTCACGGCGCTTGTAGTCACACAACCGACAAGCGCTCTCCGGGCAAATTAGCAATGACCGCCAGTTTCTATTCCTGATCTAACGAGGCGTCCTGTCGTACACTCTCCCTCGATGAGGCGGACTTTTTGGTGTTATTCTCTGATCCGGCTCCACTCGAAAAGGAAAGGCATATTCATCATTGTTGGTTTGTGTACCATACGGCGTTGTTCTATCAAGGGCTGATTGGTGTATTGACTGAACGGTGGGCTTTCTGTGGTTCACGGTCCACAGGAACGTGGACTGTTTCCGGGGTTTCGGACTTTCTGGAACCATTTGAGTCCGTTCAGGAACACGACCTAAATTGGCCGCGATATTTTGTTTTTGACCAGAAACCCGTCTGACCCGCGTCCCGGCACTGAGACATGAGGTGCACAGGTCCTTGCGTCCCGTAAGACGCAAGACTCGAAAACGCGTAAGCGTGCTGAAGACGGCATACATTTTTGGCCGAGATCTTTAGGGCGCTGACACGATGCTAAAACCAGTCGTCGGGTGCTTGCATAAATCAGCCTCATGTTGGAGATAAAAACGCGCTTCCGGTCGAACCGCTATCAGGACAAAAACACGATATCACGGCTCAAATATGTATTTGAGCAAGTCTGAACCGAAAATACTCATGGTTCGACTGGGAAACAGCTGCATTCTGCCAGTTTTCCACCCCGCAAGCACTCAATCTTGTGAAGACCAAGTCCCCTCTTTTGGGGCCCAATACCTTAAAATAAGACAAGGCGGCGTTCACTTTGTTCTTTTGGGGCGGCTGAATAAAAGCGCCATCCTTGGCACGGCAAAGTTGCAACCCCTTTTAGTTTGCCTTCCGACGATTTAGCTGAGCAAGGCAGGTTTTCCTGCCCTTCGATCACGGGCTATGCTGCAAATGAATTCTTCGTAACCGAGCCCAAACTCAACTCTGACACACGTGGGCGGCAGTTATTCCCTCAGCGGGACCTCCTTCAACGCTGCCATGGACCAGGTCAACGCGCTCCCCCATCTGCTCCCTTCAGGACCCCGCAGAAGGCCCCAAAAATCAGAGAGTCTCAATATGATCATATTATAATATTCTTTTTGGCACCTCTCAACTTGGATCTTTCCAAACCGGCTCGGCGCTTAACGGGGGCTCAACTTGGTTCCGACCAGATGAAATCTTCTCTTTTCTGTGCTGGAAGGTCACCTGCACAATCATCGATTGCCCTCACGCAAAACGCATGCCTTGTACTGCCAAGATTTGTCTTCATTCAACAACATGCCCTCGTATAAGTAGGGGCCCTCACACCTTCGTTTTGGCTCTTCAGAATCTCCTCACCTCTGCTCATCTGTTCTACCGTTCTCCTCTCTCATCGCGTCTCCACCCTTCAATCACTTTCTCCATAGACCATTAGTATGCGGTTCTCCCTCGCTATTCTCTTCGCTGCGTCGCTCGTCTCCGGCTATGTTGTTCAGAAGCGTCAGGGTAAGCCCTCCTGCCCGTTCTGAGACTATTTCCTCAACGACCTGACTCGTTCCACATTACAGCCTGTGCAGCGACGTGCGCAAGCCAGGGAAGCTGGGCACCTTGCCAGGAAAACGACATCGCCTGCATTTGTCTTAATCCCAACTACACCGGGCCACTCGCAACGTGCATAACGTCAACCTGCTCCCAGGCAGACGCTACAACAGCCAGTCAAGCTTCTATTGACGGTTGCAAGGCAGCTGTACGTTCATTTCAATGCGACACGCGCGCGCGATTGACTGCTCCCTGACTCAGCTTCTCGCATAGGGCGTTGATTTTACTCTTAACAATGGAAATCCTATGCCAGGTTAGCGCATTTCAGATCACAAAGCCGGCAGAACACAGCATCGAATGACCTCTCTATTGCGTCTCTTTGCAGCCTGCGCGGTCCACTGCGACCAGCTCCTCACCACCTGCGCCACCACTGATATAGCATGCCAGTGCAAAGACACCAGCTATGTCACCGAGTGGATCAGCTGTGTTCGTGGCTCTTGCCAGGGGCAAGACTTGACAACAGCCATACTTGTCGTAGAGGCTGAATGCAGGGCCTATGTGAGTACAATCATAATAACGGAAGCCGCACAAACTCGAACTAAACTCAATTTTTTCTTTTACGTTAGGGCGCCGACATCAGCTCTACCGTCGGTGCTTAATTCCTGCGCCGAAACCCGAATGGTGCTGAGGGTGGTCTTAGCTTTCATCTGGCCGACTGATTCTTCTTTCTCGGACGTCTGGTATCATGGGCTCAAATAGTTAACGAGAGCTGTAGTGACGGAGCTGAAGGTTGCTTTTTTCCTTGAAATTGGTTGTTTAGTCTGCTCTAGGTTTAGTCATCTTTCCATGTTTTGTCATGACCATCTCTATGTGAATTACAAACGGACTTCTCGAAAATGGCTGGCGATTGCCCTAGTGAGACCCTGGCTGACCACGAATTCATCAGAAATGGGTCGACGGATTAGATGAGTCCAGTTCTGATTGGAGAGATGGTTAATCATAAAATTAAACGAACTTCATTTGCCACGCGATGGAATGCGACGAACTGGCCGGGTCTAGGCGTCGATACCTCGCCTTATCTCTCCGATGTCACCTAGCGTGCAATATTACTCTGCTATTCTCTCCGAGTCTGCCCGCAGACATTCGGATCTTCGTGAAACTAACGATTAAGCTCGATAAAGCCGTCCCTATGATGTAAATCAAGGTCCAGTAGTTGTGGTTTGGATCTTGGGTGGAGAATGGATCTGCTATGGTTGATTCCTTGGTAATTCATACGCACTATCCCATGTATGCATGTATGTCTTCACCTTCCAGCTTGTCAAGTAAGCACTAAAAAACACTCGCAATAAACTAGACTTTCATCACATGGGATTTTCCTCTCAGACGACGTCAGGTTCGGGGAAAATGCACTTGACCTTACGTGGGCCCTTGGATCGAGCCAAGGCGTGCAGCTGAAACGATAGGTAAATCAGGTAGGAATGATATATCAGACAAAGGATGACGGTGGTGAAGAGCATCACGACGAGGCGTGCCGTCATTTCGGAGGGACCAGTAGGATACGGGTGATACTGAAACAAAACTCAACTCTCATAGCTCGGAGGAATCGAAGCAAGGCCGAGAAAAAGTATACGATCAACCAAAACTAGCCCGGAAGCTGTGGGCCGAGTGGGCAACGCGGAGCGAAAGCTTAAGCGCCTCGTTGGCTGAGGGCAGTTGGGTTGCTCGCCAACCCTCCTCCACGTCTGGTATTTTCGAGTCCCCGCTCATCTACCTCCCACGGTTGGTGTGATATCTCAGAACGGCCAATCAGCGGCGGCCTTCTCAGACCCGAAGGTGTTCGCTGTAAAATGTCCACAAAAACAACACTATAATCTTTTATATATGATAGGCAATGCATACAATACTGTATAATAGGTGTGGGTACGGCCACGCCTTCGCGCGGAGATCTCAGAACCGGTTGTAGCCAACACTGGAATAAGTACACAAACAAACGATAAATCCTATAGGTCTAGGCGACTAAGTCAACCTAAAGAGGAGGGCAAGCTACTCGGGCTCAACGCATGGCGAAGCTGTTACCGTCGTGCGCGCAGAGCAAGCGCAAGAAAGGGTATCGTCATTAGCCGTGTAGAGTGAAATGCTCGCCGACGCAGAACAGTGAGGAGCTTACGTGTTGTTTTCAATTATTCCAAATGCAAACAAAAGAGGAGAAGTGAGAAAAGTCAAAACAGCGAGACATAATACAGATCACGGCGGCGGATCACGCGGAGCCCATGGGCGCCTAAATGCAAGTTTGATTACTGCTGACAAGACCCATCAGCCTACCATACCGGCTCTGGGAATTAGTAGCGTACATCGTGCGATCCGCTTGGTCACCCGTTCACCTGGTATGACAGGTGGCTTATCATTAGATTATTATTGAGTAAACGCAGAGCGTCTTCATGTAGTACCGTCTGAAATGGTTTATAGAGGTCAGAAGTATCTGCTTCTCGCCACATGATAGTATGCTCGCTACTGTTGGGTGGCGGTCCGAGGGTTATCATCGGCAACAATATAGTCCCTGGCGAAAGACGAGCGTCTCGGCGGCGATAGCCGCCGAACGCGAGGCTTTCGCCCAAGCACGTCCGGATGCGTTATACTCCTTAGATGCATTTTTAAAGTGATATGACACCACTCTTTCTCTGGGATCCGGCGAAGGACGAGCGGCTCGGCGGCGACAGCAGCCGAACGCGAGGCCTGAACCCCGCCACCTATCCAATGTAGGAATTTTGGATTATTTATCGAATTCTGGCGACGAAAGATTATAATCTCAAGAAATATGATGTTGGGTTACCTTCCCAACCCTCAGCAACGCCTGTTATCTTTGAGTCCCCGCTCATCCGGATCCACCCAATACCGTGCCAGTGAATGCGACTTCTCGGGTGGAATTGTGAGCACCGATAGCCTGAAGAGTTCATGGCTCATCCTAACTCGGAAACTCACCCGTAAGATACTGGATGGGAATAGCCTGACTCGGACACGGAAAACACATCCAGTACGAAGTTACGAACCGAGTGCACCCTGCGAAGGGCGAGCGTCGCGGCGGTGACAGCCGGCGGACGCAGGCCCTTACCTGCTCACGGACTACGCAGACAGTTAATTGAAGCTTTTAGCGATTCTGATCGAGCAGCCCACCCTCTGTTGCCGGAACGGCGACGTTGCAAGTGTGAACACCCCTGTCGACGTGGAACTCCCAGCCACCATCGGCGACGGCATTCGTTCCACTTTCACCTTCACACCGCACAAGCCTCCTACTTATCCAACTCATATAGCTCAACGCAAGCAACCATCTATTCCCTTCACCTTACCATCCCAATCTTCTCGTACAGCTCAACCAACCGCTTGACCCCGCTCCTTCTAATTGGTGTCACCTTCTCCCTGTCGTTTGTGGTCCCTCCCAACGCAGATTGTGGAGGGGGTATTTCAACAGGTCTCGCTTTCAGAGCGGCTTAAATTCTCGCTGCGTCCCCCCATTCCGCCCCGTTCAATGCACCTCGACACGCGCGACGAAAATCCATCGGGTGGTGAGGCCCCAACGGCCTGTCCTTCTTGAGGGCCTCTGGTCCTCCTGAAGGGTGGGTCTCTTGACCTCCGCCATTTCGTTGGCTCAGCCAGGGTACAAATGCGACCCAAACCGTCTCAGACGTTGTTGCATACGCTTACACTGTTGGAGTGCGGCTCGGAGCAGTTCAGGTCAGAACTCCCTACCTCACTTTCACGGGCAGATCCCCTTGCACCTCAACAAACGGGGTTCACGTGGATTTGACCGTGTCAACTTTGTTGTACGTATTGCTGTACTCGTCTTCTACCTATCGTTATCAAATCAATCGATCATTGAGGCATTATTCGACTGGGCGCTATTCATCCCGCGTTCTCGGCATCCTGCTTCCCTGGGCGTCGAAAGTGATCCGACCCGACTTCATGTGCCTTTACACCGACTGTGTTCTTCCATTCGGACCTCTGTGGTTCCGAGGTACCAGGGTTAAAGTTTTGACATGATTTTCGTGCTTACAGCACAACTCGATTGACCAGTCGCAACCGACAAGGTCAACATCCGCTATGAGTCAGCACGAGGTTAGAATTCACGTTACGGAACCTATGGTTTATCACTCCTTTTCCATGGCGACGCATGACGTCTAACAGCCCTCGCTAGTCTAGAGTGCATTGTGCTCCATTTGTGCCCCGCGATCCTTCACCTTATCAACAGGGTTGTTGGATTTCCCCTCTCACGGCGCTTGTGGTCACACCACCGACGAGCGCTCTACGGGCAAATTAGCAATGGCCGTCAGTTTCTGTTCCTGATCTAACGAGGCGTCCTGTCGTGCACTCTCGCTCGATGAGGCGGACTTTTTGGTGTTATTCTCTGATCCGGCTCCACTCGAAAAGGAAAGGCATATTCGTCCTTGTTGGTTTGTTTGCAAAACAGCGTTATTCTATCAAGGGTTGATTGGTGTATTGGCTGAACGGTGGGCTTTCTGTGGTTCACGGCCCACAGGAACGTGGACTTGTTTCCGGGGTTTCGGACCTTCTGGAACCATTTGAGTCCGTTCAGGAACACGACCTAAATTGGCCGCAATATTTGTTTTCGACCAGAAACTCGTCTGATTCGTGCCCCTATTTGAACAAGTCTGGACCGAAAATATTCATGGTGCGACTCGGAAACAGCTGCGGTCTGCCAGTTTTCCGACCCGCGAGCGCTCAATCTTGTGAAGACCAAGTCCTCTCTTTTGGGACCCAATACCTCAAAAGACGACGAGGTGGAGTTCAATTTGTTCTTTCAGGCTGCCGAATATAAGCGCCATCCTTGGCACGGCAGAGTCGCAACCCCGTTTAGTTTGCGTTCCAACGATTTAGCTGAGCAAGGCAGGTTTTCCTGCCCTTCGATCACGGGCTATGCTGCAAATGAATTCTTCGTAGCCGAACCCCAACTCAACTGTGACACACGTGGGCTGCAATTATTCCCTCAGTGGGACCTCGTCCAACGCCGCCGTTGATCAAGTAAGCGCGCTTCCTCATCTGCTTACTTCCAGAGCCCGCACAAGGCTCGAAAGGTCAGGGAGTCTCAATAAGAAGCATATAATAATGTTTCGTTGGGTAGTTCAACCTTGGTCTTTCGAAACCGGATCAGCGCTCAACGGAGGCTCAAAGGTTCCAGTCAGATGAAATCTTCTCTTTTCTGTGCTCGAGGGTCACCTGCACGATCATCGATGGCCCTCACACAAAACGCATGCCTCGCACTGCCAAGACTTGTCTTCGCTCAAGGAGATGCCTCGTATAAGTAGGGGCCCTCACACCTTCGCTTTGGTTCCTGCAGAGTCTCCTCGCCCCTGCTCATCTGTTCTACCGTTCTCCTCTCTCATCGTCTCTATCCCTACTCTCAAAGCGCGAGGCCAAGCTCTGTCATCGATCACCTTCTTCGTAGACCATTAGTATGCGGTTCTCCCTAACCATCCTCTTCGCTGCGTCGCTTGTCTCCGGCTATGCTGTTCAGAAGCGCCAGGGTAAGCTCTCCTGCCCGTTCTGAGACTATTTCCTGAACGACTCAACTCGTTCCCCATTACAGCCTGCGCAGCGACGTGCTCAAGCCAAATAAGCTACAGCCCTTGCCAGGAAACCGACATCGCCTGCATTTGCCTTAATACCAACTACACCGGGCCACTCACAACGTGCATACAGCAGACCTGCTCCCAGCAAGATGCTGCAACAGCCGGGCAGACGGCTACTGACAGTTGCAAGGCAGCTGTACGTCCGTTCTAATGCGACGCGCGCGCGCGATTGACCGCTCCCTGACTCAGCTTCTCGCATAGGGCGTTGATTTTAATCTTAACAATGGAAGTCCTACCCCAGGTTAGCGCATTTCAGATCACAAGGCCGGCCACAGCATCGAATGACCTTTCTATTGTGTTGCTTTGCAGCCTGCGCTCTCCATTGCAACCAGCTCCTCACCACCTGCGCCACCACTGATATAGCATGCCAGTGCAAAGACACCAACTATGTCACCGAGGTTTACAATTGTGTTCGTGGCTCTTGCCAGGGGCAAGACCTGACAACAGCCATACTTGTCGGCGAGGCCTATTGTAGGGCCTATGTGAGTACATTCATGATAACGGAAGCCGCACAAACTCGAACTAAATTCAAATTCTTCTTTTGCATCAGGGCGTCGACATTAGCCCTACCGTTGGTGCTTAACTCCTGCGCCGAAACGCGAATGGTGCTGAGGGTGGCCTTAGCTTTCATCTGGTCGGTAACCCGACTGGATGTCTAACATAATGGGTTCCGATAGCTAAACGAGAGCTGTAGTGACGGAGCGGAAGAATTCTTTTTTCTTAAATCGGTTGTTTAGTCTGCTCTAGGTCTAGTCATCTTTCCATGTTTTGTCCGTACCGTCTCTATGTGAATTACAAAATCGACCTCGGGGAAATGTCTCGCGATTGCCCTAGTGAGATCCTGGCTCGCTACGGATTTGTTAAAAAAGGGTCGATGGCTTCGATAAGTCTACTTCTGATTGGCAAGATTGGTTAATCATAAAGTGAAACTAAGTTTATTTGCTAAACGGCGGAATGCGGCAAACTATGTCCACGTTCCGGCTTCCCGCTCCGCTGTTCCCCAAGCGCTCAATCTTGTGAAGACCAAGTCCCCCTTTTGGGGCCGAATAACTCAGGATACAAGAAGGCGGCGGTCAATTTATTCTTTGGGGCTGCCGAATAAAGGCGCTATCCTTGGCACAGCAGAGTTGCAACCCGTTTAGTCTGCCACTGAACCCCAACTCAACTCTGACACACGTGGGCTGCAGTTATTCCCTCAATGGGACCTCGTCCAACGCCGCCGTGGATCAGGTCAGCGCGCTCCCTCATTCGCTCGCTTCAGGAGCCCGCAAAAGGCCCTAAAAATCAAGGAGTCTCAGTAAAATCATATCATAATATTCCTTTAGGTAGTTCAATTTTGATCTTTCAAAGCCGGCTCAGCGCTTAACGGGGCTCAAAGGTTTCAGCCAGATGAAATCTTCTCTTTTCCATGCTGGAAGGTTACCTGCACGACCATCAACGGCCCTCATGTAAAACGCATGGCCCGCACTGCCAAGGTCTGTCTTCATTCAAGGACATGCCATCGTATAAGTAGGGGCGCTCACACCTTCGCTTTGGCCCCTGCTCGTCTGTGTTCCCCTTCTCCTCTCTCATCGTCTCTACCCTTACTCTCAAAGCGTGAGGCCAAGCTCTATCATCGATCACTTCCTTTATAGACCAATAGTATGCGGCTCTCCCTCACCATCCTCTTCGCTGCGTCGCTTGTCTCCGGCTATGCTGTTCAGAAGCGCCAGGGTAAGGCCTCGTGCGCATTCTGAGACTCTCTCCTAAGCGACTCAACTCGTTCCACACTACAGCCTGCGCATCGACGTGCGCAAGTCAAGTAAGCTGGAGCCCTTGCCAGGAAAACGACATCGCCTGCATTTGCCTTAATGCCAACTACATCGGGCCATTTACAGCCTGCTTACAGCAAACCTGCACCCAGCAAGACGCTACAACAGCCGGGCAAGCGTCTATTGACGCTTGCAAGGTAGCTGTACGTCCGTTCCAATGCGAGACGCGTGCGCCATTGACTGCTCCCTGATTCAGCTTCTCGCATAGGGCGTTGATTTTAATCTTAGTAATGGAAGTCCTGCTCCAGGTGAGCGCATTACGTTTCAGATCACAAAGCCGGCAGACCACAGTATCGAATGACCTTTCTCTTTCGTTTCTCTGCAGCCTGCGCTCTCCCTTGTAACCAGCTCCCCACCACCTGCGCTACCAATGATACAGCATGCCAGTGCAAAGACACCAGCTATGTCAGCCAGTTTTACAATTGTGTTCGTAGCTCTTGCACGGGGCAAGACCTGACAACAGCCGAACTTATCGGCGGGGCTCAATGCAGGGCCGTTGTGCGTACATTCATGATTACGGAAGCCGCACAAACTCGAACTAAATTCAAATTCTTCTCTTACATTAGGGCGTCGACATCACCTCTTTTGTTGGTGCTTAATTCCTGTGCCGAAACGTGAATGGTGCTCAGGGTGACCTTAGCTTTCATCTGGTCGGTAACCCAACTGATTCCTCTATCTCGGATGCTTAACATAATGGGTTCAGATAGTTAACGAGAGCTGTAGTGACGGAGCTGAAGGTTTCTTTTTTTCTCGAAATTGGTTGTTTAGTCTGCTCTAGGTTTAATTATCTTTCCATCTTTTGTCAGAACCGTCCCTATGTGAATTACAAATGGACCTCGGGAAAATTTCTGGCCTAGTAGTGAGACCCTGACTGACTACGTTTATCGTCAAAAATGGGTCGATGGATCAGTTGAGCCCAGTTCTGAATTGAAACATGATTGATCATAAAAGTTCAATTCCCAGATGGCGGAATACGAAAGCCAGCCGGGTCTCTTCGCTCTATGATGTCACCGCCTAATTCTGGGTGTTCGCGTCCCCAACAACCACTTGCCCCACCGACGCTCCGGCTTCCCGCTTCACTGTTCCCTAAGCAGAGATACCCCGTTAATGCAAGACGAAGCCGCCTCCGTGCTCGTTCAGTTCTCCGCCGAAAGATCGTTTCTATCGCCTCGAAGCCCCGGCTCGGTCGAGCAGTATCATCAACAGCAAGTGGCCGTCGGGTACCACTCTCCGGTCGAACAAGGCCAGCGCACTGACGTGCGGCCGATCCCACTTAGAAGCACGAGCGAGTAAGAGATCCGCCAGATGCACCCCCCTCATTCTCCGGTTACCTTGCCTGAACCGAGTTCTGGGGTCGGTCATAAGCCCGCATCGATGCTCGGCATGAGTCACCTTGTTTCGAGGATGGGACGTCGATGACAGTGGCCCAGTTGTTCGACATATAGGACAACGAATGGCTTGATTTCTTTTCAACCGCAGTGCGTCGCTCTAGATGAAGACGGCTCCTATGCCCCGCGTGCTTCTCGAGGTTTTGGTATTTGATGGATTTGTTTTTCCCGAAGTCCGCTCATGCTTTGGGGCCTTTTTGTCTGCTGGGTGAACCTCTGTTAGGGAACGTTCCCGGTTTTCGGTTGGACCCTTTGAGACGTTTAGAAGTTATTTATTTGAAATCTCTGTTATTGCATCATTGTCTTTTGTTTTGAAGTTTAAATAGTAGAGAAGCGCGTAATCTTAAGAAAACACCCGGCTGGGAAACCTTTTTTTGCTTCTGTGGCGAGGCGTCGACGGGAGGAATTAATTCAACCGTGAGAGACTGGCGGAGATCGTGCCCAGTGGCGTCCATTGTCCAAAACCTGCGGGGGCTCGATCTCGAGCCACATTAACTCTTGGCATCGTCCTTTTTGGGTTTCTGTGGAGCTTGATTTTCATTAAGAAGGACGCTGTGGCTTTCGATTTATTGTTCGGCGCCGCGGCATTGACCATAAGCCGGAACAGCAGATGTACATATGAACCCAGTCTGCGACTTGGTGTCCTCTTCCTAACTTCCTATATACAGCGGTCAATGTTGCAAATTCGTTCTCTTCCACCTCCGCTACGTCCCATTATAGCATGTAGTCCGTTGTTCAATCCTCGTCCCCGCGTGGAGCAAATCTCTTGGCACCGGCATCTGGTCCTTTTGAAAAGCCACAGCCGACTTCAAAAGGTAATGACCCTCAGGAAAATGCCCTCATAGTCTTTGGGAGTACCTCGCTAGTTGCTTATTACCTATAAGACTAGGCACCTAGCGGGGCTGAGAGATCATCCCTTCATTGCACGTGCTGATCTTCGTGCAAGAAGCATGCATCGCATTGTCAAGACTACCTGCCTGGACTGCGTAGGCCGTCGTATTAATATCTGCCCTCACACCCTCACCCCGCTTCGCCCCCAACACAAGTCGCTTCCTCCTCGCTCGTCCCTCATCCCTCTCTCCTCGCCCATCATCTTCGATATTACCTTTGCCATTGCCAAACCAATCACATTACTTTCGCAAATCATCATCATGCGTCTTCCCTCGCGGTCCTCTTCGCTGCCTCCCTTGTCTCCTCCGTCGCCGTGCTCAAGCGCCAAACTAGTCTTCCTGGTCAGCTCATTAATATTCTCAATAGCGAAACTAGATGTTCACAGTATTGATTACATTTTCTTTGCGTTCTTAGCCTGCATGCAATCTTGCGTTGAGCCTACCACCTGCCCGCTATCCAACCTCTGTGCTGCAAGCATTCAGGGGGCATACCGCACTCCCAATGAAATAGCATGCTTGTGCAATGACACTAACTGGATCACACTCGTTGTGGTAATTTTGCACGGCGCAAGACCTAGCAACAGCCAAATCTCTCGGCAAAGCTGGATGCAGCAGCGTGGTGTGTACTTTCATGGGAACGGAAACCGGAACAACTCGAACTAAATTAAAATTTGTCTTTAACATCAGGGCGTCGAAATTACACCTATCGTTGGTGCTTAATTCCTGCGCAGAAAGGCGGATGGGGCTGAGGGTTCCGTTAGCTTTCGTCCGGTCGCTACCCTAGCCGATTCTGCTATCTCGAGTGTCCGGAGAGACGTAGTGATGGAGCTCTTCGATAGCGGGCTATGCTGCAAGCGAGGTATTCTTAACCTAACTTGAGGTCAACTTTGACACGCGTGCACTGCGGCTGTTGCCCTGATTGCAACCCTCAACGCCCCCACGGATCAGTAGCAGGTCTGCGCGCTCCCACGACTAGTCGCTTCAGGAGGGTACAGACCACTCTAAAAGCTAGAGAGTCTCAAGAAACCCGTATTACAATACTTCGTTGGGCACTCCACTATTTGATCTTTCGTATTCGGCTCGGCGCCAACTGAGGTTCGAGGTTCGCGATATGAAATCTTTTCTTACCTATGTGGGAAAGTCACCTGAACCGTTATCAAGGGCCCTCACGCAAAGCGCATGTCTCGCACTGCCAAGACTTGTCTCCTTGGATAGGTCATCGTATTAATAGCAGCACTCGGCAGAGTCTCCTCCCCCACTCGTCCGTTCGCCCCTCTCTCATCTCTTCATCCTTTACTTTCAAATCGCGAAACCGGTTAAATCTTGTGTCACTTCCTCCACAAGCATCCAGTATGCGTTTTTCCCTTGCCATACTCTTCGTTCCCTCGCTTGTCTTCGGCTATGCTGTGCTCAAGCGCCAGACCACTGACCCCGTCCCTGGTACGCCCCCTGCCCACTCTGACACAGTATAATATGAGCGACTCAGATTACTCCCCGTTACAGCCTGCGCATTGAAGTGCTCAACCACAATTAGCGCCAGTCCATGCGTCAGCGACGACGTCGCCTGCATGTGCCTTAACCCTAACTACACTGGGCCGCTCGCAACGTGCATCCAGCAAACCTGCACCCCCGCAGAAGTGACACAAGCCGCACAGGCGGCTGATGACTCTTGCAAGAACGCTGTACGTCTGTTCCAATGCTACGCGAGCCATTGACCGCTTTCCTGATTCAGCTTCTCGCAACAGGGCGTTGATCCTGAAAACCCCGTCCCAGGTTAGTAGGTTAAGGTTTCAGATCACAAAGCCGGCAGACAACAGTATCGAGTGACTTTCTATTGCGTTTCTTTGCAGCCTGCACGGTCCCTTGCCTCCAGCTGGTCCCGGCCCCCTGCGGTACCAATGCCAGTGATGTTACTGAGGTAGCATGCAACTGCAAGGACACCAATTATATCAGCCAGCTTTATAACTGTGCTCGTAGCCATTGCACGGGGCAAGACCTGACAACAGTCGAGCGTGTCGGCGAGGCTGGATGCAGGGCGGTTGTGCGTACAGTCATAGTAACGGAAGCCGGACCGACTCGAACTAACTCAAATTCGTCTTTGACGACAGGGCATCGACATCACACCTTTCGTTGGGGCTTAAGTTCTGCGCCGAAACGCTATCGGAACTGGGAGTGGTGTTAGATTTCATTCGGTTGCTAGCCGGCTGACGCGCGTGTCTAACATAAAGGGTTCGCTTGGGTAGGAGAGCTTTGGTGGCGAAGCCTAGGGTCTTTCTCTTGGAATCTGCTGTTATGGTCTGCTAAGGATTTGGTTCCCTTCTATGTTTTTGTCGGTACCTCTCTTTGATTTACTTATGTAGTAGGCGCAGTTCTAATCGGGATTTGGGAATGAGATGCGCAAGGTAAATGCACGACTCTTGGCCCCAATCTTGTTCATACGCTGCTGTCCTTGTTTGAAGTTTAATCAATGTTGACGCGCAACTGGAAAATCTTGGGCGGCCGCGGAGTCTTTGGTCTTTGCTTTCATGGCGAAGCGTCGATACACGATCGAACCGTGAGAAGCTATCGGACGGCGGTCTGTTCAAACCCGTGAGCGCTCAATCTTGTGAAGACTTAGTCTCCCTCCCTTTGGCGCCCAGTAAGTACCTTAAGAGACATGTACAATAAGGTTGCGTGCAGGTCGTTCTTCGGGCCCGAGAAATAAAGTCGTAACTCGGCATCGTGCTCGGCACGGCGGGGTTGCAACCCAGTTTGTGGTTCGGCGATCTAGCTGAGCAAGGCAGGTTCCCATGACTTCAGATAACGGGCTGTGCTACAAGTGAATCCTTCTTAACCTAAGTTTAGGCCAGGCTTGGCACGCGTGCACTGCAGAAGTTACCTTAATTGCAACCCTCAACCGTCAACGCCACCGCGGATCAGGTGGGGCCGCTCCCTCGTCTGGTCACTTCAGAAGGGTACAGACCTCTCCCAAAACCAGAGAGCCTCAAGAAAGCGGTATTATAATACTCCTTTGGGTACTTTCCTATTTGGATCTTTCGTATCGGCCCGGGGCCCAATGAGGTTGGTGGTTCGCGATATGAAATCTTTTCTTTCCGATGTGGGAAGGCCACCTGAACCGTTATCAATGACCCTCACCTAAAGCGCATGCCTCGCACTGCCAAGACTTTGCTTCCTGGGATATGTCGCCGCACAATAGCAGCCTCGTACCCTCGCTTGCACTCGGCAAAGTCTCCTCCCCCCCACTCGTCCGTTCGTCCCTCTCTCGTCCCCTCCATCCTTACCTTCAGATCGCGAGAGCAATTGTATCTTGTATCACTTCCTCCACAAACATCCAATATGCGTTTCCCCCTTGCCATCCTCTTCGCTCCCTCGCTCGTCTCCAGCTATGCTGTGCTCAAGCGCCAGACCACCGACCCCGTCCCTGGTAGACCCCCTGCCCACTCTGACACAATATAATGTACTAAACGACTCGAATTACTTCCCATTACAGCCTGCGCATTGAAGTGCTCAACTACAGTTAGCACCAGCCCATGCGTCGGCGACGACGTCGCCTGCATGTGCCTTAATCCCAACTACACCGGGCCGCTCACAACGTGCGTCCAACAAACTTGCACCCCCGCAGAAGTTGCACAAGCCGTACAGGCGGCTAATGACTCCTGCAAGAACGCTGTACGTCTGTTTCAATGCTAACACATGTGCGATTGACTGCTTTCCTGATTCAACTTCTCGCAATAGGGCGTTGATCCTGAAAATCCTACCCCAGGTTAGCTCATTACGGGTTCAGATCACAAAACCGGCAGGCTACAGCATCGAGTGACCTTTCTTTTGCTTTTCCCTGCAGCCTGCGCTCTCTCTTGCAGCCAGGTCCCTGCCACCCAGTGCCCTTCCACTGATCGAGTATGCGCGTGCAAGGACACTAGCTATGTCAGCCAGCTTTATAACTGTGTTCGTAACTCTTGCACGGGGCAAGACCTGACAACAGCCGAGCTTGTCGGCGAGGCTTCTTGCAGGGCGGTTGTGCGTAAATACATGATTACGGAAACGGGACCAACACGCACTAACCCAAACCTCGCTTTTCACGTCAGGGCGTCGACATCACATCCTCCGTTGGTGCTTAACTCCTGCGCAGAAACGCGACCGGAGCTGAGGGTGGTATTAGTTTCATTCGGTTGCTAGCCTGCTGGCTTGCGTAGGGAGAGCTTTGGTGGCGGAGCTAAAGGTCTTTCTCTTGAAATTGGCTGTTATGGTCTGCTCAGGATTTGGTCATCGTCTATGTTGTTGTCGGTACCTCCCTTTGAGTTACATATGCATGTACCCTTGGAAGACGCTTGGCGACCGCTCTCGTGACACCCTAGCTGACCACGGTTCTCGTCAATAAATGCTCGATGGAATACAGGGCCATTGCTGCGATCAGAAATAGGATTTGGGACTGGAAATGACCATGTTGCGGGTGACAGGGTTTCAGACACCCACCCTCGTGGTGTACTAAGATGAAGAAGAAACCAACTGAAATGGAAAACCCACTAAATTATATCTAAGAAGCCGTCGCTGGGAGGATCCTTGACTGTGGTGCGAGGGCTGGGGCGTCGTGAACGTCGCTAGGCGCAGTTCGAATCGGGATTTGGGAATGAGATGCGCAAGGTAAATGCACGAACCTTGGGCCCAATCTTGTCCATACGCTGCTGTCCTTGTTTGAAGTTGAATAGTAGATTAACGTTGACGCACAGCTGGGAAATCTTGAGCGGAGTGTTTCGGTCTTTGCCTTGGTGGCGAAGCGTCGACATACGAACTCGGGTCAAACTCGAATGGCAGGCCAGTGCGGTGTTCAACCGTACGAGCGCCCGATCTTATGAAAACCCCCTTTTAGCGCCCAATAACTTAAGATACAGCAAGGCCGTGTTTAACTTGCTCCTCGGGGGGCATGGAATATAGTCGCAATTCGACACCGCGGACTCGTTGGAACCGAGTTGGCGGTTCGACGGTCTAGTTAAGCTCGGCAGGTATTCCTGCCCTCCGATAACGGGTAACGCTCAGGCGAGTTCTTCGTTACCTAACCCGAGGTGAACCTTAGCACACGTCAACTACACCTATACTCGAATTGCGACTCTCAACGCTGCCATACACTAGGTTTGCGCGCTCTCTAATCTGGTTCCTTCAGGAGAGCGCAGAAGAATCTAAAGCGAACGGAGTCTCAAGAAGTCATATTATAGTCTTTCTTTGGGTACCTCTCTATTTAGATCCTCTGAATCCGGCTCGCCGCTTGACGAGGCCGTTCGGGGGTTCGCCCGATGAAATCTCATCTTTTCTGTGCGAGAAGGTCACCTGCACGATCATCAATGCCTCACGCAAACCGCATGTCGCACACTGCCAAGACTTGCTTCCCTGGATAGGCCGTCGTATTAATAGCAGCCCTCACACCCTCGCTTGGCCCTCGGCAGAGGCTCCTCCCCCCCCCCCCGCTCGTCCGTTTGCCCATTCCCCTCTCCAATTATCTCCACTCTTACTTTCCAATTGCGAGGCCAAGCCATATCATTGGGCACTTCCTTTATTAGTCATTAGTATGCGGTTTTCCCTCACCATCCTCTTCGCTGCGTCGCTTGTTTCCAGTTATGCTGTGCTCGAACGCCAGAACGACCCCATCCCTGGTAGGTCCCTTGCCCTCTCTGAAACAACTCCTGAGTGACTCCGCCCCTCCGCACTACAGCCTGCGCATCGACGTGCGCGAGCCCACTGAGCGTCAGCCCTTGCAACGCCCAAGACGTCCCCTGCATTTGCCTTAATGCCAACTACACCCAGCCGCTCGCAGCCTGCATTATAGCAAATTGCAACCAACAAGAAATCGCACAAGCCGAGCAGGCGGGTTATGATTCATGCAAGGCAGCTGTTCGTCCGTTCCAATGCTACACGCGCGATTGACTACAGTCCTGATTCAGCTTCTTGCATAGGGCATTGATCTTAACAATCGTCCAGGTCAGCACATTATGGTTTCAGATCACAAAGTAGCATATCACAGCATCGAATGACCTTCCTTTTGCGTTGGTTTTGCAGCCTGCGCCACGCCTTGTAACCTGACCCCTACCATCTGTCCTAACCCTCAGGATCCAGATCTAACATGCGTGTGCAAGGATACTAACTTCATCAGTACGGCTTTTAACTGTCTCCGTAGTCGTTGCACGGGGCAAGATCTGGCAACTGCCGAGCTTATCGGCAAGGCTACTTGCAGGGCCGTTGTGCGTAAATGGAAACCGGTTCACCTCGAACTCATTCAAACTTATCTTTGACATCAGGGCATTGATATTACACCTTACGCTGGTGCTTAGCTCCCGCAAGAAACGTGAATGGAGCTGAGGGTGGTGTTAGCTTTCATCCGGTCGGTAACCGGCCAATTCTGCTATCTCCGATGTACAATATAAGGGGCTCAATTAACTAAGGGGAGCTGTAGTGGCGGAGCTGAAGTTCTTTCTCTTGAAATTGGCTGTTATGGTCTGCTTTGGGTTTGGTCATCGTTCCATGTTTGTCGGTATTGTCTCTGTGGAATTACATATATGTACCTCGAGAAAATGCCTGGTGATCGCCTTCGTGAAAGCCTGGCTGACCACAGTTCTCGTCAACAAACGAGCCCGCTACATGAAAAAAACCCTGAACAACGGAGGCAGTTCATAAGAATGTCCATCTTCCCCATTCACTCTTTGGGATAACAGAGGTGCCTCGCTGCACGCCCCAGCTAAGCAACACCTGCGCTGGGGCATTATCCGACCACTTAATAGTCCTGTTCAGCAGGTGAGCTTTTGATGCAAGAATTGGAAGATCTTTGACCACCTCCCTGATGAAGATCAAGGTGTCGGCAATGTCACCGTGACGAGATCTTCTCGATTCAGGCCTTCTGACGATCTTCGCACCCCGTGCTTGGCCAATGCGGTGCAGCTCTGACGAATAGACACGGGATATCGCTGACAGCGGTCGTTTGCCTCATGACATCTTGTTCAATGTGCATTCTAGAATACATAGCAGAAGCTTTTGAGAAGGTATTTCCTCTTCCGAGTTCCCATGACCCTAAAATGTATCACCCCGTGATTTATTTGCCGCACTCAGGACAGGTGTCTGTCTTGTGTCAATCGCCTCTGGAGTTTGAAAGCTGCCTTATTATCTAGCTCTATGGACTGCTACGAGCTAGGACATCCCTAAATCCGCCCGTTGCATTGAATCTTGTGTTTTCCCTGGTTCCAATCGCTTTATAGGGATGCATAATAAGCATAATTATGCAAACGAAAATGCGGTAGCCCGCCACTTACTGCTTTTGACATTGCAATGAGCAATATTGCGCCTGAAGCGAAAAAATATGTATAGAGAAACCGGAATCGTCAGCTTCATCCTTCCACTAAAGCCCCAAGGCCCACTTACAGATCTACATTGGACGCATCGTAGCATTTTATGGACAACATTTTCTTTCCACAAAGGACACCGTGTCCAGTCGCACCCTCGTTCACCGATTCCTTTAGCCGGTGACGGCGGACCGGATAGAGTCTCGGAGACCTCCAGTCCTAACTGTTTCCCGAAATGTCGCCAAGGCTCATCGATTGTTTGCAACGACCCGTCAAAGGCTCTGCGAACGGCATGCCCTTCCAGGCGTCGAAGGTCCGCAAACGCCTCCAGAGCGGTCATCCATTCAAGTTCTGCCTGGGTTCCAGTGACATGTCTTCGAAACACCAAAGCAAGGTCGCTGGCCGATTTTTCAATTGCTGATCGGGATGCATTACATGTTAGTCGTGACGTTAGATTGGAATGCCGAGCTTCAAGCACACCTATGCGCTCCCTGACCGATCTTCCCTCGCGAAAGTACAGTGCGAGAGCGCACAAAGAAATAATGCCGTACAGTACTGTGTAAGTACGTCCTGCATGAACTCTATTGCGGAGTCAGAACCATGGGTGTCTTTGTGACGAGCAAGCATTTCCCTAGAGGCATAATGGGGCTTTCAAGGCGGGAGCAATCAAGCGGAATGAAAGAGTTCACGTACGCTATAGCCAGAATAGCGGTTCGCGCGCCATCGGCAAAAGAAACATGTGTTCGGGCTTGGGGGTTGGGTTGTGTCGGGAGCGTTCTCAGATACCATGCTCTCTTTGCAACAGCAACGTGCACTCCGGATTCCAACCATGGCATGGCACGACCAGAGGACAAAAGAAAGACGTGGCTGAGAACGGTGTCAGGGCTGGGTGTACTCCGAAACCTTGGGTCGTCGTGAAGTTCTATAATACGGCTGCAGATCTGAGATGGGTCGTACACGTCAACGATGGGATTGTGATGTGGCATCATCGAAGGCTGGGCAAGCTCAGTTGAAGCGAGCAAGGCTGAAGCGCTGCGAATCATGAGCTCCCCTTCAAACTTCGAGGCGAATGGCTGGTTCTGGTCAAACAGAAGACAGTAGGCCAAGGCGGTAGCATCATCTTGCTCAGGCACAGACATTCTATTCGTGCAGAACATTGGATCAGTAATGATAGCATCCATTCACAAGTCAGTGAAACGGCACAAACCGGAAGTATTCCCACTTAATTCCAACTCCTATCATCCCGCCCATCACCACGCAGAGAGCCCTTTTTATCGCTATCACCACTGTAGGCCCGCCCGTGTGATCACGACAAAACCTCAGTGCCTTTGGGAGAAGATCAGTGAATCCATCCGACAATGCGGTGAGAATGGATTTGGACAGTTTTGGCTCTGTCCACCAAAGTGTGGCGGATGCAAGGAATGCAAGGAACGATAAAAGATCGACAAAAATGGTGTTTTCTGGGCTCTGTCAAACGAATCAATATCCCCGAATAGTCGACCTGCGGTTAGTCCAAGTGCGTAGGGGAAGGTTGTTAAACTCTCGCCTACGGAATCGGAGACAGATAAAATACACCATCGGACTGTGGCTTGAGAAAGCACGTCGGTTATTGTCTTGCCATCCCGGAGCTCAACTTGAAGGCTGCCTAGCTGGGTCATGTCATTTCTTGCTGTCTCAGTGATCGGCCAGAAAAGCCCCCGTCCCTTTTGAATCACTTCTATGCCCTTGCCTTGGTCGTCGCTGACTTGGCAGAGCTCTTGAATAAAGCCGAAGATGGGGCTGACTGGAGCGAAGGTCTCCTTATTGGACAATGACATCATTGTCATGACGATGGAGTTCCGCCAGCGGGGACCTGGTATGAAAAAAATTGCCCCACGTGGAGCCAACTTGACCACTGGTCGCCTCCCCGGAAAGTGTAGATCAGCAGAGCCTCGTGCATCCTTCCGGAGCTTATATGTCGGCTCAATCCCTTCGTCGGCATATAATTTATCATTTAGGCTGCAACGGGTGGTTTACCGGCAAAAACTCTCCGAGTCTCCGGCAGCCAGCCCTCTCACCGCAGAAGGCCATGCGATTTCATTATAGTTTTGCTTCTGTGGCAAATACGTAGACAAAGGGACCGTGAGAAGCAGCCATGGATAGTAAAGGATGGGAACACCTAACGGGCTACGCTGTATGTGCGGCTTCTTAACCTAACCTAGGGCTAACTTCGCATCCACGGGCCCCAGTCGTAACTTAATTAGGACCTTCACTGAATCAGGTGCGCGCTTCCTCATCTCGTCCTTTCAGACAGGCACATACAACTCTATAAAAAGAACGTCGAGACTTACATCGTCCGCTTTAGGATCGACACTTGGCTGGATCCAAGGTTTCGGTTAGATGCTACTTCCGGTTTATCCGTGTCCGGAGATCACTTGCACGACCATTCATAGTCTTCACGCAAATCACACGTCTTGCACTGTCAGTACTTACCTTGATTGCATATGCCGTCGCATTTATATTAGCCCTCCTTCGCTCATTTGACCCTCAGAGGAGTCTCTTTGCCCCCGCTCGTCCTTTCGTCACACCTCATCCTTCATCCTCTTCACCATTACTTCAAATCGCGATACCAGGTATATTCTTAGTAACTTCCTTCATAAACAAACAGATGCGGTTCTCCTTCGGCGCTCTTTTCGCTACATTGCTTCTCTCCGCTTATGCCGCGCTCGAGCGGCAGAACAACGTTCCCATTCCTGGTAGGCAATATAAGGCCTCATTGGGCTGATTTTGGCGTAATCGCCTGATTGACTCGAATCGCTCCACGTTATAGCCTGCGCGTTGACGTGCTCAAGCCAAGCAAACTTTAGCCCTTGTAATAGCGCAGACATCCCCTGCCGTTGCCTGAATACCAAATACATCTCGCAGTTTAGAGCCTGTATTAACAGAATCTGCAGCGAGAAGGAAGTTGAACTAGCCGCGTTGGCGAATGACGAGTCGTGCAAGGCATCTGTACGTTTATTCCAACGCTACGCGCGCGATTGCCGGCTTCTCTGAATTCTGGGTCCTCGTGTAGGGGGTTGATCCCCGAAATCCTATGCCATGTAAGCCCATTCATTTTGGTATCCAAACAGAAAACTGTCAAGTCACACAGTACTCATAACTTTTGCTTTTGCGCTCACTCCGCAGCCTGCGGCCGCGCTTGCGTCCAGAACTCTCCTCCGAGTGCCTGCGCCCCCACCGACGAAGCATGCTTGTGCAAAGACCCTGGCTACATTGGGCCAACTTTCAACTGCTTTAGAGGTTCTTGCACGGGCCAGAACGTGACAACGGCCGAAATAGTCGGCAAGGCTGCATGCAGGGCGGTGGTGCGTTACATCCATGTCAACAACAATCAGAACAACTTAAGCTAAATCCAAACTAATCTTTAAAATTAGGGCGTCGACGTTACATCGATTGTTGGCGCTTAATTCCTGAGCCGAAACGCGAATCTCGAATCGTAGTCGACTGGCCAAGGTTTTGGCGGCATTGTTAGGTCCAGTCGATAATTAACAAGAGAGTTGAAGAACGTAATGCTTGAGATAGCGATAGGCTGTGAGTTATTCTATGCAAGAATCGGAAGATCTTTGAACACCTCCCCGACGACGAACACGGCGTAGGCAATGTCGCCGTGGCGGAGATCTTCGCGACTCAGGCCTTGTGGCAATGCTCCTGGAGAAAGTAGCACCACAAGTTGGACTTGATTAATGTGGTTAACCTCTGGTGAATTGATGCAGGATCTCGCAGACAGCGGTCGTTTGCCTCATTAAGTGCATCGTAACATATTTAGCAACCACTTTGGGAGACCCCTTATTCGTCTGAGTCATCGTATCCCAAAATCGATCACTGGACTATTTATTTGGCGCAGTACCGACGGATGCCGGGTTTGTGCCAATCGTCATCATAGTTCTACACTACCTGAAATTTATCTAGTTCCATACACGCTCAATAGCGCTACGAAATCCGCCTCTTGCACTGAGTTTTGTGTTTCCCTTGGTACCAGTCGCTTTATACGAATGCCGGGTTAGCATAATTACGAAGCGGAAAGGTGGTCGTCCGTCACTTACTCCTTTTGGCATTGCAACGAACAATACTGCGCCTAAAGCGAAGACCGAAATAGAAACCAACACTGTCATCTCGATCGCAGCACTGAAGCCTAAAACCTGCTTACACTTTGACATTGGACGCATCGTAGCATTGTATGAATCACATTTTCCTTCCACAAGGGGCAGCGTGCCCAATCACACCCTCGTTTCTTTGTTCCCTTAGTTGGTGATGGCGGACTGGATAGATTTTCTGGGACCTCCAGTCCCATCTGCGCCCCGAAACGCCGCCAAGGTTCATCGACTGTTTGCCACGAGCTGTCAAGGGGATTTCGAGCGGCACGCCCTTTCAGCCGGCGAAGCTCTCCAAACGCCACCAGAGCAGTCATCCATTCAAGTTCCGCCAGGGTCCCAGTAATATGTCTTCGAAACTCTGAAGCGAGTTCGGTAGTCAATTCCGCAACTACTGATCGTGATGTATAAGTAACGCGTCAATCGGAATACGGAGCCGAAGCCCACCTTGGTGATCTATGTCGACCGATCTTTCCTCGCAAAAGTACAGTGCGAGAGCGCACAAAGAAATAATATCGCACTGTATAACTAGCTCCCGCATAAACCTTGCAGTGGTGCCGGACCCATGGATATATGTGTGACGTTTGAGCATTTCCCTAGAGGCATGTAAATTTCCTTTCCAGCGGTAGCAGTCAAGTAGTGAAATAATCCACTTACCCTATGATAAGAATAGTGGTTTTCGCGCAATGAGAAAAGGGGGCACACCATCTGGATTCGGCGTTACGTTGGATTGGAGGCTTTCTTGTATGCCACGCTCTCTTCACAAAAGCGATGTGTACTCCGGTTTCGAACCATGGCATGACACGACCATAGGACGAAAGGAGGACGTGGCTGAGAACGGAGTCAGGCCCGGCTGTCACCCCAAACCTTGGGTCGGCTAGAATTTCTGCAATGCGTCTGCAGATATGAGAAGCGTCGTACTTGTCAACGACGGGATTAGGAGGTGGTGGGTCAAAAGTTGCAGATTGGGGAATTTCCGGCACAGCGAGTATGGCTGAAGCGCTGTGAATGATGATCTCTTCCTCAAACTTCGAGGTGAATGGCTGATTCGGGTCAAACAGAAGACAGTAGGCCATGGCGATGGCATCATCTTGGTTGAGCGCAGACATTCTATTTGCGCAGAAACCTTGATCAATAACGCCGGCATCCAGGCGACAGGTACAGTGGAACTGCCAAAACTGAAAGTATTCCCACCTAAATCCAACTTGAAGATGTATCATCCCGCCCATTACTACGCTAAGAGCCTTCTCTGCCTCTCCCACCAAAATATGCCCGCTCCTGCCGTCACGACAGAACCTTAGTGCCATTGGGAGAAACATAATGAATTCATTCGATATTACGCCATGAATGGATTCGGACAGTGTTACATCTCCTGACCAAAGTGTTGCAGATGCCAGGAATGCGAGGAAAGATACCAGATCGACGAAGGTGCTACGAGTGTCTTGGCGCTGTGAATCGGATTGATAATCCAAAACAGTCGACCCAAGCCGTCAGTCCGAGTGGATCAGAGAAACCTGTTCAAATCTGGCTTACGACATTTAAAGCAGATACAAAACTCCATCGAAGTGTGGCTTGAAAGAGTTCGTGGATTATTGGGCTGCCTTCCCTGAGCTGAAGGCTGCTGAATTGGGTCATGTCATCGCTTGCTGCCTCGGTGAGGGGCCAGAAAAGCTCTCGTCTATCTTGAATTACTTTTATGCCCTTGTTTCGGTCGTTGCTGACTTGGGAGAGCTCTTGAATAAAGCTCAAGATGGGGTTGCTTGGTGTGGCGGTGTATTTGTTGGACAAGGACATCATTGTGGAAGGGTATGGTATCACTGAGGAAAATCATCCCACGTGCCGCCATGGCGCCAAATAATATTAGCTGGCCGACGGCCTATCCGGAAGGCGTCGATCCGCATGTACAGCTTGGTACATTTTTGCGCACCGTCTAAGTCAGCCCGGTACCTTTGACGTAAAATTCATCGTTTGGGCTACAGTGGATGTTTCACCAGCAAAAGTCTCTCAAGGATTGTCCTCTTACCTTGGATGGTACCATGATAACAATAATCCTCATTCGTTGAGGCAATGTGATGGACAGTTGGAGCGATGCTAGGTCGTCATTCGTTTACACGAGGTCGTATAATACGGACAGAATACTGTCTCGTGAGATCAGCCTTTGTAGAACCTCAAGGACTTTGCCGACGGGGGGAATTCCACAATCCAACTCGGGATCGTAGCTCCCAATGTTAGGACCAGGCAAAGAATGTAAACAGAAAACAAGCAAGATCCGATTGGAGGAGACTAATACCGCCAACAGAACGAAATAAAAACAACCAAAAGAGTGGAGAAGATAGGGGTAAGAAGACTAGCTCGCAGACAGCTGGGCTTTAAGAGGGGACCGCCCACCTCCCAACAGGCATCTCCAATCCTACATTCCCCGCATTACTCGAAGCGATAGTGGTCATGGTAGTAGCTACAGGACCCTTCCTTCCTCCGGTAGGAATAGCGGGCGCTTTCCGCCTTTGCTTCGTCGGTGGAGGGGTTGGGGGCGCCGATCTCCTCGCGACTCGAATACCATCGACAGGCTTCAACCCACTCGGATCCAGACGTTCCTCAGAGTTGAACCCCGTTTGCGATACTTCTCCTAACGAGTTGTTTCGTACTGGCGGGTTGATTTCTGGTGATGGAGTGGGTTTACGAGAAGATGGTGGTCTTGGAGGTGGGGAGAGCGGTTTTCCTTTCGCTTTGCCCTTTTCTGCCATGCTTGAAGCTCGGGGACGTGGTACTCCACCACCGGTTTCAGGTTCATCAATTGGGGAGAAAGGTTGCTGAGGGAATTTTTCTACTGTAGGAGTTGGGGCGGTAATGTTGATGGTTGCGGACCGGGTGACGTGCAAATGTGGGAGCGAGTGGGTAGATGAGGAAGCCTGAATTCCGTTCGATGGTTCTGGAGGATCGGAAATGGAAAGATTTTCGACGCTCGGCGCTTGCTGCAATGAGACTACGGTCGGTCCTGCAGCTGCTTTTCGTTCCGGTCTTCCGTTTGGTGGGTGATTCGTGAACGAATGCGTCGCGGTCGTCGCATCCGCAGATCGAGGTGGCCGATCTCCATCCATCGCGGCCAAAGTAGTTGCGGCCGCGCTAGCCGAGGTCTCCGGATTCTTATCCCTCAATATAGCCAACCCAGCAGCAGCAGCGGCAGCGGCAGCGGCGCCCCTCGACGGTGTCCGACATAAGCCTGGAGCACCACCTCCACTGCTACTTCCCTGAGCAAAGTTCATGCTCGCACTCTTGTGAAGCGTTTTGCCCCCAGAAGCGGTTGCCTTTGGATCTTCTCCTGGTACGAACGAGCTCTTGGACTTGCCGGTCACTCCCGAGTCGACGCTCCGGCTCTCGCCTTGGTTGCACTTTATAGCTTCAATCTCGGCATCCAAAGCGCGACACCAAGCAGCTTTCAAACACCGGTCGACTAGCCGCTTGGTCGTTTGAGATACGTCCCTAGATGCAATACGAAAGAGGTCAGCTTTGGGAATACGTCTCAAGGCACTCGCGCGTTTGCACCTAATATGAGCATGAGCGACAAGCGATTGCAAGACATTTCGTATTTGAAGTCGCTTGTACGGATGCGCCTTGAGTTGCGTGTTGGTAACTAATGGATGCAGGACTCGAAGGTACGTATGACGTAACTGGGGTAAAGAACGTCTCCATGTCAGCAGCGCCATGATTAAGTGGCCACGAGACTGAAGACGGACCGATTCGCTCTCGTCTGGTAAATCAACCAACTCCCGAATGAACACGTCAACCAGTACCCGCAAGTCGTTCGTGTAGAAGTACTCTTGAGTCCCTGGGGTGGTGAACAAGAGATAGAGAAGCTTCAAAACCAACAACTGCATGCAAAGGTCCTCGGGTGTGTTTTCTAAAAAACGCAGGAGGAACAAGCGGGTTAGCCGGGATCGTTTCGGATCCCTCGACCTTTTGTCCCACGCACCTGCGCGGTTTAACATGAAAATCAAATTCTCGCTAAACGTCTTGCTCTCTCCGATACGCCGCGTCAGGACTGCCAAAACTCGGTTTGATAGTTGAGGTGGGGATGGACTATCCCGACCGGATGAGCCTGGAGCGGACGATCCGCCCAGGGCTGGAGACCGGGTTCCTGCGCGCGTGGAGGAGTGACTGCTCGTTGGCGAGTGTTTTGACGGTGGTGGGAGGGACGCCACCATGAATTGTTCGTTCAGAGCAACCTGCGAATTCGCGGACGGTACGTTAGCAGCATGACGCGCAACGACGTTTGCAGTAGTCCACGAACAAGGAGCTTGATGAGTCCGTAATTTAGCGATTCATCCCAATAATTCCGCGTCTCCTCCACAAGATCGAATAACCGGGTGATAAAATCTTCTGTGAACAGTTCTGAAAATAAAAACCCCTTGTAGTCAGTATGCCGTATCTCGCGGAAAACTAGTATGGGGAGAGCTCACTTAAATCAGCGGCATCAATCTTTTGAACCCGACAAATCTCATACAGAAGGACCACGGAGATATTCCTTAACCGAGCTTCGATCGGGATACCCATCCCCATCGCACCGCCTCCAAACGTCGCTGCACCACCTACGTCGTCGATTTCCAACACGATGTGGTCCATGAGGAAAGGGATGAGTGGGGACCATTTGCGGAGGTTCCTGAAGAAGGCTGGGTAACGGTATCCGTGGTGTAAGAGGATTTTGTAGAGGATGAGTTGCGCATGCGGGTCGACGTTCTGCGTTACATAAAGGGGTTTTTTATGCAGAGGGAGGCGTAAGAGAAGATTCTTCAGGAGGTGTGCTGTGGCTTGGGGACTTACCGACTTGGCGTCGTTCAAGATGTGGTCCGTAGATCGTTGAGAGTGGGTTCCAATAAGTTCGGATTCGAGTAACAGTTCGCATGCGTGATCGAGTTGAGCGTTGGTCTGTAAGAAGCGATCTGGGTGTGCAAAGTAGGGGGAGGGTGGCGTGCATCGGGTAAGCGTGCGCTCTCGGCACCGGGCTCGTATGCTATGCCTTCCCCTTACCATGATTATTCGCGCAAAGAGTCACAAAGGCTCGAAGAGCGTAGTCGATACCCGCGAGAGACGTGTCCGTTGTGATATTGATCGTATCCTCTAGCTCTGTCCGTCATAAATGAGAGGTTCGTGGGGTGCGAGGGCGGATGTTAGGATCTAGACCGAAGCCGCATCAGAAGGGGATAGACCGACCTGCCCAGAACTGCTGAGGAGTCTCGATGTGGTAGACGACTCCCAAGTCCATCCTTGCTTCAAACCCCCGAGACCGGTTGGTGGGATGATGATGATGATGAGAACGTGCGGAGGGGAATTGTGTAGTGTTGCGTTTGAAGGTGCGCCGGAATAACAGGCTCCAAATAGTCCCAGTCCGGCAGGCTCCTTGGTACGCTTCTGACGCTGACCAACTTTTTTTTACTTCTTTATGAC
Source organism: Tulasnella sp. 424 (assembly GCA_019633425.1). Taxonomy (NCBI): domain Eukaryota; kingdom Fungi; phylum Basidiomycota; class Agaricomycetes; order Cantharellales; family Tulasnellaceae; genus Tulasnella; species Tulasnella sp. 424. The sequence goes on along the minus strand of WSUB01000035.1, from coordinate 50,110 downwards.
CTCCTCCCCTCCTTTTTCCAAGGCTGCCAAGAACAAGGCGCGGACGTGGCAGTATCGTAAAATGAGGAAGTTCGCAAGTTGAGGGTGTTGCGCTGGTCGTTGACTTTGACGCTCCTTTGACGTACGCACAGGTTTGTTGCAGATCCGCGCAAGGGGAGCGGCGACAAGGCACCAGGATCTTCCCGAACATCCCGAGCCCGGAAGCGCTTGGACAGCTGGGAACGGCATGCACCCGCGGCAACACAAGCGAGCCCCTTCAAAATGTGCAATCTACTTTGAGTATATTACTATTCGACAGAGAGAGGAACATAACGCGAAATACAAGTACATTGTGTAATAATCGAACGAGACATCAACAATTCAAAAGCTATCGAAAAGGGTAGAAATGTCTCGAACGAAATGTAGAGTCGTAGGTCGTTACATAATACATTATGGAAGAAAGTGCATCAAGCATGAGAAGGGTGTCGTAGAAGTGTAGAAATAAACAAGGGGTTCAAAGCATCTCTAATCCCAAAGACGACGAGGCATGCAGAGCACCGCAAAGTTATGATTGCTGCTCCTCAACACCCTCGACTTCGACTTCGTTTCTCCATTCAATGATGCCCTGAGCCAAGATCGCCTTCAAGTCGATGCTCGAATCGATGTCGACTTTCCGAATGTCCCGTGCGGGTGCCGGTGATTCGAGGATGGGCAGCGGGAACGGCGGGTTAGCCAAAGTGGCCGGACTTGCGAGTTCTTCCCATGTGGCGGAGGGAAGAGGGACCGAGGTAGCGTCGAAGGAGACGCGCTTGTGCGGTGAAGAGAGGCGTGGGCGCGAGGCCTTGCCGGACTTGGTGGAGGTGGAGGAGGTGGAGGAGAGAGATGAAGCGCGAGGACGAGATGATTCCATTTCGGTTTGGGAGTTTAGTTTCGAGTGATGCGACGCGCGGTTAAGGATTTGTGTTTGGGCGTTGGTGGTTATGTGTGAGAGTGTGCGTGAAGATGTTTGAGACTTGGGGATGAGGACTTGGAAGTGAAGCTGGAGCTTGAGGGAGAAAGAGAAAGGGCGAAGATGGAGGGTCGGTTATATGCGAAACGGATTGCACAGGCGAGGTTTGGTAAGCGGGTGGTTAGGAGTGGCTTGGATAGATCAAACGCGCGTTAAGCAGCGGAAAGATCGTCCCGGGGAAAAGGAATTCGGGGGGTAGAAGGGAATAAAGCGAGGAGCGAATGGCGTTAACCTTCGGACCGGAAAAGAGGGGGGGAGCGTATGTGCCTCTCAAAGGTCAGATGATCAGGGATGACGATAGGTAGACTAGCGTATCAGAAGATGGGGATAAGAATTTTCGTTTAGGAAAAAAGGAAAAATGATGTAGCAGATGGTAGCAGGCGAGGAAGGAAGAGAAAAGAGGGAGTTGAGGCTGAGTTGTGGTCGATCAAAAGAGACGTGATAAAGTACTCGCCCGAGACCCAGATAAGTTTATCCCACAATGCGGACCCTCTCCACGTATTACACTTGCATTGCGGCCTCGTGTTGTTTGGATTGCACTTAGCCGGAGGGGAAAAACAGGGGTGCGAGAATAGCCGTGCGTGTGCCGTGTGCCGTTCCCCAGCCACCACAAACTAAGTAAGGGCAGGCCGAGACCCAAAGGAAGGAAAAAAAGAAGCCGTAAAGGCATGCACACACACCACAGCTAGCGCTCCCCTTCAGTCATTTGGGCCGGATGGAGCTTTGGGGTGGGCAGGTGTTGAGGTAGCTCAATCGAGACCAGGTCGTGGCGGTCGTGGCCCGGACTCCATCGAACTCACCGGTCTTTCGAAATGCAAAAAAGCAAATGCTCTCTAGACACAAAGGACCCATGACTTGGAGAACACGAAAATTTCTTTGTTGTGTGACTTGGAACCCTGAGCGAAGAGGGCGAAATCATTTTACTTCTTTGAGATCCTGAAAACACGCTGCAAACGCCAGGAGGCCAAAACGCGTGTTTCTGTCAGGTGGTGAAATTGCTTTGTTCGTGCTGGTTCCCCCAGAGTGGGAGACCCCCGCCCGTCGTTCACTGCAGGAAGCCACAACATTCGGTCCGTAGTCACCGTCGTTCCGTTGTTTGATGGGCGGGGGCGCTGTTCATGTCGACGAGGGTGATTCACAACAGGTGACGGTTGTGTGTTGTGGCGTTCGGCCGTTAAACTCCGGCTTATGGGAATTAGACGTTCATTACATCATCCGCTGCTCTTTGCCTCACCTCGTTCAAAGAGCAGTCTCTTTCGAATTCGCACAGTTGTCTCAATATGGGTTAGTCACAACAACAAGAGAGCGATTCTCCATTCTCACTGGAGGGGTCGACTGGAGAAGCGAATACGTTTCGAAACGAACATCGTCCTCGTGTGCAGTGCGGCCGTGCGCCCTAGACCACAGAAGCGGGAACGCGGGTGTGCGTATCAGCTTTTCAGTGGAGAAAATGAGATAAGGTCAAGAATGGCGTATCTCTTTCTACGAACATCGACTTCTCCTATGGCCTTGGAGGGGCGGATACAGATACTGCGTATCAGCCCTGTGATACCTCGCTCCAACTGGCCGACGGACGCGAGGTCGGGCCGCGCACTCCTCGTACGCCCCTACGCACTGGGTCGCGCTCGCAATTCCTCCGAGCTCATTTCCGTTAGTACAACATGTTTCTGTTCGACCTCCTCTCTTTTTTTTCTGTTCCCGCCTCTCACACTAGGCCTACAACGGTTCACATTCCCTGAGCTCTCTCGACTCCGTGGCGAAACACCACAACGCCGAGCGACGGCATGCTTTCGTGAGATTGGGTTAAACGCAATTGGCTCTGCATGCACCGGCGGCGGACGTAGGCCTTTGAAACACCCTCGGACCACAAAGTTCATTACAAAGTCAACCGTTCGTCATTGAAGGGAAAGGGACCCTGCACAGAAAAAGACACTATTACTTGTGTGATATCCGAGGAAGAGAGGTCGAGGTTGTGTAGGCTATTTGCACCCACCTGCCTCTTTTGGGCTTCGAGAAATAACAAAAGAGACAATACAAACTTGCCTGCAGGCCTTCCTTCACGCACAGCCCTTTCTTCTTTTCTTCTCGATCCCCTCTCACGTAACTTGCACTTGAAGGATCCATCGGCTTTCCCAGATCACTTTCGTTCTATCACATTCTCTCGTATAGATGACTCCTTGGTTCCCCGGACCCAGGGGCTTGGAGAAGACCTCAGGGGCACTAGTAGACTGTGCACCTCAGCCTCACATGAGCCAACCTGCTGCCACCTCTGGCTGACAAAAGATGATGACTTGGCTGATAACTCCAGTCTTCTGGAACCAAGAAGAGCGGCTCAAGAAGATAGAAGACCTTTGCCTCTTCCTCTTTTAGGATTGCGATGTTGTCGGAGAATACCATCCCTGGGCTCGTCCGAAAGTGCCTCGCAGTTTCGAAGTCTTTCTTCTCTCTAACCCATCAAGCATGACTCGTTCGGACATTCCCGAGAGTGCTACGAAACGGGATTGCAACGTGCGTCTTATAGGTACTCTACGGCTCAGCTGAATGTCGATGTATGTGAATTAGAAGAAACTAGTGGGAAATGCTAGTGGCGTCTTGAAGTGAAGAGTTCGCCCCAGCTCCATCATACTAGTGAAAAAGCAATCCCCGGACTCCCCAGTCGGCGACTTGCGCGCAGACGCACATGGCTAGGGAAATGAATTCCTGCACGTCACCCATTGCCCATTATCGCGCTCCCCCCGATCTGCGAAAACCAATGATCCCAGTCCATTCATTCCAATTCATTCATTACAAAGCTTCTGAAACATGTAATGAGAGGGGTAGATCGGGAGATACGGACCGATCGTACACATCCGACACCACCTGTTCATCGTGCCTCTTTCCCTCTTCCAATCCTTTACTCACTGACCCTCCGTCGGGAGCGGTGGGTTAATGACGAATTGAAAGACCCTATCATCCTCCTTCGACCCTAACCTCACCTCCCCCTGCTCTCCCTCCTCCACCCACGCATCTCTCTCTACAAACGTAACCTCCCCAGTCCGCTTCACAAGTAAAAAAGTATACAGCCTCGTTCCGTACATCAGTGTTTTACCCGATGCGGACGTGTTTGGTAACATGAAAGGTTCGACCCGGATTGTGTTCCGGAGATCGGAGCGTTGGGTTATGGGTTCCGCGGCGTGCAGGCTTTTTTTGGTTGTATATTCGAAGTGATATTGATAAATTATTGAGTGTGTGGCATGTGAATTGAGTGATCGGTAGCGTTGGTTTGTACGTCAGTGACCGGATGTAATGGCAATTGCGATGGAAACGGACCTTAGGATTTCGGATAACCGCTCGACGATCTGCTCAGCGCTAGCATCCTTGTCAAGCTCAGCTAGAGCCTCTCGAAGCTTGGTCGTCCCTTCAACGAGCTTGGGCCACTCCTTTCCATCAAGACTCTCGATCCCATTCGTAATCCCCCCAACGAACGTTACTTCGTCTTCGTGCAACGATCTTGCGGTGATGATGCCTCCACCTCCGCTGTTCGTGGCGTACTCTCCCGTGTACGAAAGCAACGCTGATGGTGCCTTGGGACGGCCCGATGCCCACTTTGGTTCGAGCAGAAGAAGGTTAAAGCCCGCGTACGACTTCCAATGATGTTGGCTCGTAAGTTTGAACGAGAACGCATCAAGGGAATCGTCCGACAGCAACCAATTCGACGCCAGTTCTCCGCGGGTGGTCGCGTACACGGCTCTTGGTTCAGTGATGTTCGTCCTATCCGGTGGCAATATGTCCGTCCTTCCTCGTTTGAATCTCACTAAGAGCAGGACACGCGCCCAGCGTTCAAGGAAAAGATGCACTCACAGCAAAGCAACTTTGCCCTCTCTGGTAATCCCAAGCCAAGTTCCACCTGCAGCTGCGTCTCTCCCAGACAAGACTTTGCCTCTCTCTTCTTGCGGTACCTCTTCCGGGGGTACAGCCACTTCCTCCCTCCCCGGATCTTTGCTAGCTTCTGAACCGCGGATGGGCTCGAACGTATGCCATTTAGCTCGCTCTGTGGGTCTGTCGAGGAACTCGTCTCGGTTCGCACACAGAATCCTGTGTTCAAAGAGGAAACAAGGTTTTGAGTTTTGTTCGGGCAACGTGTTGGAAGATGATGGTGGCGGCGCTAAACGCCAAAGTTTTCCAATATGGAAATCAACCCAAGCAAGGTCGCCTGACGAAGAGGGTACTAGCTGGACCCTCCGCCGGAGCTAGTAACCTTCCAACTTCGCCGCCAATTTTTCATTGAACTCTAATGAGAGAGTGGATACTCACAGTGCGTATTCAGGGTGGCTTAACGTGTAAAGCCCGATGCACATTATATTATTTCTTGGGTCGTGGCGGTTTTTCTACTGTGGTTAAGTGATTTCTGAGGAATCACCTCGGTTCAACTGGATGTCAGATGACTTTGACTTGTTGCTGTTAGCGATGGTCGTCAGACACAACGTGAAAGGGACCAGTTGCGAGAGAAAAACCTTGTTCTTTATAACGTGGACTATGAGCCGTGTGGTTAACGTTCAGATCAGGAGTGGTGCGCGCGCATGACGCCGACAAGTGACTGACGTCCCGGCGACCGTCGGCGGCCGGCTACTTCCGACGCTTATTATAACCGGTACGTCATCCGCTAGTTCTGGTGACCATCCAGCAGGAGACTATCGAACTAGGTTCTCAGAGCTTGTCACGTCCGTGGGCCGGCTGTGGTGAGTTGAGTCAAGGAGAGAAGGCGGCCCCAAAACCATATTCAAGGCGGACATGCCTTCTTTAGGTTCCCCCGCCACACCCAAACCACCAGTCGAACCGCCACGCAGATAGACCACCGAATCGCATCCCACGTGTATACAGAAAAAAAGAATGAAGTCCGAAAGCGCGTACAGATTAAAGTTCGTATGTGTGATTCTATTGCATCTCGTCCTGAGGTCGAAGTCTTTCTTCGTAGCTCGCAAAGATGATCGCTGAAAACGCCGACATTTCAGGCAATTGTCCCATTCCCTGTGGGTAATTCACATCAGAGTCAGTTGCTTATCCCATTCAGAGCAATTAGCGTGAAGAGAAGCGCACCTCTATGAGTTCATTTGGCATCGAGTTCACCAAAGTATGACTCAACCTCGCCACACCAGGCAGCATTGCAGCCAACTTGACCTTCTTCACTTCCTTCTCTTCACCTTCCCTTTGTTCCTCGGGCCCGCTTTCAAACATCTCCCTTTGCACCCGCTCCAAGAACCAATCCACTCCCCAATCCATCGCTTTAGCGAACACCACTCCAAAGTCCTCTCCATTGAGGAGTTGTCTCGTGTCGTCCATCAACGTCCGGAAAGCGATGTCTCCCAAGTTAGAGAGAACTTGGTCGGGAGGTAGGCCGCCTGCGAGCAAAGCTTGTTGTTCGGATGCATTTGTCAATGGTATGAGCACAGATTCCCATTCGGTCCGTCGAGTGGTTGAGGCGGCCAACGGAGCTCCGGATTGAGGTGATACGCCTTGGAGCTTTTCTTGTTCCGATTCCGTCAGTTCGTCGCCACCGCCGTCTTTGTGAGTTTGGGCGGCGTGCTCGACTTTCATCCTGACTTCGTTGATCCGCTGGCGCAGATCCTCTAATGTCAACTCGGATTTGAGAGGCACTCTACAAAATACAGCGCATGGGTTGTCAGGAGGGTCGTTCAATTGGTGTAGTGAGTAAACTACGCACCGGCTAAACACCTCGGCGACAGCCGTCTCGACCTTATCCTTGACATCCTTCCATCCAATATTCAACAACCACCAGCTTATCGTCAGGTACTTTCGTTCCGATAGCTCGGTCACTTTGACCACTCTAGCCTGCATCTCATCCCAGTCTTGGCGTGAAAGCAACGACGACGCCGAAGCGTTTGCAGAGCCTAGCAGCCTATCCATGGGCGACTTGATGCTCCCCCACCATCCTTCCTGACGTTCGCGTTCCTTTTGTTCCGCTTCCATTTCGTATACGGATTGTATATACTTGAATGATGCGAGTAGATTGAGTTGGATGTGCGTTTGGAGAGTAAGGAGAGTGAGCGTGTAGAGGATGGTGAGTGTGCGAGTGAAAGCTGTGCGGGAGCAAAAGAAAAGCGGAAATGGTCAGCGGAAGTAAAATGATAAATGTGGATATCATCGTACTCATTACTCGAACTTCTTTCCATAACTCGGCTTTGGTCTTCGTCGGGACTGAGGGAACCGAGACACCTGACGCGTCTACCGAAGGGCCCGTACGTTGAAGAGTTAGCATGGAACTGGGCTCGAGGACGTTGACGATAGATTGGCCTTCAGGGCTAATACTCGACTCGGTGTACACCGACGATGTCTAGTAATCAGAGTTCAGCGCCGGGTAACCCCCCACAAAAAGAATTCCGTAACCGAAGCTCACCATAAGATCTCCTGCCTCGCTCGCACTCTCCGATAACCCCAACTCATTGGGGACGATTACGAGCGGTTGAGGAGCCGGACTGACGCTGGCGCTTCTCGGTGGGGACAGCTCGTGTGGACGGGGAGGCGGTAACGGCAGGTCTTCCGGAGGCACACCGATTTGGGAAGCGGAAAACTCCTTCACCCACGATTCGGATGTGGCGTCTCGAGTGTGATCTTGAATCGACGAGGCGAGGAGATCGTTGTGGCGGTCTTGACCGGAAATCGGTGACGCAGCGGGAACGGAGCTTTCGGGTGAAAGCGCTCGTGGATGAGGTGGAGGGGTTGATGGTGCAGGTGGTGGTGCGGGACGTGGCTTCCCGTAATATTGGATATCTAAAGTAAGAGCCTCAACGTCGAGTTGTTCTAAGATCTGATTTCCAAATGCTGGAACGAGCGCTTGACTGGTGAAGATGCAGTCTTCTTGGTTTCGAATGAATCGATTGCGTAAACTGTGAACACGCGCCCATATCATCAGTAAATGAACCATGTGGATCTTTTCACAAATACCCCAAGTTAAGAGAAGTGTAGAATTGATCTACTTACTTTTCTTTGGCCGTTTTATCCTCCACCAACTTCTCTCTCATCTCTTCCAATCTTCTCAGCGCATAATGGCCAGCGAGGTACGTTCCGCCGATAAATGCTGTTGCCGAAAGGATAGTCCGTTTGCGGTCGGAAAAGTACTTTTTCACTGAACTGAACATGGTTTTGTTCGTTCAGCCTGGTCTGTCGAAGACCGAGGGGGATTGTGGAAAAAAGTGAGCGGTGGCAGGTGAACCTGTGGTCGGTAAGGGTGAGTAGCCGGAACGGTTCGTTTGAGGCGTGGAGAACGAACGATCGCCGCCGAGTTTGGAGCCGCAAATAGGTACAAAGTTCTGTTTGAGTGTAGACCGACATTTCCACACAAACGACCAATCGAAAGAAACACAGTAATGGTATGTACCTTCATTGTCGCTTTGTGTGCAGGGCAGAGCTGATAGGGAGAATGATAGGGCGGCGGAGCACGTTATCCTTACCCAAAAGAAGTCTGGACACCATCAGGTAGCAGCAGCCAGTCCGGTTTGCGTGGGACAACGCTGACGAGCAAGCACTTGGCTATTAGGTGGCTGGTGGACACGCCCTACGAACTGGGTCGCTAATACTGCGATATGTACCGCTGGAGCTGCCGTGGTGACCTATGTTGTGTGGCAATACAGCGCCGAGAAGGAGGTACGCGGAACAGGACCTAACGGAAGATGAGGCTCGTGCTTATTCGGATGGTTCTCATCCTTTCCAGTGGAGGCATAACGCGCCTGTGAAGCCTATACCGTCTATGAGAGTAAGAGGCTTGTTTCATTGGGTGCCCTGGAATATCGCTAATGTCCAACTTGCGATTGGTTCCAGTGGGCTCGGCAGTTCAAGACCGGAGAACTCAAAGTCGAAAGCGATTGATCTTTCTTCCTTGGGATTTTTTCTTTTTCGTCAGTCGTTCATTCAATAGATCCTGACTTTCATTCCCTGTGTGCATATTTTGCTCCGAAAGCTCAAGAAATATCGAACAGTCGGGGAATTGCGGGTAGTCCAATGACACCCAAAGATAGCTTCTGAAATGCTTCAACGTTGAAGCCATGTTCTGGACATCCGAGAACGGACATCGTTGTGGGGCCATGGTTAGGCTAACCGCGTCTGGAATTCGGGCTCCGCTGTTACCCCAACGTCGGCCCAGCTCGACATTCTATTCTAAGTAATCGGGCCCCTCTTGAGCAAAAAATTATCTGTGATTGCTCCACCGATGAAGGATAGTGAGCTAAGTTCGGTTGATCTTGTGGGCATACCACCTCGTCAGTGCAGAGCTGGATCATCCCGAGAGATAGGACTTTTTGCTTGACGAAGCGAGGTGTGAATATGTATTAGAAAATGTACTCCACCGCGAATACATGAAGGTTAGGCTCGTTCCCCAGCTTGTTCCTCAATGTTATGTAATGTTACCATTCCTTTGCTGTCTGCTATCTCCAGTCCAAATGCCGCACCCCTGTCTCAAACCACAAAAACAAAAGGCTGGAGGTTCGCATTGAGGGCTGTGGCTAGCTGTCCGGAAAGCTGCCTGGTTTACTAAATAGCTGAGCATAATTTTTGACGCTCGTGCGGTTGATCCTGACAGGGAGCAAAAAGGGGTTCTCCCAAATCCTCGAGCGGCTGAGTGGAAATCGCTCTCCTGGGTGTGTTGTGCAAAACGTTCGAAGGCAGGAAACGGCAACCAGGCCACCCAGGATTGCTTTCGGTGGCTTCAGGTGGGACTGCGGGGGTGTGGTTGGCTGGGAAAGGCCGGAGGTGAGGGGTCTGTTTTGAACGTCGAGTTGCTGGAGCCGCGACCTTGAGATATTGAAGCGGAAGAGACGACAGATCTGATTGGGCGGAGAAGCGGATGCGGGGTGGGGAGGGGCGAGTCTAAAGGGATAGGCGCCTGCAAAATGCGAGTGAAATAGGGGGATGATCTCCGGTGCGCGGCTTAAATGTGGACATCAGGGTCTGTATCTGTCTCCTTTCAGAAAGATGGCTATCAGTTTCCTAATGAGAGCTGCCTTTGGCTATTCGAAATGAAGTTGAAGTCAGGCATACGTGTCCGATGCAATGGATTTGAGTTGGACAAGAGAGTTTGCGATTTGACTTCCTGAGATGTTTAACCAGGCCGTACCCACTCCGTCGGGATCTCTAAGATTCTAGAACATAGCTCGCGAATTCGATGTCGTCCACCCAATCAGGACCCCCGCCACTGACCAAGGTATATGCAATGCACCCCAAGTCCGAGTATTCTCCCAAAAGGGCATATCACTCATTAAACTCATTCTTATCCCGGAACGGACCGCTCCGCAGATGGCGCTCTTCGTATGAAACCAAGGAAAAAAAGTCTGCAACTTCCTCTCCGATGTGCTACTACCTCGCCTTACAAACCTCCAGCCAACATCGGGTCGCCATTGCCGAGACATATCGTGCTGAGTAATGGCCGTGCGCAAAATAGGTATTATTCCACGGGAAATACCTTTAGCATATAATATTCGGGTTAAGGTCAGTGTGAAACATTATCGTCGATCATTGATAGTGATAGGGGTCCTTTGGGTTGCTGATTGGCACCCGGCGACCTTAACTTGAACAATCAGCAAGCTGTAAGGATCGCGAGGCCCCGAGACTGGGACTTCGAGGAACCCGACCTTCGAGATGCATCTCCCATCTCAAAGCATGGATTACAAGTCTTCTAGCTTATGTATTGTGAATGCAGCGTCATTCGCGCGAGAAATACAGAAAATGCACCGGGGGTTGGCAGCGTTGGGTCGGGCATTTATTACAAGGGTGTTGCAAAGGAGGAACGTTTCTCTTTACTTCATACCCCTACCTTTTCCTTTCAATATCACCCGGTCTCGCCACCTGCATACATATTTCCTGTCCTTCTTGCACAAGCATGACCATTCCAGAACAGTTCCGTCGTGAGCAACCCTTTTCGGTTCCTGGCATCAGCGATCCCGTGTTTCAAAGGGAAACCGGCGTAAAAGATATGATATGGTTCATTGCGTGAGTATTATCTCCGCTGTATCTGCGATTGTCCAGAATCGCGCGACTGACCGCACGTCAAACCTCTCGACCATCGTCCCTAGTGGAGCATTGCAACAGGGAGCACTGCAGTCGCTAAAAGCTCAGCAAATATGCACCTCAATCCAAGTGTATCAGCCATGGAGGATTGAGGAATGTCGAGGGACGAATAAGAGGGTGGCTGCCCAGGTATGCCGCACGGGGGCAAGCATCCCTGCTCACTGGGGACGCAGGTCACTGAATCCCGTGTCCAAGCGCAACATAAAGTGGATTTTATCAAGATCCCCGGCTTTTGAACACGATGGTTATGGTCGTTGGCGCATGACCGGAAGGCCTCTTGTTCGAACCGCTCCATCGAATGACTCAATGCGAACCATGACAAAGGTCGAAATGAAGGCATATCTGTGAGTTCCCAAGTCAAAGTTCAATCTTCAAGGGCTAAACTCTGAGACAGGGACCGGATGGATCAACTATTCGCACCATTCCAAAACCCAGGAACTTCGGAGCTCGTCGGAGAACCCTTCGTTGCAGCCTCTTTCCACCGATTCAACACAATCTGACAGTTATGCCGAGTGAAATAAAAGGCTCTCACAGGGCCGAAAGAACTCCTCGAATTCGAGCTGGTCTGTTGGCACCCGGTGCTTCGCCAGAATTCCCCAGTAAGGTGGGTTCCTTGCTATCACTTAGATCGCGTAGCCCCGGGCAGAATGTTTCCCTCTGTATGAGAGACCTAATCTCGTGGATCGAAAAATCTCTTGCTTGTTGTTACTTTTAATGGTGCCATTTGGGGTTTGAACGGATGTCGACTTTTGGGTTGGAGCTGGACGTGGGTAGATAAACTTTGTTCGGTTCGAGTCGGCATCTGTATGTTTGTACCTGTCGTTCTCCTTTATGTAGCGTCCCTTCTCTTGCTCTATTCATCTGAAACCTGACTATCACGCTGTCTTTCTTTCAATGGGAGGCACGCTGATTCCATAAAGTGCGGAGTGCATCATGTTTTTCTAACTCATACACGTAATGAATTAATCATCAACCATTAGAACACCAAACGGCAGGAAAAACTCGCAAAGGTCTCACAATAATCCGAAGTCGATATCTCAGTCATAACCTCTGCGCCAAGACTCGAACTGTGGTGGCAGCTGCTTCGCCAGTCCTGAGCGGCGTTCCCATCGAATTTCTTCGGGGCTGCGGCACCTGGTCCGAAACGATACCTATTTTTTATTCCTCGGAGGATTGCAAGGGGCTCCACGGCGCCAGCTTTTGGTTCCAAAATGCCCCAACACTGAAGCTATAATCAAGGACTCATTGTCATTATATTCCATTCGATTGTTCGACCCAACACCAGCTTGCTTGGTTCCCACGCGCGTACAACCGAACCGACCCTTGCCCCCATACGACACGCCTGAGGCTAGCTTTTTGCAAAACTCGAGAGACTCTCTCGCGCACTCACACACGTGTCTCACGGTGGGTACACGGTCTCTGCCCCTGCCCGCTCCACTTCGCCATCACACGGTCATGTCGGTCACCGACATGGGGGCAGGTGGATTGTGGACGTGTCGTCATCATTTCGGACTGTGAATGGGAGATTGAGGCGTGCGACGGGCTTTCATATCTGGACCGGACCTGTGAGAAAGCTGTGTGTGTGCGAGACGGTGTCCCTCGAGTTTTGTAAACAGCTGTAACACGATTTTTAAAACACCGGGTTAGAAATACCAACAAGCTTAGGAGATTATGGGAATTTGTACTGACCGGGTGGAGATGAAGGTCATTGACACGGGTACTGGCCAAGCTGATTCTATTGAGCAACCTCCTCTAGAAACACTTCCGATCGGAGGAGGTGCTGACTAACTGGAGGCCTCGGGTGGCGCACCAGAGGGTAAGCTGCCATAAGGGTTCCACCCTCGTTGCCTCGCACAACGTTAGTTCACCGTCACTGTGTGAGCGGACTCGGAGAGCGTTCAAACTCCCGAGTGACGCATTGGTGTCGTCGGCATCGTTGTCGATGAAGGCATTTGAAAGTCCTAGGTCTCCTGCGTTGAATGGCATTGAATGCCGTGGCCGTACAGAATTCCCAGTCTTTCCAGGACTGATTTGACAAGAAATACGGGCCCTACTCGGCGCGCTGGCGAAGTTGGTAGACGATCATCACTCCAAACATGTTCGCATTTTCTGCTCGACGCGCGTCGAGCAGCTCAAAGGGGTGCTCCAAGAAATTGGAACCATGAGTCCCTCCTAGTCTGCTTGCAAATTCGATGCAACGCCTTGGCACGGTGCCCTGCAAGCGAGCATCAAATCCAAAATGCAGAATTTGACGAGGCTTGTCTTTGAAGCAGTCTATGTGGATTTCTCTGCCAGTGATGATGCCGCAATTGCGATGGACGTGGGAACTGGTGCGTTGACCAATCGCAGCCATTTCCTGTGCTTGGTCAGCTTGAAAGGCGGCATAACGCCGCACAGGCCGACCATCACCCCTCGCTCGACTGACGTTGTTTCCACGTTGTCTTGCTCAAACGGACCTCCGATCCATCACACATTTCCCCGCACGTTCTCAAGATCTTCCGATCCAAGACAGCGCGCTTGTTCAGGTTCTGGAGACCTCGATCGCATCCAAGAACAAACTCTCGACCCTCGCCCTGCGGGCCTATTGCTCTCGCTCAGATTTGCTCTCAAATGCCTATTCCAGGAAAACGAATGTGTGCCGCAGAGTTGGCTATCTTGATCCCTTGTTTGGCATTCATCACCGCGCTGGGGAGGTTATTTATAAGGGAACGCTCTTTGCGACATCCCCCTTTTCATAACGCACGGTCTCTTCACGTCTACACGCCTTTCCTATACCTTGAGAGGACATGATCATTCCAGAGCAGTTACGTCGCGAAGAACCATTTTCCGTGCCCAGCGTCAGTGACCCCATGTTTCAGAAAGAAAGCGGCTTGAAGGATAGAGAAATGTCGGGGATTAAACAAGAAAGCGGCAGCCTTGGTAAAATCACCTTCTCCCGTTTACTTGTTTACTCAGTGGAGCAGACGGCGCTGATTCTCACATCCTAGCGTAATATCTGATGGATTTTATCAAAGTCTCCAGCGTTTGAACACGACGGCTCTAGCCGTTGGCGCATGACCGGAAAGCCTCTTGTCCGGACACCTGACATGTTACTTGTTATGACTGAGGCAGAAACGAAGGCATATCTGTGAGTCTTCAACCTTAAGGGTCAATTTTCTAGAGCTGAGATCTGGGACAGAGACTGGACGGACCAATTATTTGCACCATTCCAGAACCCACGAAGTTCGGCGTTCACTGGCGTCGGGGTGCCCTTCGTTGCGGCTTCTTCCACTGAGTCGACACAGTTCGACAGTGACGCTGAATGAAATGAAAGACTCTCACAAAGCCACAAGAACTCTTGGAATTCGAGCTGGTCTGTCGGCACCCGGTGTTTCGCCAGAATCCCCAGGAAGGTGGGCTCCTTGCTATCACATAGATCGCATAGCCCCAGGCAGAATGTTTCCCACTGTATGAGAGACTCAATATTGTGAATCGCAAAAACTCTTCCTTGTTATTACTTCTAATGGCGCTATTTTTGGGTTTGAACGGATGTCGATTTTAGGAGTGGAGCTGGACGTTGGGTAGATAAACTTGTTCGGTTCGAGTCGGCATCTGTATGTTTGCAGCTGTCGTTCTCCTTTATGTAACATCTCTCTTGCTCTATTCATCTGAAACCTGACTATCACGCTGTCTTTCTTTCGATGGGAGGCACGTCGATTCCATAAAGTGCGGAGTGCATCATGTTTTTCCAACCCATACGCGTAATAAGTTAACCATCACATCAGAATAGCAAACGGCAGAAAAACACTCGCAGAGGTCTCACAACAATCCGAAGTCGATACCTCAATCATAACCTCTCCGCCAAGACTCAGACGGTGGTGGCAGCTGCTTCGCCAGTCCTGAGCGTTCCCACCGAAAACAAAGCAGTTTCTTCGGGCTGCGGCACCTGATCCGAAACGATACTTATTTTTATTCCTCGCGTTGAGCAAAGTTCATTTTTTGGGGGTGATTCGAAGGATTGAACGGGGCGTCACGCCGCCAGATGTTGGTTCCAAAATACCCCAACACTGAAGCTATATTGAAGGACTTATTGTCATTATATTCCATCGATTTACCCTCTCACGCCTTCATGACCAAAAACGCCTCGGGAATGGCCTGTCCGCTGTACCTCTCCAACGTCACCACTGGCTCATCCTTCCATTCCACTGGATCTTTGTTGAGCAAGATCCACTTACGACGAACCTGCGAGTAAGCGGCATGATCAGTCGGTTGATTCACCTTTCAACTGATGCAGGAAGCCTGACCTCGTAAACTCTTGTCATAAACCCGATTATCCGAAGCGAAGGTGGGCACTGCTTGACGAAGCGAACGCTGCTGTGGGATTCGTGTGCGACTGAAGATGAAGGAGGTACTGCTACGATGGGATTTCGGTTGGTGAAGGTGTATGAGATGTGAACAGTGTGAAGGTGTGTTAGGCGGCGCAGGTGGGATGCGAGGTCGTCCTAAAGGAAGGGGTTTCGTCAGCGAAGCACTTTTCTTCTGGACAGATGATGAGATCCCTCCCACCATATCGCACGGTCCAAGTACTATGAAGAACTTCTCCAGCTTCGGGCACCGCTTCGTGACTTCCTCGATAACCTCCATAGTAGTTTCCAGTCTCTGCACAGCGAACTTTTGTAATCGTTCTCCGTGAACCAACAAAAACGAGCGAATGAAGTCGATGGGTATAATGCTCGATTTCAAATTGCTGACGTCTCCGCCTGCGCGCCAGATCGTGAACTCGGTGAGAGGGGAGGTGCGGAAGACGGAGTAGACGCCGTCGAAGAAAGTTATCGGAGAGGATGAGGTGGGCAGCGTGAGGGAGAGGGAAGTTAAAGCTGGGAATGGTGAAGAAGAGACTAGGGTGGAAAGAGCTTGCATGTCCTGCTCAATGAAAGTGAGCAGAAATAGACGTTCTGAACCCTCAGATAGCAGAACTTACGAATTCCGTTCCTTCAATATATAATGCTTCCAATTCAACGCAACTTGAGCTAATCGAAGCCACTCCCCTATGGGTGACCCGAGGGTTGCCCAACAGGTGGAGGTGTTTGAGATGCGGAGCAAGTGAAGCGAGGTGTTCCATGGTCGCATCGTTGAGGAGAGGGGACTGCTATATGACAAACAACTTCACGTCTCAGTCAGACGGATGGTTGGATGGGCTTGTGCTGAACTGACCTTGCTGAACAGGCTCAACGTTCTTAGCCCAGCCCCATTCTGCCGAATCCACTCCTCGAAGCAATCGACAAAAGCTCTATCCGGCATTATAACCGTCAAATTCTCCAAGTGCTTGAAATTGAGGAGTAACCGAGGGTCGTAATAGTTTGCGGAATGCCCGTTCACCTCTAGAGTTTGAAGCTGCTGACAGTGTTCAGAGATCCTCTCGAGGTAAGGTGATGTAAGTGTTCCATCGCGGGTCCAAGAGAGAGACCTGAGAGATTTGAGGTTTGGCAACGCGCTAAGCACTGCTGTTTCCAAATTGGTAGCCGCCGCCGTCCCGTAGGTTTGCCTTGGAAATTCGCGCAGCACTGGAGTAATGATGCCTCGTAAGTCAATGGCTCGATACCTTGCGCAAACCTAGGCTCATACCGAGCGTCTTCACGTACTGTGCTAGCTCTGGATGACTTGATAACGTGTCAAAGAGCTTCACAATCTATTGGGAAACATGAATAATCTCTGAGCGATTGCGCTTGCTTTGCTCTAGAGTCAGTCCTAAACTCGCACCTTGTCCTTCCATTCGATATGCCATTGGTACACTCTGATTTCCGAGTATAGGAAAGGCACGGAGAACGAGTGAAAAGCTTTGCTGACACGAGCGACCGTGGTAAAATCGCTTGGACGCTGTATATGTTGAAATATCGCTGGGAGAAGGTCCAGAGGCAAGTCTGAAAATTCAGCTGGCATGTCTCTCCGAAACGAAACGGAAGGGGAACGTCCAAGTGTAGTGGAGCGGGGGATGGTGGAGGTGGGAGCGTTACACGTCACGGGATGATGTTATGTCACACACGTCACGCTGAAACGTTTGTTGCGTCCTCAGTCGAATTTGGGACACCAGCGACCACACCAACTCCCCACTCCCATCCTATGGCCACCCTAATGAGCAACAGAGTCGATAACTACGACGACGACGACGAAGATTTTGACGTAGCACCATCAGCAGGGCCATCAAAGCCCTCAAGGTCAGCAGCCATGGATGTGGTGAGGACTTCATCGGAATCGTCACAACAATCGAGCTGATGGGTGTCGGTTCTCATGCTACGTTGCACAATAGGACGAAGATCCAGAAGACGACGAAGAGGATGATGAGGACGATGATGAAGATGAAGACGACGAAGACGAAGATGAGGACGAAGAGATGGAAAGACCGAAGAAGAAGAAACGAGTGAGTGGCGAGCCTTGCTTCGCCTGTGGTCCATACTTCAGCGTGCTGAAGAAACGACCGCTACGTTACAGAGGAGCAAGAAACGCAGTGCTATCAGTCGCTTCATTGATACTGAAGCCGTCGTCGATGATGAAGACGAGGACCTGGACGACGAAGAGGAAGGACTTGGACCGGAAGGTACGATGATGCCCGCCCGTGCTCTCAGCGTCAACCACCCGACATGATTGACTCATCAGCGTTTGGGATACTTCCACGTGTGCAGATCGGGGTTTCTTTGCCGGCGACGATGCCGAACTTGACGACAATATCGTTACGGCTGGCCACCATCGCTTCGCCAGACGCCAGCAAGAAGATGAGGACCAGGACTTGTCCAAGATTGCTCAAGACGTGACGGAGCGCTACAGGCGTACTGCGCGGAAGTACACGGGAGACACCTCTGACTTGCCCCAGCAGTTCCTCATGCCTGGCGTCCACGACCCTTCTTTATGGCAAATTCGTGTTCGGGTACGTTCCCCCCCCCCTTTTAAGGCCTCCCGCGCTTTTTGTTTTAGCCTCGCGCAAACTAATATTCGATGATTTCAGCCCGGAAAAGAACGAGAACTGGTCTTCCAGCTTTTGCGCAAATCTATTGATCTACAATTCACCAACCGGCCCCTCGAAATTTACTCCGCGTTCGAACGGGATTCCTTGCCTGGCATGATCTACGTCGAAGCTCGGTCCCAGCATCATGTCAAGCAAGCCATCGACGGGCTCGTGGGTGTCTTCCCGAGTCGAGGCATCGTATTGGTCCCCATCGACGAAATGGCCAGCCTCCTCCGGATCAAAAAAATCGAAACTACCATTACCCCTGGAAGCTGGGTTCGCATCAAGCGCGGCAAGTACGCTGGTGATTTGGCCCAGGTGTTGGACGTTACGGACAACGGAGAGGAAGCGGGGTTGAAGTTCATTCCTCGTATCGACTTAACCCCGCGGGAGGAGAACTACCTCAATACTGACAAGAAGAGGAAGAAAGTTGGTGCGAACAACGCCGGCGGTGCTCCTGGTTACCGACCACCTCAGCGGTTCTTCAACGCCGAAGAAGTCAGCAAGGTCTACAAGAACAAGGTCACGATGAAACCCGGCTCTTCAAGGAAGTTCGTCTTCATGGGAGACACGTACAACAATGGCTTCATCGAAAAGGACGTCAAAATCATTGGTCTCATCACGGAGAACGTCAACCCTACCCTCGACGAAATTGCTCGATTTACGGCAGGGGACAATGGAGATATGGATGGCGTGCGGAACAACCAAGTGGACCTTTCTATTATTGCTGCCGATGCTCGCAAAGCCGCCACTGCTGTCTTGCAACCGGGAGATCACGTCGAAGTCTTTGAAGGAGAGCAGACGGGGTTGAACGGCACCGTAGAAAGCATCAACGGGGAGGTTGTCGTCATTCGTGCCAAGGACGTGGATATCGAAGGTCAGAAGATCGAAGTCCCCGCCGCTAGCGTCCGGAAGAAGTTCAAGGCTGGAGACCACATCAAGGTTATGACGGGTACCAACGCCGACGAAACTGGTTTGGTCGTATCGGTCTTGAACGACACTGTGACGTTCCTCTCGGACATGTCTATGCAAGAGGTTCGGGAAACGAAAGAGCCTGGCTCGAAGTAAACGTGACTGACTGTATTTCCCGCAGGTGACTGTGTTCGCTAAGGACGTCCGTGAAGCCGCTGAAGTCGGAGCTGGCACCAACATCGTCGGCAATTACGAGTTGCATGACCTTGTGCAATTAGAGTGAGTGTCAGAAACCGGCATAAATTTCACTTATTTATTTATTCCATTTATCCCGGCTTTCAGTCAACAGACAGTTGGTGTCATTTATAAGACCGAGCGCGACTCTTTCCGAGTACTGGATCAGAATGGGCAAACGCGACTCGTCCACCCCCACCAAATCACCATGCGGAAGGACTCTCGGCGGGCTATTGCTACGGACTCTCAGGGATACGAGATTCGAATCGGTGACAACATGAAGGAGGTGGATGGCGAGGTATATTCTTTTTCCGCTCCCTCCGTGAAACCCGTGACTGAGACTCAAGGGGGGGTGTAGGGCCGTAAAGGAAGCGTTGTCCATATTCATCAAACCTTCTACGCATTCCTCCACAACCGCGAGATCGTTGAAAATGGTGGTGTGTTCGTCACTCGTGCGCGAAGTCTTGCATCGGTTGCACCAAAAGGGCGCTCAGGTGGTCCGGATCTGACCAAATTGAACCCGGCTATGGCCGGAGGCATGGTTGGTTCTGGAATGACAACAAAGGGACCAAGAGATCCCCTCGTCGGAGTTCAGATCGTTGTCGTTCAAGGCCAATTTAAGGGGTATCTTGGAAGGATCAAGGACACGAACGGGAACTTTGCACGAGTGGAACTACATACGCAGAACAAGGTTATTACAACCGAAAAGTCAAAGCTGAAGCGCAAAGGGTAAGCTCGCTTGGTTAACTTTGTTTCCTCTACCGTCGCTGATATCTTCTCGACTTCTAGTGCCGACGGGAAGGTGTATCCACTAGAGCAATCTGCAGCCTTCAACATGCCTGCAGGCAAAGGCAATATGGGCCATATGGGTCCCCCTTCAACGCCCAACAGCTACTCTCGAGCGACACCAAACCCTTACTCAGGAGGAGGTGGAACAACTCCTGGTCGACCAAACGTGCCCGGCCGGACGCCGAACCCGTACGTGGAGGGTGGTCGGACACCTGGCTTCCCGAACGACGGTGGACGCACACCTGGCAGCAATGCTTGGTCCGCTAACGCTCGAACGCCTAACCCCTATGGTCGGACACCCAATCCGTATAATGGTGGTGGTGGTGGTGATGGTGGACGAACGCCCGGAAGGTTCAATGATGGTGGCAGGACGCCAGGTTCTGGGTCTGTATGGAGACCTAACGGTGGCATGACTCCCAATCCGCACAGAGATCCCAGAGCGCCAGTTGGGAGGACGCCTGCCGGTGCGGGTGCAAGTGCGAGTGATGCTCACGACCCTTGGGCGACAGATGACTATGTGAGTTTGGGAAGAGGCCTGGAACGGGAGCGGGACGATACTGACTGGGAATTTCACTATGCAGCCCATATCGGCACCAACTCCTGGCGCGATGAATGCTCCTACGCCCGGCGTCTTTGCAAGGGATGAGGATACCTGGGTGAGATATTGGGTTACGGGGAAACTCGTGTGTATTCGCTAATCGCCAACTCGACAGGCTGCAAACACCGCGCCAACTCCTGGAGGCTGGGGAGCCCCAACGCCTTATTCTGCGCCCACTCCTGGTATTTCTTCGGCTCCAACTCCTGGTTTCCATGCAACACCTGGACCAAGCTATGCTCGTACTCCTGGTCTCAGTGCGCCAACGCCGGGTATTACGGCTCCGACACCGGGACCGGGATCATCATGGCATGACCCCGTTCCTCATCGTAAGTTTCACAGCCCACCATCTCGATATCTCGATGGCCTTGTTCCTAATTTAGCCTTCGGTTTTTCAGGTGACGATCATTGGCTGTTTGGTTGCTCCGATATTTGGGTGACAATTGGCCCCGATGCGAATGGCAAGCATTGGATAAACGGGGACTTCGACGGAGAACAAGTCATGGTTATATCCGTCCAAGATTATTCGTTGAACTCGGCGGGCTTGGAAAACACTGCCAACGTACGGTTCCCCGATTCAAGTACCAATAGCGGACTTCAGCGGGAGGTTCCCCTCAACTACCTCCACGCCGTACGACCAAAAGTGGGGGAGACTGCAATGGTTGTCAACATGAACAGCGATATGCGCCACTCGTTCGTCAAAGTGACCCAGATGTCTGCGGAGATGGCGTGGTTCCAGGAGGTGGATGTTCGACCCGGTCTTACCGCGAGAGATGGAGCTATTCCACTGGAGGACCTTGTCAAGGCCGTCGCAAAATAATCTACCACTACTCGATGCTTGTCTCATACTGTTTTCTGGTGTACCATATGCACAATATATTGATAGCTGGGAGTTCCTCGCAAATTTTTCCGGTTTGTTCGCACCTAATCGCTGACTCCTGTTCCCGCCCCCGCTTTTACGTCGGGGTTCAACGGAGGATTCCGACTGATGGGCGAAGCAAGACGTACGCTGGGCTACAATAACTTGCATAAGTCTGTGCACCTCCTGCTAAAGCGTCACCCCGCGTGACCGAGCCAATGAAAAGTGTCCAAAAGTGGCGGGGGACGCTCTGGGACGCTTGGATCCCTCGGCATTAGAACGGAGGACCACGGTCTTAGACGTTTACCGGCCCCTGCCAATGACTACATCCGCGACCACTCCAAACACCTCTCTTCCTCGGTGTAGCGAAAGACAAATCAACTGTGGTCAGACAATGGAAGAATTCAGCGATCATCCTGCACGCCATTCGGCAAACGATCCGAGCTATAAAATGAAGTACGTATAATGCATGGAGGGGCTCTCCTGTTTGCGCCGACGTTTCCGGAGCTTGAACTACCCATCTTACTTCTGTTGAATTTTGCTTTCACAGCGGTTCCCTCACCCAGCCCGTCTCCGGTTGCACCCTCGCCTGTGAGGGTCCACGAGCAAGTGAAGGATCCGGAGGGCAAAACGCGCCCGGAAAGGTTGCACCAATCGACCTCCTTCCCAACGAGCTCCTACTGGTGGTGTTCAAACTTTACATTAGCCCGAACATACCAGCTCGAGACCTCGTAGTGTTGAGTTTGGTGTGCAAGCGCTGGCAAAACGTCGCGGAAGGTACCGCCAGCCTTTGGTGCCGTATCTCCGGTAGGGACGGATTACCGGGTCTTCGGAAGGCCTTAACGATGGCCAGAGATGTCCCACTCGAGATCAAATACTTTAAAGGCGTCGCAAAGACCGACACGGAAACCTTTCTCGCTCATATAGGAGGTCAGATCGCCCAGTGCAAGTCTCTCGATATTAGCACCAGTGATTGGGATCCCGTCCTAGCCACTCTGAAACAAGCCAACACACCCAACCTCAGAACACTACGCTTGGCGGTACCATGGAATCAAGGCTGGAAAGAAAGCGTTATTACCTTGTTCGGGGGGGAACCTGCTCCAGCCGAATTAAAGGACTTGCACGTGGAGTATATTCCCCTCGCGATTGCCCCTCTTCGCCTCTCTGGGATCCGATCGTTGGTATTAAAGGGAAGACCCATAGTATCGACGGAGGAAGTTCTTAGACTTCTTGGGGAGTCTCCTGCGCTCGAAAAGTGCGATCTGCATAATCTCAGGAGTTTGAGGAACTCGAACATAGCAATCCCGAGTCACGTCCTTCAAGGTCGTACCGACTACCCCATTATTCAGCTCTCGCGTCTACGCTCCCTCGATATCCGCAATCTGCACTTATCTATCACCCATTTTATCCTCTCAGTCATTCGAGCTCCGAAACTTCGAAAGGTTTCTGTGGACTGCACGATAGACCAGCTTGACCAAAGCCCGGGATCCGATCTCTTCACCACCAAGATATCCCATCTCATCCCGTCCTTTAAGGATCTAGTCAAGACAGCGAAACGCATTGAGATGTTCTCCCATAACGTGAGATATTGGACGATTTCCATCGGGAGGCTCATGATTGGGCTCGCCGGACGTCGCCCCCGCCAGCTCAGTCATTTACAAGAAACATTGGACTGGGTTTTCCGTAACCTGGGCGGACACTTGCGGGCCCTGCCTGTCAGCTTAAAAGTCTTTGAATTCGGAATTGCCAGGGACTGGTTCATTTGGTTCGGTTCCTATCTCAAAGTGACAAAGCTGGAGCTCCGGACTTTAGATCTCCCCGTCCAACCACGACGCCGGGAAATGGTTTCCCTCCTCTCGCGGCCATTGGAGTCCGCGGACAACCAGTGGCTGATGCCTGAACTCAAAGCTATCAAGATAGACGTAGTCGATGAAGATAGCAAGTCCGAAATTGTGGAGATGGTCAATGCCAGGCACTCCTGGATTGATGAGCAGGGGGTGCAAAGGTCGGGGGCCGTCGGTCTCAAGCCATTTCAAGAAATCTGGTTGGGACATGAAGGGCACTACGTCAGCAAAGAGTTGGGCCCCAATCTAGAATTCCTGATGGCGGTGCAGAAAGCGGGGAGAGGCGCTGAGATCTGGTGGGAGGACGCCAAGTGGACTGGAGCGGAAGATGCAGGTCGCGTTGGTGAAGTCGAAGGAAACGCCTAATAGTCTAGTGCAAGTTTATTCCACTGGAGGACTTTTCAAGAGTGTCGCAAAATGATTCACCACAACTCGGTGCTTGTTTCATACTGTTTTCGCTTGTACTGCCTGCACAATATACGGATAGTTGGGGATTTGGTCGCGCCGAGCCACTCACTTTCTGTACCCTCTTCCGCTGTTGCGTTGAGATCCGGCCAGGGGGAATTCCGACTTGACGGACGAAGCAAGACCATGGCTGCTGGAATGAACCGGTCAGGTTCTACATGCGGCACAAAGACCCTGACCCAGGCTTCGACGTCACGTAATCCTGCCGACCACCATATCCGCGATCACTTTAACAGACCTCAAACTTACTGGACAGTGGTCAGACTATGGATTTCCAGGACCGTCTTGAACACCGTCTAGCAACTGACGACCCAAGCCATAATCTAGGGTGAGTATATGTTATAATAAAATTACCTTAAAAAACCCTATTCACCGCGAGATTTTCGGAGCTTGAACTACCTCTATATCTTACTTTACTTTATAATGTATCTTTTATAGTGATTCTCTCGCCCTGGCCATCCCCAACTGTGACCTCACTGACGAGGATCACCGAGAAAGTCGCGGAGGACAAGACACGGTTATAACGGTTACACCACTCGACCTCCTCCCCCATGAGCTCCTCCTGGCAGTGTTCAGGCTTTACATTGGCATGGACACCCCAGTGCGGAATCTCATAGTATTGGGTCTAGTGTGCAAGCTCTGGCGAGACATCGTGGAGGGTACCCCTGGCCTCTGGAGCCGTTCCTCTGGCAAGGAGGAATTACCGTGTCTACGGAAAGCATTAGCGATGGCGAAGGATATCCCACTGGAGATCAAGTACTGGGAAAAGGCTGCAAAGACGAACAACGAGACCTTTTTCGCCGAAATAGGGGCCCGAGTCGTCCAGTGGGAGTCTGTCGCGGTTACGGCCAGGAACTGGGATCCTGCCCCGGCCATTCCGAAAATAGTCACCGCACCTAACCTCACGAGGCTCAGCCTAAAGGTGCCATGGGATCAGGATTGGGATAGAGGTGTTGTTACCTTGTTCGGAGGGGAACCCGCTTCACCCGCATTGAAGGATTTCCGGGCGGACTTCATTCCCGTTGCCATTGCCCCTCTTCGTCTCTCTGGACTCCGATCCTTGGAACTGAAGAAAATGCCCGTAATATCGGAATCGGAAGTTCTAAGAGTTCTTATGGACTCTCCCGCGCTTGAGCGTTGCGCTCTGTCCCAACTGACCTGCCTGACAGAGGTCGCACTCCCGAGCCAACAGCAGGAACTCCGCCATAGTTGCTCCCAAAGTCGCGCCGGCTACCCCATTATTCAGCTCTTGCATCTGCACTACCTCGTTCTTCATGGCCTGCCTGTATCTTTCATCCATCTTATCCTCTCAGTCATTCGAGCCCCAAACCTTGGATGGTTTTCCGTGGAATGCAGGATAGACCAGGATGACCAAAGCCCGACATCCGAACTCTTCACCGCCAAGATATCGCATCTCATTCCGACCTTAAAGGCGTTAACCAGCAAAGCAGAATACGTTGAGATCACCTCATTTTCCGAAGTAGATTGGACAATTTGGATCGGGAGGTTGATTATTGGGCTCGGGGAACGCCGCCTTTGGATCAACCATATGCAGGAAACGCTTGACTGGGTTTTCGCTAACCTCGGCGGACACTTGGAGACCCTGCCTGTCAGCTTAAACTTCCGTGAATTCCACGTTAGCTCCGACTGGTTTATTTGGCTGGCTTCCAGGGTCAAAGTGACGAAGTTGGAGCTCTGGACCGGTTCATTGTCCACTCCCGAACCCGACCCACAGCCCCGGAAAGTTATTTCCCTCCTTTCTCAGCCATTGGTGTCCGCCAACAACCAGTGGCTACTACCCGACCTCGAATCAATCAAGACAAACGTTGTCAACGAAGAAGGCAAGTCCAAAATTTTGGAGATGGTCAACGCCAGGCACTCCTTTATCCGCGAGGAGAGGGAGCGAAGGCCACAAAGCATCGTTCTCAAGCCATTTCAAAAAATCTGGCTGCGAGGTGGAAAAAACGACGTCAGCAGTGAGTTGGGCCCTAATCTAGAATTCCTGACGGCACTGGACAAAGCGGGAGGAGACGCGGAGATCTGGTGGGACGATGTCAAGTGGACTGGAACCGAAGGCGCAGGTTACGATGTTCAGCAAAGTCGAAGTAAATGTGTATTAGTCTAGTGCACTGGAGGACCTTGCTAAAGCCGTCGTAAATGATCTATCACTCTGGATGCTTGGTGTAGTACATGCACAATATATATACTGATAGCTGGCACTGTTTCCTGGCAACCTTTCCCGTTTTGTTCGTGCCGAGTCGCTTACTTGCCGTTCCGCATCCGCTTTGTGTCGAGATTCAACAAAGGATTCCGACTGATGATAGATGGGCGACGCAAGACCCTAGCTAGACCGGGACATTTAGGTCATAGATCCGGCCTGAGACCCTGACTCCAACGTAATACAGCCAACCACATCCCGCGATCGCTTCGAGACGCCTCTACCTTGCTGCAGTGAATATCCAACTGTTGTCAAACTATGGAAGAAGTCCACAACCACCCTGAAAACCGTTCGGCAAATGGCCCAAGCCGTAACATGGAGTACGTCTGTTAACATACCGTATGAACCCCTCTTCACGAAGAGGTTTTCTGAGTTTGAACTGCCAATCTTACTCTACTCTTGTTTTTTTTTTTACTTTTCACAGTGACTCCCTCGCTCTGCCTGCCCCCGAGTGCACTTTCGCTCACGAAGGTCCCCGAGAAAGTCGAGGATCTGAAGGGCGGAGCGCGACTGGGACGGAAGTTGCACCAATCGACTTCCTTCCAAACGAGCTCCTCTTGGTAATCTTCGAACTTTACACTGGCCAGGATACACCAGCTCGAAACCTCGTAGCATTGAGTCTGGTCTGCAAGCTCTGGCGAGACCTCGTGGAAGGTACCCCTAGTCTTTGGTACCGCATCTCCGGCAGGGACCATTACCGTGTCTTCGGAAGGCAGTAGCGATGGCCAAGGATGTCCCACCGGAGATCAAGTATTTGGAACAGGTCGCAAAGACAGACGCGGAGACCTTTTCGCTGAGATTGGAGGTCGGATTGCACAGTGGAAGTCTCTCGATGTGGGCGCCACCAAGTGGAATCCCGTCCTAGCCTCTCTGAAACAAGCCAACACGCCCAAGCTCAAAACGCTCAACTTAAGAGCGCCATGGGGTCATGAGTTGGTAGAAAACGTTGTTACCTTGTTTGGAGGGGAACCAGCTTCAGTCGCGTTGAAGGACTTGCACGTGGAGTCCATTCCCCTCGCGATCGCCCCTCTTCGCCTCTCTAGGCTCCGATCACTGGAATTGCAGGGAGCGCCCATAGTATCGACAGAAGAAGTTTTGAGGGTCCTTAGGGGGTCTCCCGGGCTTAAACAGTGCGATCTGATCCATCTAACCTGCTTGAGGAACGCGGGCTTCGCACTCCCTAGCCACATCTTAGACTACCCCGCTATCTAGCTCTCGCATCTACGTTCCCTCAATCTCCGCGGCCTGCCTATATCTATCACCCATTTTATCCTCTCCGTCATTCGAGCCCCGAAACTTCGAAAGGTTTCTGTGGACTGCACGATGGACCAGCCTGACCAAAGCCCAGCATCAGATCTCTTCACCACCAAGATATCTCATCTCATCCCGTCCTTCAAGGATCTAGTCAAGACAGCGGAACGCATTGAGGTGCTCTCCTATAACGGGAGATATTGGACGTTTTGCATTGGGAGACTCATGATTGGGCTCGGGGGACGTCGCGGGCCCCAGCTCGGGCATTTGCAAGAAACCCTGGACTGGGTTTTCCATAACCTGGGCGGACACTTGCGAACGCTGCCTGGCAGCTTAAAAGTCCATGAATTCGAAGTCGGCAGGGACTGGTTCATTTGGTTGGCTTCCCATCTCAAAGTGACAAAGTTGGATCTCCAGGCGGGTTTGGTTGCCACTCTCCAGGTCAACCGGGAAATTGTTTCCCTCCTCTCTCGGCCATTGGAGTCCGCAAACAACCGATGGCTAATGCCTGACCTCGAATCAATCAAGATAAACGCAGGCAATGAAGATGGCAGGTCCAAGATTTTGGAGATGGTGCATGCGAGGCACTCGTATATCGATGAGCAGGGAGAGGGAAGAACAGAAGTCACCGTTCTCAAGCCATTTCAAGAAATTTGGCTGAGAAGTGGAAAGATCCCCGTCGCGAAAGTGTTGGGTCCTGATCTAGAATTCTTGACGGCGGTGCAGAAAGCGGGGAGAGGCATTAAAATCTGGTGGGAGGACGTCGAGTGGACTGGAACCGAATGTGCAAGTTGCGTTGGTGAGGTCGAAGGGAGCGCCTGATAGCCTAGCGCGAGTTTCGCATGTGCATGTATGGTAGTATTGGTAGACCTCAGACAAAATATGATTTAGGGAAAGTATGAAGGGGAAGGTGAGCTAGGTCAAGGGACGTCAGCGGCATCCCTAATCGCGCCATCCCCGGGGTTGGAACCTCCGAGCACCCAGCCATTGGGATTTCTGGCCGTTCTAAAACAGGCCAAAACTCTCAAAGCACTAGCCCTAAAGGCTCCGTTGACTCAGGAGTGGAAGGAACCTCCGTTACTATGTTCGTAGGGGAACCAGCTTCAGCCCCATTGAAAGGCTTGCTTGCAATTAAGGACTGAAGTGCGCCTCGGGGAGGTTGAAAACATAAATTAGGACGTATTACTGGGAACCCCGTAGGTTGGTGCTCAAGTGGAGGGAAGTGGTAAATGTGGGGAAGGACGAAACCAACCCAACGTGATATCGAGCTGTCAGAGCTTTCCGGGGTCCTACCGGCTGACTCCGACTTACGTAATCCTAGCAACCACCACACTGGCATCTTAGTCCACGGCAATCCTGAACACCGTTCGGCTGACGAACTAAGCGGTAACATGGAGTACGTTTGTTATGTTCCCTTAAACTCCCGTTCACGGCGACGTCTTCGGAGCTTGAACTGCCTATCTTACTTACTTATTTACTTTTAACCTTCCACAGTGACTCCCTCGCCATGCCTGTCTCCTATTGCACTTTCACCCACGAGGATCCCCGAGAATGTCGAGAATGCGGAGGGCAAGGCCGCGCGGCCAGAATGGAAGTTGCAGCAATCGACCTCCTTCCCCACGAGCTCCTCCTGGTCATCTTCAAACTTTACATCGATCAGGAAACACCAGCTCGAGACCTCGTAGCGTTGAGCTTGGTATGCAAGCTCTGGAGAGACGTCGTAGAGGGTACCGCCAGCCTTTGGTGCCCAATCTCCGGCGGGGACAGATTGCCGTATCTTCGGAAGGCGTTAGCGATGGCCAGAGACGTCCCACTGAAGATCAAGTACTCAGATTCTGTCGCAAATATCGACCCAGAAACGTTTTGGGCTCAGATAGGAGGTCGGATTAGCCAGTACCAGTCTTTCGAAATCACCACCAAACATCAGTGGGATCAGATCCTAGCCGTGCTAAAGCAGGCCAGCACACCAAGCCTCAAAACGCTATACTTAGAGGGGCCATGGGTGAAGGGGTGGAAGGAAACCGTTGTTACCTTGTTCGAAGGGGAACCAGCCTCAGGCGCATTGAAGGACTTGCACGTGGGGGGCATCCCTCTCGCCATTGCCCCTCTTCGCCTTTCTGGGCTCCGATCACTGAGGTTGCACGGGCTGCCCATAATATCGGTGGAGGAAGTCTTGAGACTTCTTAGGGAGTCTCCCGGGCTCGAAGAGTGCGATCTGTTCTATCTGTTCTGCTTGCGGGACGCAAGCTTCACGCTCCCTCCAGACCACCCCACTATCCAGCTCTCACGTCTACGCTCCCTTAATCTTCGCGGCCTGCCCATATCCATCATGCATCTTATACTCTCAGTCATTCGTATCCAGAAACTTCGAAAGTTTTCCGTGGACGTCACAATAGAACAGCCTGGCCGAAGCCCGATATCCGACCTCTTCACCACCAAGATATCTCATCTAGTCCCGTCCTTAAAGGACTTGGTTGAAAAAGCAGGGTGCATCGAGATGTTCTCACGTCGCAAGAAATATTACAAGATTTCCGTGGGGGGGTTCATGATTGAGCTTGGCGGGGGTGGGCACCAGCGCAGCCACTTGCAAGAAACGCTGAACTGGGTTTTCAGTAACCTGGGAGGACACTTACAAGCATTGCCTGTCAGCTTACAAGTCGACGAATCCAGATGTAGCACCGACCGGTTCATTTGGTTGGCTTCCTATCTCAACGTGACAAAGTTGGATCTCCTCGACCGCATTCACATTCGCCAGTTACGCAACTCACGACCCCGGGAAATCATTTCCCTCCTCTCCCGGCCATTAGAGTCCGCGAACAACCAATGGCTGCTGCCGGACCTCGAATCAATCGAGATGAGCCTACTCAATAAAGATGGCGGGTCCAAAATTTTGGACATGGTCAATGCTAGGCCACTCCTTTATCGACGAGCAGAGGGAGCGAAGACCCGAAGGCGTTGTTCTCAAGCCATTTAAAAAAATCGGGCTAGGAAGCGGAATAAACGGCCTTAGCAAGAAGCTAGCTCCCAATTCAAAATTCATGACGGAGCTGCAGAAAGCGGGAAGAGGAGCCGAGATTTGGTGGGAGGGACTCAAGTGGACTGGAACCGAATGTGCAAGTTGCGCTGGCGAAGTCGAAGGGAGCGCCTAATACTTGGTCTAGTGCGAGTTTCGCATGTGCATGTGTGGTATGTAGTAATGGTAGACCCCAGACAAAATACGATTTAGGGAAAGTATATAGCGGGGGGTGAGCTCCGTCTAGGGACATCAGCGGCATCGCTCATCGCGCCAGCCCGGGCCTTGGAACCTCCGAACGCCATCAGGTCTCGACCTTTCATCCAAGGTCGAATTAGAGTTGGCGGGATGGCGGATCATGGCGGTTGGGTAAGAGGAGGACAAAGGGACCCTTAAATCCGTTTAACCCCGTTCGAAGGGTTGACCTCAACGACTCTCCTCATGTCTCAAGGATTGAAAATACAAACACCAGTCAACTCATTCTAATGAGTATCTACAAGGTCTCGCTTAATACTATTGAAGGATCAAAGAATTTGTTGCAGAGTCGGCATGACAACTTTGCCGACTTCGGGATGTTCGAAACGTCGGGGGTTCGGCGGTTGCCCGCAACACTACGCCGAATTGGTCTACTGCGGTCTCGGTGCTAGCGCGCACCACTCCCTTTCCCTCCCCCTTCCTTTCGTTAGCCCCTCCTCTTCTACATTCGTTTGCTGGTCAACGCTCTCTTCTTTTTTCTTCTGCTATTTTTTGTTCTTTCTAGTTGTATTTTAAGACCCTCAAGGACTCCCAACCATCATCCATCGTCAAGCCAGGTTAAGCGGAAGGGAAAACACAAGACCTCGCGCCTTCGTAGCATCTTCAACACCTTCACGCTCTTTACCTTCGGCTGGACCGCGCATGCAACACTCGTTATAACTTATAAACCCTGTCATTCGTTCATGTCGATTTGTCTATCGGTCGCCAGTAACCTCCGCTGCTCAAATCTCTCACTCCCTCAAGCCCAAGCACTCCTCATCCTCCCCGCTGCGGACCTCATCTTCTGCGCGGGGATCATCAAGTTCAAGTGGGGTGATATCAAACAGTTAGTTTACATGCCCTTCTCTCTAAGACGTCGGACCGGCTGACTCTTGGTTGTTCACAGCCACCAATGGGCCATCATCGTGGAGGCTATCGTGTATTTCTGTCTCACCTTGTTCGACTATCTCGAGCGCGCCAAAGCCAAGGATGGGTTGGACATTGCAACCTTTGGTATCTATGACAAAGCTATTGGTGCGTCTAGAGAGTTCGTTCGCCGACTCTGGCTCACCGCCGTCCATCTTTTAGGTGTCTTGACCATATTCCCATTGTTCTTCTATTGTGCTGCTATTTTACTCCTCGCACGTGTCGACGTTCTCCCTCTCACTACTTCTCGACCATACAACCGATTGATCCAAATCACCTTGGTTGCTACTACCCCTCTTATTCTTCTCTTCAACGAACTCGCCGGTCTTCTTGGAATCACCTATCGTAAGTCTGCTCTCTGGCTGAGCTTTCGAACCCAACTCTAACATCAAATTCCCCAGAATTCTTTGGAGGCCGAATATACCTTGGTTTCGTGAATCAGCGAGCTGACGACCTTGCGGCCGGGTTAACCGGTGTCACCCTCGTCTTACTGGCATACTTTCAATTCGTCATCGGCACTGCATGCATCTTTTACATCGTTCGAGCTAGGTCACGGGGTCACGGAGGAGGTGTTATCGCGGGCTTCACTTGCTGCGGAAGTGGCTTGTTGCTCGGCACCTTGGAGACACTGCTAGGTTTCGGTCACCAGGGATTCCCATTGGTGTTGACCAGGAAAATCTTTCGCACCACCGCACGAGCCCTTTTGATCAGCGGCGTGTTACTTGGGTAAGCGAAATCCAAATTTCGATGTCTACGGGAACCGCCGCTCATGCTGTTACTCTTTCTTCCAATGCTTCAGTACAAGCGTCGACGAGGTAAGCATCGATTGAACCTAGGGAATCGATCAATCATTAACTCCAAGCACTGTGTAGGGATTTGCATTATACCCATCCCGTGCCGAACGAGCTATGACCGAAAGGCGTGGAAGTACCGGTCTCCGCGCACTGATCTCCAACCCCCGAACGAGCACTTTCGCACACCTCTCTCCTCGCGCTACCGTCTTCCACAACAATCACTCTGCCTCGCGACTCCCAGGCCTGGCCCGAAGCAACTCTTCCAGTTCTACTGGCCACCTCATGGCGGACCGTCGTCTTCCCGTTGAAAACATCCCACCACCACCCCCACGACACCAATTCCCCATCGAAAACATCGCCGTCACCAGAGAACGAGAACTCTCACCAGGGCTCGTGCTCAGCGTACCCGCACCCGTAAGCGACCGGCTCCTCCGCAAACAAAAGCGAAGGCAAACAGACGGCTTCTACCTGTCGTACACCTCACCTCCTACTTCGGCCAACCGCAAGATTAGACCTGGATTCAATCCTTTTGACCCGGAGGAGATGGCCAAACTTCCTGTTAGAGCCAACAAGCCTGGAGATCGGGTAACGGTTCAATTCCCCAACGGAGATTATACAAAGGCGCCTGTGCTTCAGCTGAGGCTGAGTGACCTCCAGCTTCCGAGCCCTGCGACCGTCGCCGCCGGCTTACGGACACCTGAAGGGACATCAGTGACCGGAAATCATAGCCATGCTACTCGGGGATTCGACGATGATGGTTCGCCTCGGGATGGGTACCAAGCTGCTGCGAGACGGAGAGTCGGGCTGCCAGCGCGCCCTAGGGAGGTTTCCTTTTCAGACTCTGGATCTGGGAAAACACCTAGGGAAATGGGTGTTCGATTCCCTTCCCGGCCGCTCTCAGCACGGTTGTCGCGGAGATGGTCGTCCTTCACGGGCAACCGGGCTTCGCCTGGGGGCTCGTGGAAAGCTCTCCCTGACGAACAAGACTCAACCGCCGATCTCCCGTTGGAGCCTCCCCAACCCGCGTTTGTCGTTCGGGAAGAAAGAGCTTCGACTCCACGATCTAGCAGGTCTCGACTTTCCGAAAGCGAGTCCATCTGGCTCAAGGGCAGCACGCTTCCTCCTCCCGCCTCATCAGGTGAACAGCGGTCGTCGCAGCAAAGAAGCACGTGGTACTCGGAAGACTTCGATGGGGGAACACCAGGAACACCCAAGTTCGCAGGAAGGATCGTCGAGGCTCGGGCAGTATCGGTTCGTCCTCATTGGTCGACCGCCTTCATCTACCATCCTCGGCTACCAGACGGTTCCGATGATCCCTCCGCACCATCCGGCTCTTCCTCGAATGTACCCTTCCCGATTGCTCCCTCTCCTCTGAACCAACTCGCCAAACAAGCTAAGGAAAAAGAAGCACAGTTCGAGGCGGATTTCCAAACTGGGTTGACTCGGCAGATCTACGTCTCGGAGCGTCGAGTCTCTCGTGCTCCAAGCGGAGGAGGTCCGACGACTGGACAGGATGATGATGCCGCGTATAGAAGTGGTCCCAGGATTCCGGAAGAAGCCTTCCCCGCTCGACCGCGCCTTTCGGACCGTGCGGCTGATATGGAACGTCGACGACGCTCGCCCAAGAGGTCTCCATCGGGTTCAGACGAAAGTCAGGACGCTCTAAGAAGGATGTCCCACCGTTTCAAAAGCTTGCAGTCCGCTGAAGACGGTGCGACTACTATCGGCCATAGTGTGGGCAGCACAGACGAAGTTCGAAGCCTCGTTCGGGGATTCGGGACTGTCGTTTCACGAAGACCGACCGTTCTCTCGAACAGCGGAGAGAGGGAGAGCGTCACGCTGGAGCATGGACAAGCCGGTACTCCATCGACGAGCCTGAACACGTTGCAGCAGGTCTTTGGGCAACGCTACAGCTTCGAAGCACATCCGACGATTCCCGAGAGCCAGGGCGAGGTGGAAAGCGTTTCCCGGGGACGAATGCCGAGGAGTGATAGTGGAATTTTTGGTCGGGACAATAGCTACTAACTAGCTGGGCCATTTCTCGTCTCGTGTTCATAGGTGTTGAACGGAGACAAATGTTATCCTTTACTTTGACCACTGAGCATAGCTTCCGAAGAGCGCGCGCGAGGAACGGTTCCGACTGTGGCCTGTTTGGTCTCAGTGTTCATAGACGTCGTGTCCAGCGAGGGTGCTGCCGCTCCAGACCTTTTGTAGGAGTCCAACGAATAGTATTGTGCTCAGAAAAGCTTATTGATCTAGTGATAACCACACCAGTTCTGGCATCCTGAGCATCATACATATGATGGGGTGAAGGATGTTCATGGGCAAACGTTGGGCGACACATCGTGAACATGTCGTACTGATGTCAATTCAAATCATGGTAGTACGAACAAGACTAATCGTGCCAACCATTACATCCGTAATTTGATAAATACGCGAAAGTTCATTGATACCTAGTTTATCTGACCGTCACATCCCCAAAGCAGGACGAGCTGAAGCAGGTTGGGGGGAGCAATTCAAGTCGTGCCTGGAATAGAGCGGAAAAAGACGAGTAAAGAAGAGGGTAAGAACGAAACGCATGTCGTTGGTGCACGATGCAGGTAGTAAAATGGATTGGACCAAGCGATTAAAGTGTAATGTTGGAAGAGGACGGGACGAATGTGGAGGAGGGGCTCTGAGAAGAGACGCAGAACTTGCAGGAGTCAGTGTTAGTACAACAACCTGTGCAACTCAAGAAGGGCTTGGCAGAACCTGGCATGCGGGATTCTGGGGCCGCATGTGGTCGTGCAGGTGACAGTCTGGACGCACCGGTGCTTCGAAGGTCCCAATTCCGATCACTCAAGCCTGGTCTCACAAATTCAAGGTTCAATCGAGTCATTGGTTCCATGAACCTTAGATTTGGAAAGGATGCCTCTGGTCTCGGTTGGTAAGAGACTGCGTGGGTCCAGTGGTGGGAAACGCCACGCAAACTTCGGATCGACTCTTGGAAGTGCTTGGCAGAGGAGACAGCCACTACCGAAGATACACTGTTGATGCCGGAAGTTTTCTATCATAATGTTAATTACTCAAGCTGGGGCCGAGGAGCTCGCTCCAGGATCAAGCCAACCTCGAAGCAAGTCTTCCTGTTCGAATTGCCATCTCGTGCGGACGGTCGTCTTCTGCATATGGCACATTCATTCCCCTATCCATAGGTATCGACTAAGCGAATACTGCAATGTTTCGTGGCAAGGTAGCGTTTGATCAACGTGCGGAGCAGTTCGCCCTGTGGTCACCTTGCTTCCAGTGCCTACGGGCGCAGAGATCAGCGGAGACGCCGGAGAGTTATGCAAGCAACGCGGCAGTCGTCTCGTACCCTTTTTGACACTCTAACGAGCAGTATTGTGCCTACGAAATGCACGTTAGGTCGGCAAGAATCATGCCCACTGAAAAATCATTTTCGTACTTTCTGGCACCCAGAGCACAGCAAAATAGGCTGGAGGACGTGAGCGGCGAGATCCTCCCCGAAAAAGGGGCATCGAATCCAACTACATCCAACCAGGTGCGCGCCACGCCCTCGGCGTAAATCCCTGTCCCCCTTTAGCAACGCCTCTTGGTCGAGTTTTAGTTTTTCACCAAACCACTGCCAAAGCTGAATGTGCGAAGAGAACTCTTGCATTGGGACCTCTGGCTCCTTGGCAAACGGGGCTAGGTCAAATTCGAGCATTTTGGCCTCCTTAGCAGGATCGTGCCAAGCAAGTTGAAGGCGATAGAAGCTGGATAGCCAGTCTGGGATTACGTAGTCCCGAATAAGGACTTGGCGTTGAAGGCATAATTCGGCCGTTGTCTGTATCGCATAGCGCAGGTGGCCGTCTGAGGATAAGCGACTTGAATGTGGG
This sequence comes from Tulasnella sp. 424, assembly GCA_019633425.1. NCBI lineage: Eukaryota > Fungi > Basidiomycota > Agaricomycetes > Cantharellales > Tulasnellaceae > Tulasnella > Tulasnella sp. 424. Next base: position 14,077 of record WSUB01000035.1, on the reverse strand, counting down.
ACACACCTGAAAAGATTACGTCGAGCGTGCTCACCTCGATCCCTAAATTTCCAGAGAACAGCCTTGGCGAGGAGATTAATGAATCCTTCGCGTTTAACCAAGTCATCTATTACTTGCACCCGAAGCTGACCAGGCTGCAAGATTTCGATTATCCTTCAGGATGACAGGCATTAGTGGCAGAAACCTGAAGCGAGAACAAATCTTACTCCATGATGTCTTCAATGGAGGCTTTCCCAATAGCAGCCCGATCAGGGGCTTCGGATTCTTGGGAAGCGCGATCCCATTGTTCACGGACGACCTTAAGATGCAGTTTCTCCCCAATGATTAGATGGCTTTGAGCAGGGATGAAAAACAGAAGACAAAGGGCCAGCTTCCTTGGGCCTCTGATATCGGGATACGAGTCCAGGAAAGTATTGCAGGCGTGGAAGATACGAGCGGCCCCGAATTTGGTGAAGAGGTCTGAAAACAGCTCCTGGTTGAGTAATTCCAGAGGCAGGCGGTGCTGGAAAATGTTGTGGAGTATCTCGCAGACGTGACGGTCAAATTCGGGTAGAACTCCTCCAAATTCGAAGGTCTCCATGGGATCGAAGACTGCCCTTGAAGCTGATCAACGTACAGTTTGCATCGGTCATCGGCTTCCAAGTGCCCATCAAACATATAGCCACCAACTGCGAGAACGGCGGATCGAACTCCGGGCCATTTTGAAGCTTCTGTTGACCTCGGGGTGTGTTGATATAGATTATAAAATTGCTCCAGAATGGCGGGGAGCCTATCCAAAAGAAAACGCATGAGCACGAGGTTATCCGAGTGCGAGCCATCGTGTAAGTGCAAAATGGATCCTAGGATTCCAAACGTAAACCTCCGAAGCGCCTTTTCAGATTTTTCCTATATTGTTTCCCCGATTGATAAGTATTTATTTCTTTTAGTGAGCAAGGCCTCTTACTGCGGATCCGGAAACGGGCGCTGCCACAATATCCACCAACAAAAAGAGCAGCCTCGCTTCCCTTATGTCTCTCCATTCCGGAAGCTCTATCGTTTCCCAGGTGTCTTCATCGATTGATGCGTCCATACTGTCAGGGAGCGACCAGAAAAAGTCTTGCTCATTTTGAAGGATCACAAGCTTTTCTCTTGCTGATGCCGCCCGTTGCAGCGATGAAGCAATGTCCAGTGCGTCCATTGAGTGTTCCGAGATGAATTCCATCTTCTGCGAGCTCAGGATCGGACGAGAATAATTTTTTGATGCGACCGAGGGGTTGACCAAAGCGTTGGTTCATCAGTCGGGCTATTTCGACGATATCACATCCGTTTAAGGTCTGTCGCCGCCCTTCAGCCGGCACGATCCGGTTAAGTCGAAAATGGTAAACAAGTCGTGTAAATACCTACTCATATTTTATGAGCGGTTCGTCCATGTTCTGAGACGCACGACCAGGTCATCAACCCCAGAGAGAAAGCGCTGGTGAACAGGATCAAATAAGGGCCCTTCTTGAAGACTATCAGAGACGCCGCAGATAAATAGTACCTGCCCCGAGTGTTAACCTCGGTTGTTTAACACCAACGCTAACCATTCCATATCCTTGGTGAGCACTAGCTACAGGCTTTGACAGCCCGGAGCTCCCTGAATCATAACTCATCGTCAAAACGAAGACGCGCCAAGGGAGGAATGAATAAACGTACATGATGTAAAGATATTTCACATGGTTAGAAAAGATGCAGTCAGCTGTTTCACGTGCTCGATGCTAATTATGTTCGTTTCTTTGAGGTACACGGTTTCGACAGAATGTTCGGCGGCGCGGCAGACGAAGGCGGACGTCGAGTTCGTCTGGCACGTTCATTGCATGACAGAGGGACGCATGAAACAAGGAGAGACAATGTGTGCACCATCCGGCCACACCGTCTTCCTGGCTAATGATCTGACCGACGCTCATTGACAATCCGACGACGACCCGTCCTGAGTCATTCTGTGAAAGCACTCTTCACCGACATAGAGGATAGGAGAAGAAATTCGCATATATTGGCACCGAAGCTACATATCAAGAGGACTAGCGTTAAACTCGGAAGAAGCCCACAGGCAGTCATGGGGTTAAAGAGAAAGGTCCGTAACATCTTCGATCCAACATCTCAACTAACACTGATCATTTTCGAGTGTGTCCAGCAGTACGAGTTCGGGTGGTTAAGCATACGACAGCTACGACAGTACCCAAGTTGTGGCCAGTCTTTGGTTAAAAATTAAGCAGCACCAACGGTGGAGGAAATGTCAACACCCTATGTCAATGACCATTCAAGTCAGTTTCGATAGAACCAGCGCCCGATATCCAAATGTACGCACCGCAGCCCTGCAGAGAGCTGAGCCAACGGTTTGGGCGGTTGTAAGGTCTTGACCAGTGCAAGAAGTTTGGAAGCACTGATTGGCGGCATTAATGTAGGTGGCATCCTTGCACAAGCAAGCGTCGTCACTCGCCGCATCGGCGGTGCAGCTAGACGAGGCAGTATTCTGTATGCAAGTTGCCGCACAAGCTGCAACGGAACGTAACGTTCATCAGCACTGTAACTAATAACTGCCGTTCCCAGGAACAATGAATTCACTCACTGGGGAATGGATTTTGGGGGTCGACACCCTACGAGAGAGAGAACGTATTAGAGAGCGATTAAGTGTGGGCAGCGTTGACCACATACAGCCGCCTTGCAATACGCTTCGCCAGCCGCTGCGGCCGCTTCGAGGTCCTGCGCGCTGCAAGAGCTCTCGGTACAAGTAGCAACGGCTGATAGGAAATTCGTATTGAGGCAAAGGCAAGGGGTGTCGGTGGCCTTGCAAGGGCTAGGGTCACTGCTCGTTAGACACGTCGTTGCGCAGGCTGTGATATCAACGAGTCAAGTTAGTGATACTATGGGCTCGGCTATCACTCAATATAGGCCTTGAGAGCTTACCAGGAGCGCTGTCCTGGCGCTTGAGCACAGTGAAGGCGGAGACAAGCGATGCAGCGAAGAGGACGGCGATGATGGAGAAACGCATACTGTTGGTGTATTGCGGAAGAGGTCAAAATGAGTTAAATTCGATGACTGAAAGGGGATGAGTGAGGAAAGGCAGCTAGTGGATGAGTGAGACGAGAGGATTCTGGGGGAAAGTTGGTGAAGATGGGGGGACTGGTATTAATACGACGAGCCGTACGTCCCAAGGAGGCTCGGCAGTGTGGAGCATGCGCATCGCATGAGGACCACAGGTGATCGTGCAGGTGACCTTCGATCGTGGACGAATGAGAGATCGTCCGTTCTCGAACCTTGAACGCTATAAACCGCGCAGCCTCCTAGCCAAGCTGCGAATGGCGGAGCAACACCACCTTCGTTAGAGTAGACCTCCCCTTGCATCGCCCTATTCCCCAAAATTCAGATAGACTCCTGTGCCAGGAGTCGCCCTAGCGGATTACACGATAGGTTTGCTCCACACCAGAGCTGTTGAGAGCCCACTAGGTATCACTGGGGCTGACAGCATAGAGAGAAGAGGGTGGCTTCGGTGAGATAAGGTTACTTTCCGCATTATGTTCCTTGTGAGGTTACAACGAGCTGCCTTGCTCTGGTGTGGCATTGATCGAACGACAGGTTGGGGTCGGACTTTGGACCTGCCAAGTGACTGGGTCTATTCCTCGGGCCCGAAGGCCAATTTGGGAATGACATTGCCTTCTTGTCCGAGAATAACCGGTGCGTAAATGGAAAACTCAGGTGATTATCCGGTCGAGGGCTGTGCGAATTCGAGCGCCGGCCGCGTTTGCACGGGATATAGTTGTCCCTAGGCTCGCCGAAGAGACGACGTGTTCAGAGACTTCACGTCCCATTCCGAGACGGTAATATCATCTAGTCCCTCTCTTAGCAGGACTAAAACTACTCTACTACCCCGGCGCAGGTGTAAACGATGAACGCCACCGGCGCTTAGGGGGATCTCAGGTCTGGGCAGTCGAGGTTCGGTCAGCAGTACGAGCGCTCCAACATGTATGATCAAGCTAGAATAACTATGGGCTGGGCGATCAGCGACAGATTGCCTCGACGAACTGGGAATTTCAAGGAGGTAACTCTCACTTCAGCTGAGGGCGCAGTCGAGGGGCAACGTGGTGGTTATAGCCAAGACACCGTGGCGGTACACCACGCTGATGCGCTTGGCACGGAAGAGGGCCACCCTCACTCACCCCACCTGCCTAATGAGGTAGGAGAACACGTTACGTCACTATCCGAAAGGGATCCCTTCCGCATCTTTAGGTGGAGTCGGGCGAGGTGGTTTTCGAGGGTGAAAACACTTAATACAAACCATTATAATACTGGGAATTTTATATCAAACGAGGGATACAATAATAGGCGGATAATTAATTCTACACGGCAACGCCACAACCGGCCGCAACTTCTGCCAACCCCCCGGGAATGACACCTCGCGGTTAAGCTCTGGCCTCGAGGGGCATCTGAGATACCGTCAGGTACCCCCTCGGCTTGTCACCCCACGCAACATAACCCGCCACCGCTGTCGGGGACCTTCCGACGTAAACCCAACCGACGTGTTTTCGGCACTGCAAGCCTTGGTAACACATTTAGTGGTCGCCTTAATGTATACTTGACTTACCCAGAGACAGACTTGTCGGTCGAGGGACAAGGGCTAGGATCAGGGCCAGTCAAGCACGGGGTCGTGCAACCTGTAGGGTAGATGAATAGTCATGTCAACACGGCGAGATTATTGGAATCGACTCGCTTTCGACCTCTGGATTACTCACTGAGGATGGTTGTCGACCTGCCACAGCCCCGGATAAGATAAATAAATATACCCGGTGCAAAGGTATTTCGCACGTTATGCAGTGAGCGATTTTACGTGCTTGACTGTAATCGTTTTTTCCTTCGCCAAGGTCGAAAGTCTCGACAAGCTGCATGTTCGCTCGCTCGGCATGCGAAGGCCGACATCGAGTTCGTGTGGCCCGTTCATTTACATGACATAGTAACGCATGGAACAAGGGGGAAAATGTGTGTACCATCCGGTTGCATCATTTTTCTGACCAGCATTTGATCTGACCCTATTCTCATTAACGATCCTACGACGGCGCATACTCAGTTTTTCTATGTGCAAGCACTCTTCACGGACACATAGGATAGGCGAAATGATTTGCATATATTGCCACAGACGATATGTATTAAGCTGGATAGCGTTGAATTCAGAGAAGAACCCAACAACCAGCCAATCCTAGGGTTAAAGAGAAAGGTCCGTAACATCAATCCAACATTTCAACAAGTACTGAGATCATGTCCGAGGGTCTCAAGCAGAACGAGTCCGATTTGGTAAGCAGACGCCAGCTAGTACCACACCCGAGTCGCGGTCAGTCCTTGGTTCAGAATTAAGCAGCACCAACGGAGGATGAAATGTCAACACCCTGTGTCAACGACCATTCAAGTCAGTTTAGATAGGACCAGCACCCAGCATCCGAATGTACGCACCGCAGCCCTGCAAAAAGCCTCGCCCACGGTCTCGGCGGTTGTAAGATCTTGACCAGTGCAAGCGCCATGGACGCATTGAACAATGGATCCGATGTAGCCGGAATCCTTGCACAAGCAGGCGTCATCATTTTCCGGGCAGCTGCCAGTAGGTTTAGCGTTTGCCACGCATGACTGCGAACAAGCTGCAACAGAAAGTGAAGTACGTTCATCAGCATTGTGGCAAATAGCTGCCGTTCTCGGGATCGTTAATCCACTCACTCGGCCAGGGATTCGTGGGATCAACACCCTACGAGGGAGATAGAGTATTAGATAGCGATTAGGTGTGGGCAGCATCGATGACATACAGCCGCCTTGCACTCCGCGATACCGGCCGCGAGTGCCGTTTGAGCGTCCTGCGCGGAACAAGCGCCTTGGACGCAAGTACCGACCGCAGTGTACCACTTCTCATTTAGACAAATACAAGGGATGTCCGTGGCATTGCAAGGGCTAGGGCTGGCGTTAGCAATGCACGACTGTGCGCAGGCTTTAATACCAATCAGCCAAGTCAGTAATACTATGGGATGGAATATTAATCCATATAGACTGTGATAGCTTACCAGGGAGGTCGGTCTGGCGCTTGAGCACGGTGAGGGCGGAGACGAGCGATGCTGCGAAGAGGACGGCGATGGAGAAACGCATACTTTTAGTGTATCGAGGAAGCGGTCAAAATGGGTTTAATTGAGTGACTGAAAGAGGTTGAGCGAGGAAATGAAGCTAGTGGATGAGGGAGACGAGAAGGTTTTAGGGGAAACTTGGTAACGATGGGGGGACTGGTATTAATACGTCGAGCCGTACGACCCAAGAAGGCTTGGCAGTGTGGGGCATGCCCCTTGCATGAGGATCACCGTGATTGTGCAGGTGACGTTTGGGCGTGGACAAATGAGTGATCATCCGTTCCCGAACCCTGAACGCCCCATGAAGTGCCCAGCCCCCCAGCCGAACTGCGAATGTTAAAGCCGCACCGCCGTCGTTAGAGTAGACTGACACTTACATAGCCTTATTTCCCAAGATTAAAATCGTTGCCTGTGCCCGTAACCGCCCTAGAAGATGGAGTGCACAGGCTGTCTCCACTCGTTGAGAGCCCACTAGGGCATCACTGCGGCTGACAGCAACAGAGGAAATAGGGTGGCTTTGGCAATATTAGATTACCTTCAGCATCATGCTTCCTGTGAGGTCACAACGAGCTGGCTTGCTCTGGTGTGGCTTTGATCGAACGGCAGGTTGGGGGACAGACCTTGGACGGTACCTGCCAAGTATCCTCGGGCCCGAAGGATGGTTTGGGAAATAACATTGCCTTGTTGTTCAAAAATAGCCCGCGAGCAAGTGGGAACACGAGGTGGTCATCAGGTTGAGGGCTGTGCGAATTCGAGCGCTGGCCGCTTTGCACGTGCGGTATATGGTTGTCCGAAGATATGACGTGTTCACAGGCTTCACCGGAGATGGTAATTTCATTTTGTCCCTCGCTAGCAGGGTTATGTAAAAACTAACCTCGGCGCAAGTGTAAAACGACGCTATGGGCGATCTCAAATCTGGGCAGCCGAGGTTTGGCCAGCGGTGCGAAGGCTCCAGCGTGTATGATCGAGCTAGAATTATAACTATGGGTTGGGCGGTCAGCGATAGATTGCCTCGAATAAACTGTGAATTTCAAGAAGGTGACTCTGGCATCAGCTGGGGGCGCAGTCGAGAGGGATGTGGAAGTCGAGACGCCATGCCACGCCGAGAAATACGCTTGGCACGGAAGATCTCGGGCCACCCTCTCTGCACTCCGTCATTGGAGCGAAGATCTGACATCACGACTGACTGAGACGGAACGCCGACGTGATACTGGGAAATACATATCAAACGAGGGATACAACAGGGAGTCAAATTTCTTCGAGAGGACCCGATACTTTTCACTTGCTGGCGGAGCTCCTTGGGGGGGGGGGGCGCTGAAGAGATGTAGGGAACTTGAGGGGCGAGATCCAAAATTGTGCCTGTCCACAGAATTTGATGCGAGCGGTAATTTGGAGACGGAAGCTTAAGAGAAGGATAGCCTGAGGACAATCGATCTGGGAATGATTGCTTACCAGAAGGGCCGGAGACGAGGGAGGAAGAAGTGAGATGTTCGGGTCTGGCATCACACGGAAAATGGCCTGGTTCGGTAATGTCACGTGTCTAGGCCGAAGGGTGATCGTACCTGCCCCAAATGTTCATTAAAACGAAGACACGCCAAGGTAGAGTAGATCAACATAGCTGGTGCAAAGATACTTCTCACGTTACGACCGCACGTTCTTAGTCATTCTATGTGTAAGCACTCCTCATGGACATATAAGATAGGAGAAGGAATTTGCATATATTGGCACCGACAATATATATCAAGACGTCTCGCGTTGATTCAGAGAAATGTCCAACAGTCAATCGTGGGATTTAAGAGAAAAGTCCATAACATCATCGATCAAACATTTTAACAAATACTGATCATTATACGAGTCTCGCCAGCAAAATGAGTCCGGGTTGGAAAGCAGTACCCAAGCTGTGGCCACTCGCTGGTTAAAGATTAAGTTGCACCAATGGTGGATGAAATGTCGACACCCTATATCAATGATCATTCAAGTCAGTTAACAGACCAGCCCCTGATATCTGGGTGGACCCACGTTAGCCCTGCACAGAGCCGAGCCGACGAGTTCGGCAGTTGTAAGGTCTTGACCAGTGCAAGCACTATGGACGCACGTGCTGACGCTCTGAACGTAGGAGGTATCCTTGCACAAGCAAGCGTCGTCAGTGCTAGCGCAGCTGCCCGTGGTCGGGGCCTGGCTAAAGCAAGGCGTTGCGCAAGCTGCAACAGAACGTAACGTTCATCAGTAATCTGAGTAATAGCTGCCGTTCTCAGGAAAGTTGATCCACTCACCTGGGAGGGGATTTGTGAGATCAACACCCTACGAGGGAGATAGGGTATTAGATGGAGACTGCATGTTGGCAGCATTAACGACATACAGCTGCCTTGCAATACGCTTCACCGGCCGCTTCGGCCGCTGCGAGGTCCTGCGCGCTGCAAGAGCTCTCGGTACAAGTAGCAACGGCTGTTAGGAACTTTTCATTTAGGCAAAGGCAAGGGGTGTCGGTGGCCTTGCAAGGGGTAGGGTCACTGCTCGTTAGGCACGTCGTTGCGCAGGCTGTGATATCAGCGAGTCAAGTCAGTAATGTTATGCGATTGGATATCACCCCTCATATGCTTTGATAGCTTACCAGGGGCGCTGTCCTGGCGCTTGAGCACGGTGAAGGCGGAGACAAGCGATGCAGCGAAGAGGACGGCGATGGAGAAACGCATAATGTTGGTGTATCGAGGAAGAGACCAAAAGGGAGTTTAATTGAGTGACTGAAAGAGGACGATCGAGGAAAGGAAGCTAGTGGGTGAGTGGGACAAGAGGGCTCTGGGGTAAAGTTGATGAAGATGTGGGGGGATTGGTGTACTGGTGAATTGTTGGGATGAGGTTGCTAGGACCTGTCTTTATACGACGAGGTGTTGGATTCAAAAATAATGAGCCTGGCAGTGTGAAGCATGCGCCTCGCATGAGGACCACAGATGATCGTGCAGGTGACTTTCGGGCGTGGACAAATGAGAGATCATCCGTTCTCGAACTTTGACGCCGCGGAGCGCGCAGCATCCCGGCCGAACCACAGGTAGAAGTTAGAGTGGACTGCCCTTGCATCGCTTTATTCCCCAACATTCAGATATTTTTCTATGCCCGTGGCCGTCCTAGCTGATTAGACGATGGAGTGCGGAGGCCTGCTCACACTAGAGTTGTCGAGAAACCACTAGGTCATCACTGCGGCTAACAGCAGAGAGAAGGGAGGGTGGTTTCGGCAATGTAAGGTTAATTTACGCATTACGTTTTTTGTGAGGTCACAAGGAGCCGCCTTGCACTTGTGTGGCGTTGATCAAACGGCAGGTTAAGGTCGGACCTTGAATCTGCCAAGTGACGGGGTCTATTCCAGGGGTCCGAAGTAGTCTTCTCCAATTCGCGCCCCGCGACCTTGTACCCCCCGTGAGAATCGCGTCACAATTTGGACTCCGCTCCAAATACGCCTCTTCTCTCTTTTTCCTTGTCTTTTCTTGGGCAGTAGCATGAAATATTCCTTATGGAAATACTAGGATAATCTGTGGGAATGACTGGCACCAGCTCTGGTAGGGGTGCGGCTCGCATGTGCCGGTATCCCGATTCTCGACAGCCTGGGGTTCCGCACCAAGGAAGAGCCATACGAACCCCATACATCGAACCAGAAGCTGGATAGACTTCTTATTTAATTTCTTTTACTTATTCAATAGTTATGTTCCATACCTATGTTCATGCAATGGCATTCAACGGTGATGGAGTTCCCATCACATTGAATTCCATAGGCCCCGCTCTGCAATTAGACCCATGTATCGAGTAGCTGGAGTATAAAGTAGAGCTATTTACCATTCCCAGAGGCAGTTGCATCGGTAGGATTATGTGCATGGAGTGTCTTTGCAACTCCCGTGGGTTGTCCCTCTCTGAGTCCATTTCCCACTTTGAAATCCGGTTTTGCACGAATTTCTGAAACATAGAATATCCATGGGTCGATTCTCAGTGTTTTTGGCTCTCAATCAGCATCGAAGAGGTAACTGAAAATAAGCGCAAGAGGAGATAGACGCGAGCGCGTCGCTTTTGTTTACGTTCGGTGCAATCTCGGTAATTAGCCTCGAGAGCTCCCACGGGGGGTACAAGGTCGCGCGGCGCGAATTGGAGCAGACTGATAACAACGAACCTACCACACTCACAAGTTGTTATCAGTCTGACACCGGGAGACTAGGTCCGAAGGACGATTTTGGAAATAGCATTGCCTTCCTTTCCAAAAATAACCCGCGCGCAAGTGGGAAACCGAGGTGATCATCAGATTGAGGGCTGTGCGAAATCAAGCGCTGGCCGCTTTTTGTCCCGCTCGCCGATGAGATCACGTGTTCCAGCTTGTTTGCAAAACTCGAGTGACTGTCTCGCACTGACACACATGTACAAGGCCTGGCGCACGTGTCCGCCCTACCTCACCCCACGTCCCGTCGGCCAATCCGAGCAGGCGAATTGTGGACGTGTCGTTATCGTCGGGACTGTGAAGGGGGATTGGGGCGTGCGGCGGGCTTTCGTGCCTTGACTGGGCTTGTGAGAGAGCTGTGTGTGTGCGAGGCAGTGTCCCGTTCCGAGATCGTAAATTAATTTGTCCCTCTTAGCAGAATTAAAACCGCTCCACTACCCTGGCGCAGGTGTAACGGCTCTTAGGGCGATCTCAGGTCTGGGCAGCGGAGGTTGGACCAATCATGACAGCGCAAAAGCTCCAACGTTCCTGATAGAGCTAGAATAGCTATGGGTTGGGCGGTTAGCGACAATTTGCCTCCAAGACCTGTGAATTTCACGAAGGTAACTTTTGCTTCAGTTGAGGGCGCAGTCGAGGGGTACATGGTAGTTGTAGCCAAGACGTCAAGGCGCCACACCACGCCGATAGGCCTTGGCACGGAAGTGGACAACCCTCACGCGCCACTCTATTGGAGCGACCCACAAGGTTCAAAACGAGCGAGTGACATCACGATTGAATAAGGCGGAACGCCGACTTAATACTGGGAAATTTATAACAAAATGCGGGATACAATAATAAGCTGGGAAGTCGGAAGCAAGGTGTGAAAAAAAAAAAAAACAAGACAGACTTCCCAATGACTCCATCCAAAGGTGCTGTACAGCCCGAAGCAGCAATGACGGCAGCAAGACCACTAACTATTAGGCCCTTTGTTACCATGAAGCCCGCTGCAGCAGCGTTTTTGGTGGCCGAGGGAGTGGTTGCCGTTGCAGCGGTGGAAGAAGCAGAAGCCACAACACCCGTGCAGAACCCGAAGAAGCCGATTCGTTGGGATGAGTGCCAGCGTTCTCCCTAACATAAAGCACACCCAAGTAAAATAGTTAAGATCACTCCGATTCGCTCATGCAGGGGAAGGGGGAAGGTACTCACGACGGCTCTGCACACGGCCTGAGCAGCGGGTTCAGTCGCTACTGCGTCTTGAGCATTGTAAGTGCTATGAACACAGGTATCATTAGACTGAGGATAGTTTGCGTCCCTACACAAGCATGGGTAGTCGTTGAGAGAGCAGGAGCCCAGCTGGGCCCCCGTTCTTGGGACAGGATTCGGTGCAACGTGTGAAAAGGAAAGAAAGAGTCAACTGCATTGGTTGAGGTAATGACAGGTCATTAGCGATTGCGCCGACGAAGGTCCGAGTACGAACTATGGAACGGGCTCTTTGGATCGATGCCCTATAATTTGTAAAATCAGGAGAAGTATGGTCGGCGGATCCGGGCAAAGGACGACGCACAGCGGCTTTGCAACGTGTCTCATTGGCCGCCTCGACAGATGCAACATCTTCGACACTGCAAGCCTTGGCAACACATCTGGTGGTCCCGTTGATGTATGCTTGATGTATGCTTGATTTAGGCAGAGACAGAGCTCGTCGGGCGGGGAACCAGGGCTGGGATCAGAGCTAGTCAAGCACAGAGTCGCGCAACCTTTAGGATAGATAAACAGTCATGTCAATACGGCGAGGTTATTGAAATTGACTCGCTTTCAACCTGTGGACTACTCACTCGGGTGGTTGTCTGACGTTCAAAGAGAGCGCCGGCGGATACGAGAGAGGCTGCGAAAATGAGGGCGAGAGAGACACGCATGCTGAAGGTCGTCGACATGATAAAGTCGTTGAAGAAGGATACATGAGGATGGTCGACAAGAAATGTAAGACGAAGGGTTGGATAAGGCGAAGAGAGGTATGACTAGGGAGAGACGGGAGAGGCCAAGAGTCTGAAGTCCGAGTCGAACAAACTGGAAGTTCGGCATTTATAGGTCTCCGCGTGATGGAGGGGAAGTTGGGGATTAGCTTGAGATACGTAAACGCGACCTAACAGTTCGGTACCCTTCCACTATTGTGAGTAGATTTTTGACAAAGAAATTTATGGATTCCTGTCTGTGGAATATTCGTCAAGGTTTAGAACGTGGGATCTCTCTGTGTCGGTCCAGAGACTACTAAGTTATTTCGGTCCCGGTCGTAAGTCAAACTATATCTTTAAATACTCACAATCGTATCGGATACTCTTCTAGCCGGGTTAGCTATGGTTTTCACTCGTGGGTACAAAGTTCTGCTTCTCGGACACTTCGCGATTGTCGAAGTTGTCGACTCCACTCATGGCCCTCGTCGGAAGAAGAGTCAAGTTCCTCGGGCAGCGAACAGAGGGGGTCAAATTTCATTGAGAGGACTCGATACCTTTCACTTGCTTACGGAGCTCCTTAGGGGGCTAAAGAGATCTCGCGAACTCGGAGGACGTGATTCAAAATTGTGCCTGTCCATTGAATTGATCCGAGCGGTAATTTGGAGACGGAAGCTTAAGAGAAAGGATAGCCTGACGACACTCGATCTAAGGATGATTGGCTGCCAGAAGGGTCGGAGACGAGGTGAAATGTTTCGGTTTAACATCACACGGAGATGATTAGGCGGAAGGGTGATCGTACCTGCCCCGGGGGCCGGGTGTTCATTAAAACGAAGACGCGCCAAGGTAGAATAGATGAACATAGCTGGTTTCGCACGTTACGACCGCATGTTATCAGTCATTCTATGTGCAAGCACTCTTCGTGGACAAATACGATAGGAGAAGGATATTGGCACCGACGATATATATCCAGACGACTCATATTGAATTCAGAGAGGAAGGCCAAATCCAATCGTGGGGCTTAAGAGAAACTCCATAACACCATCGATCAAACATTCAACAACTACTGATCATTTACGAGTGTCTAGATCTCCAGCAGAATGAGTCCGGGTTGGAAAGCAGACAGCAGCTAGTGCAATTCCCAAGCCGTGTCCAGTCTTTGATTAGAGATTAAGCTGCACCAACGATGGAAGAAATGTCGACACCCTGTATCAATGACCATCCAAGTCAGTTAAGGGACCAGCACCTGATATCTGGGTGGACCCACGTTAGCCCTGCACAGAGCCTCGCCGACGAGTTCGGCAGTTGTAAAGTCTTGACCATTGCAAGAATTATAAACGCACGAGCTGACGCTCTGAACGAAGGAGGTATCCTTGCACAAGCAAGCGTTGTCATCGCTAGCGCAGCCATTGTTCGAGGGCGTGCTCTGGAAGCAAGGCTGCGCACAATCTGCCGCACGACATCACGTTAGTAATCTGAGTAATGGCTACCGTTCTCAGGAAACTTAATCCCCTCACCCGGGACGGGGTTTTTGAGATCAACGCCCTATGAGGGAGATAGAGTATTAGATGGAGACTGTATGTTGGCAGCTTCACGACATACAGCCGCCTTGCAATACGCTTCACCGGCCGCTTCGGCTCGCTCCCTCCCGCTGGGTCTGCTATATACATACATGGTGGTAGATCTGGTGACATACTATATAACCTAGTGTCGTCTTCGCCCGACACCTCCATTCGACTCCAGTTTGGGCAAGCCGGTCACCACCAGGATGACAACCGACTGCTGCCCTGGGGGGGGTACGAAGACCAAAGGCACCCCAAATACTGCGTGGAAGGCGCACGCAT
>WSUB01000349.1:0-18724 GCA_019633425.1 Tulasnella sp. 424 | reverse complement strand
ATCAGCATCTCTTTACTCTTGATCATTGACCTTGAAGCGCCTCGCCTGAACTCTCGATATCGACCTCGACTCTGACAGGCACAATCATACCAGCATTAATCTTGCCACTAGGGTCAAGTTCCTGTTTCGGCGCAGATATTGCAGCAGGACAGTTTGGCCCATATAGGGTGATATAACATAAAAGGTTCGCAAACCTGGATCCACTGAGTATCCTGTAAATTCGAGCAGGTTCTCGTGCTTCAATGCCCATCGTCGATTGAACTGCTTCTGTAGTATCTCTACGTCCTTCAAGAGTTGCAGAAGCTTAGTGACGGGGCACTTTATCAAACTTAACGCGCCTCACCCGGGAGGAGGTAATATCAAAGCCTTTCACCATAACGACCTTGCCTGTGTCTCGGAGTGAGAGTCTGGCGATAGAAACACCATCGACAAGATCGTTCCAGTCATCCGACTCCACTGAAAGGTTCAATCTCGCTAATGGAATAAATAGATGCACTGGTAAACGGGAGGTTAGTAGCGGCGGAGACTGTATTGGGAACAATAGTCAGTGAAGTGAGTGTCCTGTGTTGCCAGCAGTAGCAAGGAGAATACATTACCCAATGTTTGGTGTAAACTTCATCGACACACTGCCGAGCATCAGGCCTTCGACTAGGCTCAAAGTTCCAGCACATCCTTAGCAAGCCCAGCTCGGTAGAGGGTAGCAACGATATATCTGATGGCTCTGGCGTCCTGCGATGATCTTGAGGCCCGCAGATTAAAACCAGCACTTGGGGCTCGTTCTGACACTCATGATACGGAGGATTGCCAGTTATGTTTGCTTCCTTGGTCACCAACCGACAGCAGCTAATCGTAAAGTCTCGAAGTACTCGCCTCCAAAGCTAGACATCCCCAGGCCCATATGTCACTCCAGCAATCCCGTGGGCTTCCATTCAACACCTCCGAGCTGGTGTACCGGATGGTTCCTTTGAAACCGTCGCTTGTGCTTAGTCCTGTCGGTTTTTCCTCCATTGCCTTAGCGAGGCCGAGGTCGCAAAGCAGAGCCTCGCCTGTGTTGGTGACGAGCACATTTAGCTATTTTCACCAAGCATTAATGGTAGAAAGCAATGAGTTAGAACTGGTGTGGGATGGGCAGCGAAACAAGCCTTCATAATTGATCCCAAAAACTAGAGAGTAGTAGGGGGTCGAGTTGTGGCTGATGGTTAAAGGTAGACATACCGACTTCAGATCCCCGTGCACGATAGGTGGTGTTCTTGAGTGAAGATATGCAAGACCCTTGATGGTATCGAAAACCTATCAGGACATCCTCAGTCGTATTGCAAGGCCATTGCCGAAAAGCGGTGAGTCGAGTTCCACTTACCAACTCCAGTCACCGCGCTTGAGACGGTGCCCTTCGAGATATATAATCCTTTATATTACCATTGGCCATGTACGGGGATATCAAGTAGGCAGTTCTAAAGTCCTTGCTGAGATAATATCCAGTAAACTCGAGGATATTGTTGTGTTTGCATGATGCCCAGACTTTGATCTCCCTTGCTAGTCTCTGAACGAGAGTAGGAATCAACGATCGCCGTCTGTAATGAGCAAGAAACCCCTGGACCAACAACAGCAGTCCTCAATGGCACTCCACCGCCATTCTCTGTTTGCAGTTCCTTCACTGCGACGGCCGTCGGGGTCCTGCCACAAGGGAACCAGGTTTTCGGGGACAGGTCTGCCAGCCTCACTGTTCCGAAGCCTCCAATGCCGAGCGTATTTTCACGAATCTTGAGCCGGCGCTTCGTGATATAATAATCCGACAGGGACTGAAGTGCCTCGTTCTTTGTAGTTCATAGTCAGCGCTCATCGCAGGCCGGGCTTGATCCAGCAACTGTGAGGAAGTGACCTACTAGGACATTTGAGTCAAGATCGTCAGGGTTGAATTGGTTTGTATTGTTCATGGATCAAGAAGTAGAGTTGGATGGGATGGGACGATTGCGAAACACGATGGAAGCACGGTTTTGGGACAAGTGTGGCTTGTATCACGATCTCCGGTTACGACCGCCAACCGCCGTTCAACAATTACGACATGATCCTCTCCCTTCACCTGAAGTCTTTCCTCGAGCTCGTGCCATTAACAACCACCATCCCATTTCCATCCCCAATCTCGCCTCCACGATGGAGTCTCTCAGGCAGGCGTACAACGTCCTGCATAACACACTCCAGAAGTCCACGATACCGTATCAACAACGTCCTCGCTGTCGAAACGAAAGATGAACTCGGAGGAAGGATGCATATTCGCAATTCCGACAACTGCAGATTCAAAGTTGGATGCAATTGGGTGCAGGGTACTCAGACTGGTAAGTGCAACCGATCCGGCGAGGGGCGTGACGTCCCCAGACCATCCGGTTGCTGATCGTTCGCACTTGTATAAATGGAATGGCCTCCTTACAGTCTCGCTCTCAAGCACAAGCTCGTCACGATCACGAACTACCGGGAAGATCTCCAGTTTTACGATGAAAATGGACACGCCAACTTTTCGGAGGCTGTAAGTGAAAGGTACTCGTTGTCTTTACGCTCCCGACTGACCAACGCCTTCCCGTCCTTTTTTGGTTATACAGCTCACAAGATCCGAAGAAGCTTACGGAACCCTCATCACTGGTGCAAGTACGTCCTCCGTGACCCCCATTCGATGGTGTTCATCATTGACGGCGCCGAATCGACAGCCAGAAAGTCGACTTGACAGCTCGTTCTAGATATAGTCTTATGGGAGAACGTCCAAAAGACAGGTACGACTAGGCCGCGGAGTACTATCATTTTGACTGGAGTATGCTGAAAGCCCCAAGGTTCCTGAGTCGAGACATGAAAATCAGAGAGAGCCTTTTGCTGGCACCGAGAGCCGCATTTTCGTTAACTAGCAATCAAGCTATATCGCCACTTCCTTCAATTATAACTCTGCCTTCGATGCCTCGAAGGGAGGGTTCAGCGACGAGAACCGGCTCTCCGTCGATCAAGAGGGTGGGTCACTCTCCACTCCTTCTCCTTATTGCCGTCCGGCTCATCCTATCACCACTCCAATCCTCCAGGCTTTGAACACATCCACCTCGACGAAGCCTCCACCTTCCTCTCTGACTCCTCAAGTCCGTCTCTCTTCTACTGTCACCCACATCACTTACGGCGACTCCGGCACATCGGTCAGACTCGAAACGGGAGACGAACTGAAAGCCAAGTATGCGTTGGTCACGTTCTCGGTCAGCGTGTCGCAACACCCTGAGGACGTCAAATTCGAACCTGCTCTGTACGGTTGGAAGAGGGAGGATATCGACACGATGAAGATGGGTACTTACATCAAGGTCGGCTGTTCTGTTGGCTGCCGGGGAAAGTGTCTTGCACCGTTGACTAACTCGAACGCGCGCGGTGGAATGGATTTTCTTGCAATTGAAAGAGAATCCCTGGGATGGAAACGAGGTTCGCTTCTATGCGGTTCAAGTGTGGCGTTGAAACCGACGAACCGGCGCTGGGGAGCTATTCTTCAGATGGGCTTGTACGCCGACCCTTACCGCCGTGGATACTGCCCAGTCTGGCAATCCCTCCACCACCCAAGGTTCTTCCCCGGATCCAGCATGTAATTATCTCACCGAATGTCTCATTTAGCTCTTCCCCCGCACACCTTGAACTTTTTATCCCTTGTTCTCCACAGCTACTTTGCCACTATCACCGTACGTCTCGAACCGCTCAGCTGGCAGCACCGCTTCAACTGACCTCTTTCTTTCCCTCTTGTAACGGCAGGGCGACCGAAAGCGTCGAAAACCTCTCCGACGAATAAGATTGGCTAAGTAAGGGCGTCCTCAAGAATATGTACCCAGGCAAAGACATTCCTCGTCCCAAGAACATGCACTTCAACCGCTGGCTCAACGACAAGTTGACTCGAGGAGCGTTCTCCGGCTGGCCTGCTAGGTACGCTTGCTTTTTCCATATAAGTTTCGGGCTGCCCGCTAAACAGTTGCATTTCTTTTGTAGCTTCTATGTCGAACACCAAGATAATCTTCGCGCACCCATCAAGACTCTTTACTTCGCCGGAGAACACACTTCTTTCGAATTCTACGGGATCGTTTTCCCTCTTAGTCCCTTAACCCTTCCGTTTGTCGATTATCTAACTCGACTATCCTCGCGTCTGTCGTAGATACCCCCAAGGACCTTAACTCAAGGGCGAAGCCATTGCATCTTGCGTCAATAAAGGTGGTAAAGGCTGCTCCACTACCACGGGAGCAGATTTCACGAACAGGAACGAGTATTTCTCGCAGTGGTACAAGGTTCAGGAAGTTCACAAGTAGATCAGTGAGGAGAAACGCGGAACGACGGATGTGCGAGTGGAGAGATGTGCCGGGGATCCTTGCGGACTTGTGTGTGTGTTCTATATGGAATACTTCTCGGGACAGCTCCCCTCCCCATGCCTTCTGTGAGACAGTGACTGGCGCTCGGGGTCCGGGGTCAAAGCGATCGTAGAGTGGGTCATAATTCTCAGCCCGTCCGACAGGTCTAATCACCGGTAGCACACCGGGCCGAATGTTGCTGGAGAAACGGGAAGCGATCCCAGCAGTCAAGACCTCCCCAATTGACAAAGTAACTGCTTGCTTATACTGTAGCACATATATTTAATTTCTTATGACAAATCGGCAGAGGGACTGTGGCGTCTAGATAACCTACCTTGCCGTAGTGTCTTATGCTCTCCCTTTGCTCTCATGATATTGTTTCGGGAAAACCAAAATTGAAATCCTTAACATCTGAGATCCTATAAGCTCAACCCTAATTTATTCAAGAAAAATCCTGTATTTTCGAAAATTCCCCAGAATGGCCTCGCATGACCTCCAGAGATCCAGCGCTCCTAAGGGCTACTTGTCGACTTCGGTGTTGGAAAACGGCAAATCGCCGCACAGGACACCATGTCAAATAATGAGTGCCCAAGAGGTGAGTATTAGCGAGAACCGTAGTTTGGACCCAGTAGATAGCTGTAACTTGGAGATAGTATCAATGAACGGGATGTTTGGATTCTAGATCTAGCTAGCTATAAGAGGACCTAAAGAGAGTATTTCAATTAGTTGAGGATACAATACAATAGAGTTAAGTTATCGCTTCCTGTGAGTTGTCTTAGCATAGCGAAATTTGAATAAATGAACGAGCTATGGGCGACCATCGCTCAGACGCGGTAGCTGCTCTCAGTGGCGGACTTACTTCCTCGCGACACGTGGAGTGTTCTGATAAGTATAATAGCATCGATACCT
This sequence comes from Tulasnella sp. 424, assembly GCA_019633425.1. Taxonomy (NCBI): domain Eukaryota; kingdom Fungi; phylum Basidiomycota; class Agaricomycetes; order Cantharellales; family Tulasnellaceae; genus Tulasnella; species Tulasnella sp. 424. Next base: position 13,469 of record WSUB01000349.1, on the reverse strand, counting down.
TTAGGGAGTACTGAATACATTCGGCTGATTCTCCCCGCTGTACATCGACTGACTCCTTTCACGTCGACTTCAGGCTCCCGGACCCCAACTTCCGCGACCAACGCCGAGCATGTCGATACCGTTTTCGACGCCTCCAAGGTCGTTTTGGAACCGACAAAAACCTATTTTGAACATTTCACGTGATTCTATCACCATGTCGATACCCCCCCGACAGCAACTCCACTTCTTTTCATGTCCAACGCTTCTAAGTTCTCGTCGACCTTTTCACATCTCTCGCCGACCTTGTCAAAGCTCCATATGCTGATTTCAACACTCCACGCCAGTAGTGAAGCTCTTAACGCTCCTGGAAGCTCCCGACGTCGTGGATCAACACAAGTAGGAAATAGGCCTGTTTTGGGGCCGAAACAGACAAAGAACATAAATGATTACATAGAAAGACTTGCCGAACATGGCAACTTTTGCTCTGTTTCAGCTCTCTTTCTTTGTGTGTTTTCTCGAGAACATGGCCATTTCGTCCTTGTGCAAGCTCCCGTCGCCAAATTTCGAACTTCTGAACCAGAATTCTTTTCGCGCCGACACGTTCCCTAGCCTGTCACCTTTTTATATCCTTCTCTCGCCATTCGCTCAGCGTTGTTGTCGTTCACCCCTCGGTATTTGCCATTTGATCTTCACCTTTTACCCCTCGCCGCTCGCTGTTCACGCGATTGAGGAAACTACCGGGATTTAAGTGAGCGCCACGGTCAAAATCCAACGGGGTAAATTCGGGGCCAGTACAGCTGAATTTCGAAGACAAAGAATCACTTTTGAGTAAAATTGGAGTTGAATCTATACATTCCAAATTTTAAAATTTTCGATTTTGGTTGTCCCTGAACAATTTGAGATGCGACATTCGGCCGGTATGCTACCGTTGATTAGATCTCCCGGAAGGATCGGGTAAGATGACCTAATCTACGATAGCTATGATCCCGAATCCTTGCAGTCAGTCACGGTGTCGCAGAACGCCTTGGGAGTGGAGCTGTCCCGAAAAGTACTCCATAGTTCGATTACTGATTTTATGCTGACGAATGTCATGAGACTACTCTGGCGGCGTCACGAGGGACGCCGATGCTATCTCGCGACGCGCTTTACACCTCACAGGTACGCTCAGGTAAGCCTCAGTGAAGTCAGTCCTCCCTATCCGCAGAACCTGCGGACAGAACGAGCTGTAAGTGGAGAGATGTGTGTGCGATTCTTGTTGGGCCTTACGGACTTGGGTGTGTATTCTATTAGTGATGTTATGCGGACAAATTTTATGAGATTAGTCTGGCGGCGTCACGCTGGACGTCGAAGCTATCCCGTGACGCGCTATACACTTCACAAGCACTCTCAGACAAGCCTCAGTGAAGTCGGTACTCTTAGTCTGACTAGTCAGTGCGCATGTCGGAAGTCGATCCCCACTCGGTCATCGCGACAGTTCATACGAGACAAACATTAATGGCAGAAGCCGATTGAAAAGAACCATTTATCACTAGGGATCGGTTTTTATTCAACAAACCAGGTCGCGAGGTCCTCATGAAGCTTCTTCCACAGCTTTAAAGAAAATTTCTACGCCACCCTCTGAACCCGGAACCGCCTTTCCAACACAATATCACGTCAGTTTTTCCATCTTGAACCACCACTATCCTTAAATAAAGATCTCACCCCAACTAACTCCAAATTTTCCTGAATTACGAGATCAAGGACGCACAAGCAATCGCTTGCGCTGGGTCTCTTCCTAGAATCCGAGTTCCAACACTTCCTTACAAGCGTCAGTAAACGATCAGGGAGGATGGGCGCTGGGTCTGGCTCGGGATCTGAACGTCTATAACCCCTTTTCATAAAGGCGGGGCTATGGATCGAGATACCGTCAAATTGCCGACTTTCACACATGACCTGTTAACAACACAAAAGAGGATCAAAGTAAGCACCGGTGTGAATGGCAAGAGAGTTCGTTCAAACTTACTTGCAGGACGATACATGCCCACGACCAGATATCCGTTTTTGAATGCCTATTCCGTGAATCGGGACTGCGCCAGAGTTGGGTGGGTTGCTCAAGTGGCGAAGCAGATATCACGGGCCCCGATGTGAAAAGGCTTCCGATGAGTGGCAAGACAGCCTTCCCCTTATCATTGACGACTATAGTCCACTAGTTTTCAATTGTCCCACAGAGACATGATAGTTCAAGGTCATTATTCCCGTTACTCATCATGCAAAAGACTGGCGTACCGGATTTAGGGCGGCATGCACCACATCGACGGCGGAGGAATGAAGATATACAAGCCCTTTCAGCATGTCCTGAAGCTACAGCATTATTAGACCCTATCAGCGTCACCATCCGATCGGTGGGCACAAGCATACCAGCTTTAATCTTGCCCTTGGCGTCAAGTTCCGGTTTCGGCGCAGATATTCCAGCAGGACAGGCTGTCCCATATAGGGCGATATCATAATCAATCTATTTGAACTTAAATCCATCGAGTATCCTGTAAGTTCGAGCAGGTTCTCGTGCTTCAGTGCCCATCGTCGGTTGAACTGGTCCGCTATCTCCTTCACAAAGTTGCAGAAGCTTAGTGACGGCGCAGTTTATCGAGCTTAATGTGTCTTACCCTGAGGCGAAGGTTGCTATGCATGTGAAGAGACTTTGCCATAACGTCCTCATCGGTGTCTTGAAGCAAAAGTTTGGCTACGGAAATACCATCGACCAGGTTGCTCTGATGCCTCCGCAGCATCGGAAGATTCAATCTCGTCGATGGAATAAATAAATGCTCCGGAAAACCGAAAGAAGGTAGCTTCATATACTATGTTTGGAACAACGGTTAGCGAAGCGGTCTCTTCTCCGAAGTTGGCAGCAGTAGCAAGGGAACACATTACCCAAGGTATGGTTGCAACTTCGTTGACACACTGCCAAGCCTCAGGCCTGCGACCGGGCTCATAGCTCCAGCACATCGTCAGCAATTTCAGTGCGAAAGGTAACGACGATGTATTTGATGGCTCTGGCGACTTGCGATGGTCTTTGTGCCCACAGATTAAAAGCAGCACTTGGGTATCGTTCTGACACTCATGATATGGGGGATTGCCAGTGATTATCTGTTATACGGTTGGTTCCGTGGTCACCAACCAACGGAAGCTAATCTGAAAGGCGCGAGATACTCGCCTCCAGAGCAAGACATCCCCATGCCCATATGTCACTTGGGCAATTCCGTGGACTTCCATTCAACACCTCGGGGCTGGTGTATCGGATGGTTCCTTTGAAACTGTTGCTCGTGCTTAGGCCTGTCGGTTTGTCTTCCATTGCCTTAGCGAGGCCGAGGTCGCAAAGCAGAGCTTTGCCTTCGGTATTGACGAGCACGTTTAGCTATTTTCACCCAAGGTAAGAAGTAGAAGACTGAGTTAGAGCCGGTACATGCGGGACAATGTGACCAGACTTCAACACACGGCTAAAATTAGCGAATGGTGACTGGCCACGGGCCGAGTTTTGATATGAGGGCTGAAGGCTGAGACTTACCGATTTCAGGTCTCCGTGCACGATAGGCGGGTTTCTTGAGTGGAGATATGCAAGACCCTTGGTGATATCATAGACCTACCACGAATTTCTCAGTCGGATTGCAATTCTATCGCCAAAAAGGGGCCAGTTAGGTTCGACTTACCAACTCCAGTCGACGCTGTTGGGATGGTGCCTCCCGGGATAGATAATCTTTTATATTCCCATTGGTCATGTATGGAGATACCAGGTAGGCTTTACTAAGGTCTTTGCTGAGATGATATCCGGTAAACTCGAGGATATTCGCATGCTTGCAAGATGCCCAGACTTTGATCTCCCTTGTGAGTCTCTGTTGAGGCAGAATAGCAGGGGTCAATGATCACCACAGTAAAGAGCCAGAAACTTAGGACCAACAACAGCAGTCCTCAACGAAGCTTTATCATGATTATCTGTTCGCAGCTCCTTCACTGCGACGGTGGTCGGGGTTCTGCCAAACGGGAACCAGGTCTTCGGTGATAGATCTGCCAGCTTCACGGTTCCGAACCCTCCAACGCCGAGCGTCGTTTCACGAATCTTGAGCCGGCGTTTCGAGATATAATAATCTATCAGGGATTGAAGTGCCTCGTTCTTTGTAGTTCATAGTCAGCGCGCATCGCAGTGCGGCCTTGAACCGCGCGCGACCTACCAAAACACTTGGGTCAAGATCTTCAGGGTCGAACTTATCTGTATTGCTCATGGACGAAGAAATGTGGGTCATATCTGGCGGTGGAAGAAAGGTATCAGTTCTCACACTGGATTCCAGGAGCTGGATGCTAGTGGTGCAGGCACCAGGATGTCGCGCTGTCTGCACGTGCACAATCTCCGATCACAACCGCTTACCGCCGAACAACATTACTGTATAATTTCGACCTTAGCGTCGTTCCTGTGGCGTTTCTGGAAATTTCCACGGACGTTCCTGAAGAATCCATAAGGAAAGTGGGCCAAATCTGGTGTCAGAAAAAATGGGGTGGGACACGGGACCGACTTTAAGGTCGAAATTATACAGTATAGACAACCACCCTCAACTACCCCTTCTAAATGGTCAAGTACTTGGCCGTGAACATTCTATTCGGTGGGATAAAATAAATGTACCAGAAAATCGAGAAGTGGCGGCTTTAATACAGCTAAGACACGGACGACATTTCGTATTCACATCTCTCAGCAGTAGGCCTTTCAGTAGGCTCAAAACTCCAGCATTCTTTCAACAAGCTCAATACCGATGGGGGCAGAGACGACGTATCCGTGGGTTCTGGCGTTCTGCGCTTATCCTTGTCTCCACATATTAGAAATAAGACGTAGGTGTCTTTCTGACAGTCGTGATACGGGGGACTGTTGGTGATTATCTATAGCATCGATGTCGCCTTCGTTAGCCACCAGCTACCAATGTCCAAATCCTGCTGAACTCACCTCCAACGCGAGACCTCCCCAAGCCCATATGTCACCCGTCAGCTCCCGTGGGCTTCCCCGTAACACTTCGGGACTACAGTATCGAATTGTGCCTCTGAATGCCGCGCTTGTACTTAGTCCGGTCGGTTCTTCTTCCATTGCTCGAGCAAGGCCGAAATCGCCAAGTAATGCCCTCGCGTCGTCAGTGACGAGGACGTTTAGCTATTTTCATTCCAAGGATATTGAAGTAGAGAATAGTCAGTTCGGAGCGAGGGCGGAGACGTAGGGGGCTTTCTGTCCAATGGAGAATGGTGTTTGGGCGTCGAAGGTCAACAGAGGTCCACGCACCGACTTCAGGTCCCCGTGCACAACCGGGGGATCACTTGAATGAAGATAGGCAAGCCCCTTGATCGTATCAAAGACCTGGGACAGAGGTTTTCGATTAGATGACCATGTCGCTATTAAGAAACAGTGAATTCAATTACCAATCTAAGCCGTTGTTCAAGTGGTGGTGACTCTCGAGCTAGATAATCTTTGATATTGCCGTTCTTCACATATGGAGAGACCAAATACGCTTGGGTAAAGTCGTTGCTGAGATAATAACCCGTGAATTCGAGGATATTTGGATGTTTGCACGATGCCCAGACTTTCATCTCCCTGGCGAGTCGCTTTTCGTTTTTGAGAAAGAGGAAACGTGTTAACGGGTCGCCTCTTGAGTGCGGTGCAAAAACGGTCTGAAACTCACGACAGCGATTCTCAATGGAGTTCCGCCTTGGTCCTCCATATTGAGTTTCTTCACCGCAACTGTGATTGGGTAACCGTCAAACTGAATCCAGGAGTTTGACCACAGATCCGCGAGCTTCACGGTCCCAAATCCTCCTTTTCCAACCACCGTTTCGCGTACTCTAATTCGGCCCTGTGAGATAGCGTAAGGCGATAGCGACCGAAGCACATTGTTCTTTGCAAATTATATACGTAAGTACTCATTCGCAGAATGTATGCCTCTCGTTCCAGCATTCGTGGACGATTCACCTACCAGGACGCTTGGGTCAAGATCTTCAGGGTCGAATTTAGGTTTATTGCTCATTAGTCGAGAAGGATACGTATGGAACGAATGAGATGGGGTGGGAGAAGGATGTTGGTTTGCCGCCGAAGGTCCCAATGGGGGGTACGGCTAGGTGGTTGCCTTATGTCCGTTCATTTCCGAAGTGTATAAGTTGTATCAACATTGTTCCCGTTTTTGGGTCTGGAAGCTCCTCCCCATCACAAACAACTCATACGAGTCATCAAACCACGTCAAACAATCAACAATCGAATAAACATGCCTCAGGTTGTTCGACGATGACTCAAGTCTGTCGAACGGAGGGTCCCGCCACCATGAATAGCGACCGGCTGGGGGCCGGGCCACCGCCGACCACCAAACCTGCAGCACATCCTTAAATAGCAAGTCAAGTCAAGGCCCGGAGATCTTCATCGTTTCTGTTTTGTGAAACAATAGTCATCGGCCACCGGCTACCACCTGTTACCGTTCCCTTATGTCACTTTTCCCCGCCTTGACGACCACACGAGGAACATGATCCAGGGACCAAGCAAAGCTGTAAACCCTCTGCACGCGAATCTGCTCCCAACGTGACACACGCGACCCAATGGTCTGTATAACGAAGCAGGGGATCGCCATGCGCAGCTTCGAGGTTCTTTCGTTCCGAGTATTCGGAATGTGGGCAAAACGAAGGACGTCGTTCCAATTAAACCGTGACAGCTCCCATCATGGCTCATTCGGATTGGACTAGAGAACGAGTACCCTTGCTCTGCACTTTCTTCTTCTTCATGCCTCCCGAGTTAGTCTCCCGACGTTGGGTCTTTACGTTTGGGGGGAAGGTTCGTACGGCCCTGCCGGGCCTCGCTACTTCGGATGCAGTGTGGTGAGTTGGAGATGGTCGATTTGATACCGGCAAATGAGCTGATAAGCTGTAACGCTCAAACAGGGGGGGGTTCAACAACCGGTACATAACCCTTCCGAGAGGAGGTGGTAAATTGGGGAACCGACCCACGAACGTCCGCCCAGGTTTTTTTTTTTCTTTCCCAATCCCAAGAGGTTCCCCCTCTTCCCCGTTTCCTTTTCTCTTTCCCTCCTTTTCACCCGGGGACTCGAAGAACCAAACTCCCTGTAGGAGGGGCAAACTAGCCACCCACGATGTCTATCCCCGAGTACCTCGCAAGTCCGGAGTACTGGCGCTTGGTCGCAGAGCGATCGCAGACGCAAATTTACACTACAAGTAAGTCTAATGGAGATACTACCCAAGTGCTGTCTGGCTTAACTGGGGCTTGCACTTTTCAGTGGCCGCCTGGGCTTGGCTTTTATGGGATTGGGCCACTTCCTTTGACGACGAAATCAACTACGTATGGGTGAGTCGTCGCCGCCACCCCAATACGCAATCTCTATCGAGCAGAGATTGTCAACTGACCTCGTCGTCAACTTGAATTCCCAGATACCACGATGGTCATTATCGAAAATACTATACATCTGCACGAGATATTTTGGAATCCTATTATTAACGATTGAAGCTGCGAGCGATACGAGGACTTGGTCGGCAGAGGTAAAAGTCTTCCCCTGTCTTATCGAACTAAAAAGCTAAGCCCTCATTCCACCCAGTTCTGCAGCTTTTACTACACGATCACGGGGATAGGCACCATGGTGTCGCTTTACCTCGTTGAAATTGCTATGCAAGTCCGAGTCCACGCATTGTATGGCGGCTCGAAACGGATCTTGTACGTCAATAGCGCGATATTCGCTGTGGAGGTTGCGGCGTTGTCTACGATGCTTGGATGGGAGAGGACGCATAATATCAACAGTATGTTCCTACGTCTTCCCAATCACTCCGTTACCTGACCCGACCTTGTGTTCTGCTGTCGACCCCTAGTCATCCCCGCACCTCAAGGCTTGACGGGTTGTTGGAACACCCAGCACCCGAAACTAATCATGATTTGCTGGTTCATCGGTCTCGCGTTTGAAATATACCTCTTCACGCTTGTGGCGTACAAGGCGTACGTGCGGTGGAGAGACGAAGGTCGGTTGATGGGGGTGTTTAGCATCATGTTTCGAGATGCGGTGATGTGGTTTGGGGTAATCGGGGCGCTCTTGGCTTGGAACGCCTTTGCGTTTGCTACTGGAAAGGTGAGGGTGATCCCCACGTCGTCCGTCCCGAAGGACCCGTTGCTGACGACTCGGTTGGATCACTCTCTCAGGACGGATCCATATTCCTCGGTTTGCCGTTCATGCACGCCGCTTCGTCTATCGCAGGGTCAAAGCTGGTCGTCGACATCCGGAAAGCATGGCAGGAAGGACACCAGAGCAGCATGATTTTCGTCGCGAAGCGTCCGCCTTCATCTCGGCCTCCTCCACCGCCATCATCTTCCAAAACGTCGCGGGTCCCCACGTCCAAGGCAACCAAAAGCAAGAAAAATACCTACGCCATCCACAAAATCGACTCCGATTGGGACATTACGAACCCCGGTAACGGACCAGACTCGTCCAGCGAGATGATCGCCATGGAAGAGCTCCGAGCGATGCCAGTGTCTCGCTCCCTATCTGGCCGGCTCGCCAAAGCGCTCGCTAGTACGTCTCCAAAGCGACACGCGGATGTCGTGATAGTTCCGTCATCTGACCAGCTGGACTGGAGAGATGTGTCGAGAGACGGGGCGTACAAGGAGTTACGGTCACCACCGCGTGCTGTGGGCGCCTCGACACGGAACATGACGAGTGGGGCGGGGATGGACAGTACGGACCATTTACGTAACCCTCAACAGCATTCTCCTATGCACCCGTATGCGGCAGCTAGAGAGGGTGGAGGTTACGCCATGTGAGGTTAGGAGCACGTGCTCGACGCTGTGGCCATGTGGTTCTTTCGAATTCGCGAGTGGGGTCGGCCCTCCGTCATTTTTTGTACTATCTTATCTTATCGTATTCACTTACCTATTTTGTAAATCAGTACATAGATGTTTTCAAAGTGGGCTGAAAGCGCCCAGTCAAGTGAACACTTTTAGCCAACGCCCCAGCCCTGAACTGGAGCGTGGTGGAGTCGTGGGGTCGGAGGTCGTGTGCCCCTTTTGAGGGTAGTCGGCGGGGATGGTCACGTGGCCGATTCATTTTCGCTGGGGTAACGCCACATCCCCAACGGTTTTTTTTGACGGTCAGGACTCAGGATGCAAAGTCTTTTTCGTTCTCTCTACCACCTTCCCCTTTCACTCTAATTGCACTCCACCATCCAGCAGCTGTGAAAGCCTTCAATCAGTCATCCAAAAACAAAGTCTGTGTAGGTCCACGTGCGTCATAATCCCCTTCGTGGCGACTAGGCGGGTGTTGACCAAGGGATCACTTATAGACAGATAAGATAAGCAGCCACCGAAACGACGTCCGACCTGCGTCAGTCATCTGTGACGAGCATTCGGGAAAGTCCTCCTCAAACCTCCATCCGAACTCTTCCGTGAGCTTCCTCGCTTACCCTACCCGTTTTGCGGAGGCTGACGGCGCTCTCGTGGCACTCCCAGTTGCCAATCCTCAAATAGTGGAATCGAGATATCTCTCATCCTCTACCTTCGCATTGCAGTGATCCACTAGGTAAGTACGTGTGTATGTCGCGCGTACGGGCATTCGCTCATAACCGTTGCTCCCACTAGATTAGCCGACCTTAGCCGACCCCCTATATCCCGGCATGTCTCAACTCCAAAACTCTCAGCGTTCCAAATCCGCTCCAGGACTGCTGGCCTCGACCACTTTCGATGGCGACGTCCCAGCATCGCTTGGGCAACCGCATCTCATCTCAACTCCGTCATCCGAAGGGCCCCAGGATGCCTTCAACTTGGAAGGAGCGTTTTTCCCTCGCTCCAACAGCTACTACGCCCTCAGCTCGATGAACACCAGCAGCTCCGGTGATAATTGGGTCTACGGCTCTTCCACGACCGTCGTCGCCTCTGAAGCCGAAACCAACCCCAACCCCTCTCAGCAAGACCGCCGAAGCACGATGACCGCCACCTCCTCCCCAAACAGCACCCTCTCCTTCCCTCGCACTCCAATCGCTCCCCTAAACCTCTTGGACGACACGACCCTCCGAAACCGCATCGAAGCTGAAGACCGCGTCCGAGGTCTCGCCCTATCCGCGCTCGAAAAAGTGACCGAAATCGGATTCGGCGGGCGGTTCGACGGACCGAGCTACGAGCACGACCACATCTTCCACTCGTACGACGCGCTGCACGATTCGTTTTGCGAGAAGCGGCGGAGCGCGACCGTACCCAACTTGGCTGCCGTCGCTGCTGGGGGGAAGAAGAAGGTGACTGTTGGAGGGGTGTACGACGCCCATGGTGCGGCGGCCCCAACGATGGATAGGAAGAAGAGCTCGGGGAAGGTGTCGCTCTTGTTTTCGCCCACGGAGGAAGAAATTGATTTGTTCGGGAAGGGTGTGCTTGATGATGATGACGAAGAGGATGGGAAGGAGAAGGCAGTGAAGGAGGGCGATTCGTGGGTGACTTACATGTACACCAGTGCGAAGCAGCTGTGGGTCCGCAAGTCAGCATCCGAATCTATTCCACCTCCAACGACGTCTATTTGAACGGTCAAAATTATTCTCAAAAAAATCATCTTTTATGGTTGTACTCTGTTTCATCCTCGGTTTGTTTCCGCCTACTCTGTGTTTTTTTTTTTCATCACCTCCAGCCCTTTTGGTCTTCCGACTGCTAAAATATTTGGTCATGTCACTCTCCTCACCTGTTATTCCTATGATCGTCGATTACTCTCTATATATCTGTGTAAACTACTGGCTTCGCATATTACGCCTCAATCGTCCCATGGAGCTTCGGTTTATGCTCGCCAGCGGGATCCGCTCTTATTTATGTGTTTAGAGACTCGGTCGTGGCGAAGAGGTTTTACGCAAGTCTTGGATAGGAGTCGGGAATAGCGTTAGGCAAAGTCGGCTGGGCTGGGCTTGAAGCACCCGACGTAGTCGTGAGCTTCGGCTCAAACGCTGTCAACGGAGCTCAGCCTAAGCCCGCGGGTCGAAGCCGAGCTCGGCGCGTTCTCCATCAAGGCAATCTCCAAGCTAAATGACACTTTGCCATCTATCTCCGAGACGGGACCAACCCAAAGGGGAAGGTTCTTGCGGCGCTGGTGAGCTCAGGCCCAGCTAGCAGGCCTGAACGAGCTGAGCTGGCCTGAGCTGTCCCGAGCCTGATGCTCGCTCTGGCGCAACACTAGTTGGGAAGACACGCGCAGCGTAAGCACACACGAATTTGGGCAGAGATTCGCTTTTCCTTAATAGTGATATTTTTACAGCTTACAAATTATTGACATATTTAACTTATTTTACATATAGCTCATAGCCTTGCCTAACTGGGGTACGTGGAACTAGGGAACATGAAGCTCGAGAGCATTATGCGGCGGCGGATCTCCGCTCGGTCGCTGCGCCCTATTCGACTGTCTGTCTCCAGTAGACCAATGGCTCCTATTACTCCGTAGACTGCCCGTCGGACTATGGCCTCTCGTTGTTCCCTTCCCTCTTGATAGCCAGTTGGAGACCAAGGTGCTAGCCCGCTTCACTGAACTCGAAATGGTACCTCGAGCCGGCATGGAGAGGGTCTCCGACTTGCGTACAATTGGACTAACGTGCGGCTGACTCCTGTTGCTCCGTAGGCTGGCTGTCGGCCTTTGATCTCCAGTCGTGGCCTTCCCTCTTGATGGCCACTTCGGAACCAGAGTGCTAGCCCCTTTCGTTGCTTTCGAAATGGTCCTTCTGAAGATCGACTCGGGTTGAATCCTGTCGGGCGACAAATGTCTGACGGCGACCACAAAGCCGGCGAGGAGGAAATCTATCGATATTTCCGTGTAAAAGAACCATTGCCGTGTTTGATGGAGTTGGAACGCGAGGATTATAAGACCGGCGATAAAGGAAACTATATGGCTTCAGTAAGTCAATGACCGGGCTATCGTTTTCTGGTTCCTAACCTACTGCCCATTGGAAAAGTACACGAGGGAGAGATAGACAAATCCCCCACTTGAGGTAGCCTAAAGAGTCGCTGTAAAGGCTTCGAAGGTAGGAGCCCTGTAGAGTCATTTCACTACGTCAATGCCGTCTTGCAGTGGAGGGAGGCAATGGGGACTCACAGCTTCATGCACGTCTAGAGCAATCTTTCCCCCGAAATCGCGTTTTAGATTCGACGCAGCCAGCAGGCTGGCTACAGAAAAGGCGCAACACGCAATTCCGCAAGCAATAGCGAAGGAGGCCACTAGTGACACTTCTTGAGAATCGGAACTCCCTTGCAGTGTTGAGGCTGGGATCGCAAGAAAAGCCATTGCTCCCGCAAACGTAACCGTACTCTGACGTTCAACCAATCAGCCTCTTAAACCTTTCGCCCGGGGGGGGGGGAGGGCTATTAGGTACTAACCAGAAGGAAGATCTTCTCCCACTCGTTCGAAAACATAGTCATCATTTCGCGCCAGGGCTTCGGATAGATAATTCCACCGCTGAAGTTGGGGGTAACGCTCATCAGCAACAAACAAATTGTGACTTGGGTGAGAGACCTACGGCCAGGCGTCATCAAGAAGTCTCATCGTTACCGCCGGCTCATCCCAAAGGAGGAAGAGGCAAATAAATCGAATGAAAAAAGGATGCTTTTGGTCTATTTGCGAGGGTCGCGGGTCGTCTCCAACTGTAATCGTTCTCTCAAGGCGAGCGTAATCGGTTCCCCAAAAGTTATGAATGCGTGGCGTCACCAAGTCATACCACAGACGTGCTATCCAAGACCAAAGTAACGTAAGAAATCTTGAGATGCAGTACCAGCGACGAGAGTCAGGAAGAACGTCCCGCACCGCATATCCAATTACAAGCCGCTTTGTTAGAATCAGCTTCTCGTTCCTTCTTGGCTTGGCGCCACAATCCCTCAAGTCGAGCAAGCGTTTCAGCATCCTGGGGAGCCGTTGAATCCTCGGTATATTCTTGATCTGGTGCGTTATGAGCGTCAACACTATGAAGTCTCCATATCTTATGCGTACCGACTGCGCCAAGGAGCATCAAAGCCCCCAGCTGGTCCCAAACTTTAGGAGAAAGGCAGCAGTAATGCGGAAAGTCTGTCACGTGTCGCCAATACTGCTCCGCCAGCTTGTGACGATATATGTCCTCGTCGTAGGCCCACATGTCCAAATCACCGGCATTGACCTCTTGGAGCCAAAAGGTTGTTTGGTCTTGATGGTTCACGAGGTAATAGCCGAACTCGTCTGGAAAATCAACGCTTACAAGGATGCAGGCTTCAATTTCAGAGTCTTTCAATCCTGCATTGTGAAGTTCTTCGGACGAGTCGAGGAGATGTGACAACCGGCCCAAAGCAGCCAATATTTTGGTATGGTTCTGAGTATCGCGTAGTGCCAAATCGGTGTGGACACGAATCTTAAGGTCACGGGATGAGACGACCTTGGAGTATAACAACTGCCCTTCGGGGTGAATGTCTTCGACCCATTCATCTGGGAAATTATTGATTTTTTGTATGGGTCTGGAGGTTACCG
>WSUB01000348.1:0-10178 GCA_019633425.1 Tulasnella sp. 424 | reverse complement strand
TCGACCTCGGCATCGACATCAACTCCCGCTACGGACTTTTTCGACTTCGACGCCGACCTCCCGCCACCTCCACTCCCCCTTCGGCTCTTTTTCGACCTCGACGCCGACCTCCCGCCGCATCGACTCCCGCTACGGCCTTTTTTCGATGTCGACACCGACCTCCCGCCACTTCCACTCCCGCTACGGCTCTTTTTCGACCTCGACGCCGACCTCTCGTCGCCGATATCATCGCCGACGATGATATCGAACGTCGAGATCGCTTTTATCGACCTCGGCATCGACCTCAACTCCCGCTACGGCCTTTTTCGACTTCGACGCCGACCTCCCGCCACCTCCACTCCCCCTTCGGCTCTTTTTAGACCTCGACGCCGACCTCCCGCCACCTCAACTCCCGCTACGGCCTTTTTTCGACTCCCCGGACCTTCAACTCCCCGTCGACGTTCGATATCATCGTCGGTGATGATATCGAACGTTGAGGTGGCTTTTTTCGACCTCGCGACCGCCCTCCCGTTACTTCAACTCCCGCTACGCCTTTGTTTCGACCGACACCGACCTGCCGCTGCCTTAACTCCCCCGTCGAGGCCGCCGTTTTCGATCTCGCCACCTAGTTTCCGCCGCTTCATCTACACCAACCATTTTTTTCGACCTCGACAACGACCGCTCGCTGCTTCAACTCCCTAGGCTGGCGTTCTCGACCTTGGCACCGACCTCCCCCCGCTCCAACTCCCCGTTCGCTATTTTCGACGTTCGATATCATCGATATCGAATGTTGAGGCCGCCGTTTTCGACCTCCACACCGACCTCCCGCCGCTTCCCCTTCGCCGACGTTCTCGACCTTAACCTGCCTCGCCGCAATTTAAGCCGATTCCACACGCCTCTCGTTGCCGACTCGACACTCTCCTTACACCATTTTTCAAGCCCTGAAATGCTCGCTGCTGTCTTCAAGGCTCTCACCACCGCCTCCCAAACTCCCGCTGCCGTTGCTTGACCTCTCAGCACCTCGCCATCGTTGTTCAAGCCTTGCTGCCACCTTTCTAGCCTTAACATGTTAGAGCCCACCGTCATTGATCAACATTCACTCTTGCCCCCTCTCTTTTGTGCCATTTCCTGGCACCTGTTGCTACGATTATGCTGGCAACCCACGGAAGAAGCTCCGTGGTGCGGGCAGGGATACCATGTCCTTGCCGGCACCTCCTGCGCTTCTGCGGGTTGTGTCCTGCGCGTGCCCCTCTCTCCTCTTTGATTTTCTTTATTCTTTTTTTTGGTTTCGCATATTGTCATTGGGATTGGGAGCTTGTAGTGGTAGAGTGTGATGATGAGAGAAGGTCTGCGGGCCTGGGAGAGCGGTTTAGACCAACCACCCACCTCCATCCTTCACGCTTCCCAATACTGTCTCCCATGCCCTTTATTCTGTTTTACACTCCATTTTCTTTTCGGTTTATTTATTTATTTATTGTTCGCCTATGGTGATTGGGTTGGGAGCTTGTCATGGTGGAGCGCGACAATGAGAGAAGGTCTGCGGGCCTGGGAGAGCGGTTTAGACCAACCACCCACCTCCATTGTTCATGCTCCCCAAGACTGTCTTCCATATCCTTTATTCTCGGTTTCCACTCCATTATCTTTTCGGTTTAGGTATTTATTTATTGTTCGCCTATGGTGATTGGGTTGGGAGCTTGTCATGGTGGAGCGCGACAATGAGAGAAGGTCTGCGGGCCTGGGAGAGCGGTTTAGACCAACCACCCACCTCCATTGTTCACGCTCCCCAAGACTGTCTTCCATATCCTTTATTCTCGGTTTCCACTCCATTATCTTTTCGGTTTATTTATTTATGGTTCACCTATGGTGATCGGGTTGGGAGTTTGTAGTGGTGGAGTGTGATGATGAGAGAAGGTCTGCGGGCCTGGGAGAGCGGTTTAGACCAACCACCCACCTCCATCCTTCACGCTTCCCAATACTGTCTCCCATTCTGTTTTCCACTCCATTTTCTTTTCGGTTTATTTATTTATTTATTGTTTGCCTATGGTGATTGGGTTGGGAGCTTGTCATGGTGGAGCGCGACAATGAGAGAAGGTCTGCGGGTCTGGGAGAGCGGTTTAGACCAACCACCCACCTCTGTCATTCACTCCGGCTCAGACCGTCTCCCATGGCCCATTGGAGGGTCAGTTTTGCTGAGAATACTGGAGTTAATCCTTACCTTGAGCCCGAGGGTGAAACCATGAGTGTGTGAAATTGTGATCTGTTGAGGCTCTGAGAACCCAGTTCTCACGGAGGCAGCTGTATCTGCTTCCACCACCATCATCCCAGAATTCTCACACTCGCAATGCCCAGAACTCCCAATCCAGTCAAGCTCCTTACCGAGAGCACTCGGAACCAACGCAAGACCATGCGCAAGACCAAGGGCAAGACCAGAGCAGGACCAGCAAAGGCAGTGGGCGAAAACCCATCTTCGGATACTGCGAGCATCAGTCCTTGGGAGTTGGAGAAAACACAACAACTCAGGGAACGTGCCATTGGCCTAGGCGGGGAATTGGCAGCCTTTTATGGAGGACGTAAGACAGAAGTTTTCATACAGAGTGGACGACGGATGCCATGTGAGTCTTTAGAAGGTTCTATTGCTCAGTTGTTGATTTTCCCTTAGACTTTGATCAAGTGCAGGGAAAACCAGTCAAGCTCCTCTGGCCACCAAACGGGTGTGGAGTCTTTAACATCAACAATGGCAGTAAGGGCTTGGCGTGTATTCGAATGGTCAGGTTTGACAAGAACACCCAGAAGGCAAGTCTTTCAAGAGATTATCTGGAAAGAGAACTAAGTATTTAATATGACCAAAGGGCGAACTTCTGGTTGAGTGGATCTACACGCCTCAAGAGGCCATTGCATGTCTCGCCATAAGGAAACCACGCAACCAGGCAAAGCTAAAGAAAATTCTGTTCGCTCTATCCCTCTATCCTCTGACCTTCAGAATACTGGTGTCTAATCTTTCACACAGGCTGAAAATGGACAATGATGAAGACCTTTTACTGAGTAATCATCTGGATGTTGTCCCTACTGGCTCACTGTTTGGTCAGTGCATTTTTGGGCCTGTTGGAGCTAGTTGCTAATGAAATGGGTTTCAGGACCTGCCATTGAGCCTGAGGGTGAATCAAGAAGCATCAGCCACCGGTTTGACGTGGTACAGTGGTCCATTGTTGAGATTGAGGCCAAACCTGTCAGGGATTTGGTCCGTCCAGTTGCATGGGATCCGGTCAAAAATGTCTTTGGGGAGGTGATGGACGAAGCTGAGTTCCTCAAAGAATATGGGCACCATGCAGCACCTCAAGGACTGCTTCCAGATGATCTTCATCCAGTGGTTGCAAATCCTCTCTGCATTCTGCAGGATTTTGGCTCCAATCAGGATGTGGAAAGGCAGCGCAGGAGAAGGCAGGATCTGCAGGATCGGTATCGCACGCTAGCTGAGCAGAGGGTTACGCTTATGAAAGAAAAGGAGCAATGCCTATTGGAGATGCAGGCTATATTGGACCTTGAAACAGAGGGAGAGGATGATGAATCAGAAGAATCCGATGATGAAGCAGATGACAGTGATGATCAAGCAGATAGCAGTGATGAAGATATGGATGATGACGACCATGAGCCTGAGGATGATGCCGACCACTGTTAAAGTCTGTTAGCTGCACTATCTCAATCTGATGTCACACATAGCCAATCTAATTACTGTTTTACCCTCTCCTGAATTATTTTTTATGCCCATCCTTGGACCTGTTACATGATTGAGAAGCCTAGCAACCTAGAGTAAAAAACCTAACCAGGTAGAACGAGTAAACCCTAACCCTAACCCCTGTGATTCACCAAGGTTGCTGCTGATCCTGGTTGATTGAAGGGATCAGGGTCATTTGCCTCAGCTGAGGATAGCAGCCATGCAGCCGAAATCTGACACTGTGCCACTTGACCATTCTGTCACATCTTCCTCCCTTTCTCGATCACATAGACACTCCTTAGCTGCTTACAATGACTTGCATAAGTCTGTGCACCCCCCTCGGCTCTCGCCGGCTCCACAACTACTCAATAAGGTAATGTGGCTCAAGTTCCGCACGGCTTGTCACACAACGTCACAACTCCAACAGCTCAGATCGTTGTCATCTAGAGTGCGAAGTCGGTGGCAGGGAACAGCAATGGGAGTGGTGAGCTGCCCATAGTCTCGTTGGATGGCGAAGATCTTTGTAAATGGCTTGCTTTTTCAAACCAGCGCGTTGGGCTATTGTGCCGACACTACGGACTTCATCCCCCCATACAATCATCCGCTCACAAAGTGCTTCAGGTGTTTCTTTAGGGATTAGAGATAGTAGGTGTGGTGTCGCGAGCAGAGGGAAGGGCTGGGAAGGGGTCAAGTAGAACGGGAGTTGTCACGGTGGTACAACTGGGGTTGCCCTATAGGATAGGTGTGGAGCCGGCGAGAGCCGAGGGGGGTGCACAGACTTATGCAAGTCATTGTAACATTGCTATATGATCCATTGAGCAACACCTGGATCTGTGGAGTTGCAACGGATCTTCTCAATTCCAGTCCAGCCTTTCCCCTTGAATCATTTGAGCCAGTCCCAATGGTCTTTTATCTCTGCATTCGTTATCACTCCCGATGTTGTCTGCAACGACACCTACGGTTCCCGTTCACGGTGCCGATCGTAGTACTCCTTTTGACGTTCCTGGGCGAGGGCCATGGCGGATTGGATTTCCTTCTGAACGTCGGCGATTCAACCAAGCCTTTCTTCCGCAGATGGGTTGGATTGCACACTGGAGGGGAGGTCAGTGAGGACCGGATTGTACCCTCTGCTTGCCATAAATGGGGACATGCCGATGGACGACTGAATGGAGTTGTTGTACGAGAACTCGGCGAAGGGGAGAAGCTCATCCCAGTCGTCTTGTCGATGGTTGCAGAATATCCATAAGAACCCTTCGATCGTCTGATTGGTATGTTCCGTCTGGCCATCTGTCTGTGGGTGGTATGCTGTGGATAGGACTGGTTTGACTCCTAGCCCTCTGTATAGCGACTTCAGGAACGGAGCATTGAATTGCGGGCCTCGATCCGAAACGGTTTGTAAGGGAAGTCCGTGTAGTCTCCAGATGTTGGCGATAAACAACTCGGCTGTCTTAGCTGCGTCCAGTCCTTGTTCTTTAGTAGCGATCAGGTGGGCTTCCTTGAGTAGTCTACAGACCATGACCATGATGGTGTCGTTCCCTTGACGGGTTTCCGGTAGTTTAGTGATGAAGTCGTAGGAGATGTCTTGCCAAGGTCCGGTGGGAATTGGGAGTGGCTTCAGGAGTCCGACTGGTTTGGAGTAGTGATGCTCGTTCCTTTGGCAGTGGTCGCAGGTGTCGACGTATCGATTGATGTAGGCTTTCATGGATGGCCAGTAGTAGCCCCTTGACACGAGCTCCAGGGTCTTTGCTTGTCCTCCGTGTCCTCCCATTAGTGAATCGTGATAGAGTTGAAGGATGGACCTTTTGACGTCGTCGTCGTTGGGGATGTAGATTCTTCCTCGAAATCGTAATAGATCTTCGTCCATGCTCCAGTCCGTCATTTCCTTCCTAACGTTCGCTGGGGCTGCTTCTGGGTTGGCGCCGAAGTAAGCCAGGACTGACTCTACATTGGGATCCTCGTGGAGCTTCCTTTCGATTTCGTCTACGATTTCTGGGTCGGTGGCCAATTGGACTTCCTCTTGTTCGTCGTCTTCGTCATCTGCATTGATCTCCACAAACGTAGATGACGGTAGGAGCGTTATTACGTCGATTTCCACGATTTTGGAGGCTGGTAGAAGCGTCAGGGGCGGTTCTTCTGCCCCCTCTTCAGGACGGTGGTTGGGTCGTCATGACAGGGCATCGGGTTTGCCAGATTTAGAGCCCGGACGGTAGGAAATGACGAAGTCGTAGCGCTGGAGGGTTTGGAGCCATCGGAATTGCCTGTCATTGAGGATTTGAGCCTTCTTGAAGTATTCCAAATTTTTGTGGTCGGTGAGAATTCGGATGGTGAACTTGGCTCCTTCCAGGTAATGGCGCCAGTAGATCAAAGCTCGCACAATAGCCATCATTTCCTTATCCCAGATATCATATTGGCGTTCCGCAGGGGTCATTGATTTGGACCTGAAGGTGATAGGATGGATTTTGCCGTCACTTGACCTTTGCGAAAGTACTGCTCCGTAAGCGTATCCTGAGGCGTCCGTCTCCAAAATGCATGGTTTCTCTGGATTGTAATGAACCAGTACCGGGGCCGTGGTGAATCTTTCTTTTAGTTTGCTGAACGCTTCTTGGCATTCCTCTGACCAATCCCACTTTGTTTCCTTTTGTAAGAGATTGGTGATCGGGCTTGTGATGTCCGAGAAATCCTTGATAAAGCGTCGGTAAAAGTTGGCAAAGCCGAGGAAGCTTTGGATATCTTTGACGTTCTTAGGAGTGGGCCAGTCCTTGATTGCTTCGACCTTGTGCCTGTCCATTGCGATGCCTTTTGGGGTGATCCATAGTCCCAGGTAGTCCGTTTCTTGTACGAAGAACTCGCATTTCTCCGGTCGGCAGTGAAGGTTGTTCGTGCGTAGTCGGCGCAGGACTTCCTTGGTGACTTCCACGTTTTCTTCTCAGGTCTTGGTGGCCAGCATAGTATCGTCGAGGTAGTTCACCACGGAGGAGTCTAGTAGGTCGTGCAGGATATGGTTGATGAAACGTTGGAATACCGCAGGTGCATTGCAAAGACCGAACAGCATTACAGTCCATTCAAAAAGACCATAACGTGTCTTGAAAGCCGTTTTCCACTCGTCTCCTTCTGCGATGCGCATTAGGTGGTATCCCCATCTTAAGTCAAGTTTGGTGAACCATTCCTTGTCGCTAAGCCGGTCGATTAAGTCGTACGTGAGGGGAATAGGGTATTGGTCTTTCACCGTGATGTCGTTGATTTTCCGATAGTCGGTTACCAGTCGTTTCTTGCTATCCTTTTTCCCGACGAAGAAACATGGAGAAGCTACTTGGGACTTCGATTCTCGAATGTAGCCCTTGGCCAGGTTTTCGTCTATCCACTTCCTTAGCTCCTTGCTGTCCTTGGCTGACCTAGCGTATAATCCTCCTGGCTTAGGCAATTCTGCCCCGGGAATGAAGTCGATCTTGCAATCGTACGGTCGGTGTGGTGGGAGTGCGTGGTCGTTAGTTGGTTCCTTGAAGACGTCGAGAAACTCGTGGAGTTCCCTCGGGACGGCCTCTTCCAGAGGTTTGGCTTCCTTGACATGTTCGGAGGCAATCTTGGCCGAGATACTAGTTCCAGAGATGGTGTCCAATACTTCGGGCGGGGGTTCCCTTCGATCCAGTTGTCCATTAACTTTCCCTAGTACGTCGGCTGGGGTGTCCAGGCAGTTGTGGGAGCAATAACGGTCCCGGAAGGCAATTCGCCGGGTTCTCCAGTCAATCTCTGGGTTATGTCAGTGCAACCAGGGCGCTCCTAGGATTACTGCGTGTCTTCCGATGTTGGCGACATCCATCACAAGGTTTTCTTCGTGGTTACCCATTCGAAGGTGTCCTCTTACTTCGCGATCAATGGTTCCAAGGGATCGTCCGTCTATTGCAGCAGGGTAGCGTGGGAACTCCTTTCGCCAGGTAGTTAAATGGTTTCGGTCCACAAAGTCTTTATTGATGAATTCAGAAGTGGCGCCAGAGTCTATCATGGCAGTCGGAAATGCTGTGACTTGGTTGGTGCTCAGCTCGGTAGGTACAATCAGATGCGTAGAGGCGTCGAGTGGCATCATACGAATCTGATTGGGCATGGGGAATACATGATTAGTACCAAAGAGCTGAGACCTTTGAGCGCGGCGTGGCATAGTCACTACGCGCTGTGGAGAAAACCCTGTGAGAAACCTCCATCGTCGGGATCGGCACGATTGGTGGGTTGAGGAGCAATGGAAACGGTGAAGGAATTATTGGGATGAGGACTGGGAGAATTGGCAATGGGAGACTGGGTAGCTGAGATGGTAGGGGTGTAGTTGCTGGGTGGATAATCGATGATTCCTTGACGCTGTTGGTGGGCAGCGGCAGTGTGACCCTTTTCTCCACAGTAGTAGCACAATCCTAGACTCCGACGACGTGTTCGTTCCTCGGGCGTCAATCTTCCTGTTCTGGCAGCATCGATATGGATGGGGACTGGTTGATTGTGGGTGAAGGCATTGGGGGCCTGGGAAGCAGATTGGGGAGTAGGAGTAGGCTGTGGACGAGGTGGTGGACGATGCTGAGGTTTGTGGCTATGGTCATTCCCTTTCTCTTGCTTTCGTTCCCAGAGGCGATCGTCGATTCGGATACTGAGCTCGATGAGTTTCTCCAGCGTAGCAAGTTTATCATGGTACACCAATCCATCCTTGACGTCTGCACGGAGCCCCTGTCGGTAGGCATGCATGAAGGCTTGTTCGTTCCAGGCGATATCGGCCTTGATGCGTCTGAAATCGGCGGCATAGGTGGCAGCTGGCCGAATCTGACCCAAGCAGCATCATCCAAAGCCCCTCCTGCCGACAATTCCTCTCAAGACTTTAGGCAAAAATCTTCAAGGAAGAGCCAAGGTGAACTGTGCAGCTGACAGTCTATACTTCAAAGCCAAGGTTCCCATGTGCCCCGACTTAATGCGAAGATAATGAACTGTAACATATCACCTTGATAGGTTACCAGTGAGGCACGATATCCGTGACTGGCAAAGATTGTGAGATATTTTCTAGCAATCCCAGGCTCATCTGTTAGTGTGGAGCGGTGCCTCAATATTGGTCGTGATGTAATATCCCTTCGCTGAGCATCGTTATCCACAGATACCATTAGTTTACTGATGACATTTCGTGCAGAGCCTTGCTATAGAAGCGAATAGCGAAACATGTTGTAAATACTACCCTACCTGTACATGAGCAGCCCTATTCCTAGCTCTATCTATAACACTTCATTGTTCCTTGCCTGTATCTGGCGGATAGCTCTGGATTCTCGGATATTCTAGATCTGGATCCGGATTGACCCCTTGAAGAGCCTATATCCATCGGATTTCTATCCAATCCAACCCAATCCAATCCACTAGGAGCCCTAATAAATAGTCAAGGTAGTGAACCCTGTGAACTTAATTTCTAACCTCATCTTTACAATGGACAGTGTGGGAGACTCTCACGGTTAGGACTTCCTCAGCCCCAAAATTATTCCACCCTCACCACCATCTCACACACACAAAATGCAAGCTGCCCAGCATCCCACCACTATTTTCCTGTATGTATTTCATCATAAAACATTTTTTTTTTTTAGGTTAGGTTAGGTTAGGTTACGCCCGGAAGTCGCGCAGCGGCTGGAGGGCGAGAGAGGTTGACTGGCGTATATAGTTGGAGGGGGGGTGTGGCGACTGAGGAGTGGCCAAGACAGGAAGAGTAGAAGTTGTTGGTCTGTAAGGAAAACCAACGAAACTTTTCGTGCCTTTATACGACACTCTTCAGTACTTTCTTCCTGTTCTGAATAGGGGTGGTACGGCTTGCTTATGCCGCAAGTTCGCGATGACGACGTGTCAATCGCGCAATGAATGCGTTTCACCTTAGTAAGATGATGACTGATAAGAGTGGAGGGATGACGTGTTCCTTCCTTAAACGGGATCTAATATCGGGCAGAAGCCCGATAGTGGTCTTCTGATCAGACACGAGGCTTCTTTTCCGCAGCTCGGCAAACACACTGGCCAATGAGAGGCCCGTCGTCTATCAGAACCATACTGACGCCGCATGCACGGTACCGAGATAAATTACGGCACCGTCAGACGCGCGACAAGGCACTCCGACGGACACCCGGACCAATCACGGCACGGGAGTTCACTTTGCATTGGTCCATCGGCTTCCCGACTTCTCATACTACTCCACCAGGTGCGAGACACTTAAGCGCGCACCTGTGAGTCCAGACCGCTTACATAACAGACGCTTGAACTTAATCAAGGCGCCTAAGTTACATTATGTAAGCGTTCACACGTTCCTTAGTCTTATCTAAAGTCTTAGGTAACCTTTCTTACGACGGGCGCCTAAACATGACGTAGGTTAGGTTAGGTTAGGTTAGGTTAGGTTAGGTTAATGTTGGCCTAGGTTAGGTTAGGTTAGGTTAGGTTAGGTTAGGTTAGGTTAGGTTAGGTTAGGTTAGGTTAGGTTAGGTTAGGTTAGGTT
>WSUB01000347.1:0-18856 GCA_019633425.1 Tulasnella sp. 424 | reverse complement strand
TCTATAAGTGCGGTATTGGCAGAATTATTAAGGGGTTGGGCTGGCGGGCATTCGCGCGCGTAGAACGTGGGAGTGCCCATTGATATGAAAACAGCTGTAACGAACCCTAAAAAATCGCATGACCACTAAGTCCTGGTCGACTAACCGTCCTCCCACCGCTCTTCTCAAATTGTAGCGGCGCCCACGCCGATCTCCGACTCCAGGGAAGAAAGGGGAGCCGTGTGCGATTTTGTGGGATAGATTTGGGGAACTCAATGGGTGCAACGGAGGAAGAGAGGGGCAAGGAACTCCGGACTTCGATTTCTTTGCATGCGATACAAACACAATCCAATTCAGTGCCAGTTCGACTGGGGTCTTCATCGATAAGCTCGATAGGCGGAATGTAAAGGGAGGGCTTATTTAGAAAGCGGCCGGTCACGAGCCGGATGATCGGTTTGATTTCGAGCCCTTGCCAACCAATGCAAGGTCGCAGTCAACCCCCTCCCCCAGAGACTTCAGACTCGGACGCTAGCTGGCACATTGTAGCGCAGACTATAAAAAGGTAATCGGCAATCTTGCTCTGGGATTGACTTCGTCCCAGTGCCCACCGCTACGACGAGCTCTCTTTTCACGCGCCGGCGGGTTGACTAGCGTTATGGACAGTCGTCCCCTCTCGGGCTGGAACTTTATCCGTGCTCTCTCCCTATGAGTTCGGCTCTCGTTTCCAGAAATATCGTCGGAGAGGCTGCGTCAAAATCATTATCGAGCGTTGGCTTGAAGTGAGCATGAGGCCTCTCGTCTGCAGGGAGTTGCCGACTCTGACTTTGATCCCTGAGCTTCACACGGAACATTTTTTCCCCAAAACGCTTGCCCGCCCTCGACTGGGAGGGCATCAACTTTTCTGTCTAAAGGGACAAGGCGGGAACATCGGTGTCAGGGAAAGAGATATGGAGATAGCGCGAGGCGGTCACTTCCCTTGACTCGACTCGACTCGATCCACAATGCACCAAGCTTCATTCCTGGGCGTCCAAATTGTTAAGACCGGGTGCATCGTTTTTGGGCCATGTCCACCCGAGCTTTGGTGTTTTCTGCGACCATCGCCCAAAGGCAAGGTCTCGTGCTTGATTTGGTTTCTGGTACAGTGCAGATCTCTCCCGAAGTAGCACAAGGACAACAGGAATTTCCCCGGGGGGGGGGGGGGGGAAGGTCATTCAATCTCCGCTACAACCGTATCCAAAAGCTCCACTTGATATTTTGTGGTTGGGGTACGCGCACTTTTAATATTTTGGGTCTATCTGCAGAGAAGATTTAATGCGTACGGGTTCGAAGCTACACACGCTCGGAATTCCTCCATCGCGCTTTATCATCTAGCATGCCCAGGTCGGATGGAAGCGAGGAGAGACCGAAGATAACTGGGGCGCCGGACATCCCCTATGCCGGATCGCGGGTGCCGGGGTTCACCATGGGGCTGGGGCTAGTGTCGACGTTGCTTGGAACGCGTTGCCCGTACAGGAAAGCGTCGGGCGAGGGTATGTTAAATAGAGGGTAACAGGAACGAACATCTGTGTAGATGCTTGGTGGTGCCTTGCGTAAGCGAGAGGTTCTAACTTGGGCAAACTCTGGACGCCATTGAAATAGCAGACTCCGTTTCAACCCCAGACCCTCCATTCTGCCACCACCCTCACCTTCCCCATCCCCTTCCCTGAGCAGCTTCGACTCTTCCAAAGCGTATCCCCCGTCTCTTGCTCTTGCTCTACCCGCCTTTTATCTCGCTGTTATGGCACCCGCAACCTCGAAAATCGACGTTGAGTCGGTGGCTGCCACTACCACTCAAGATCACCCCCTCCCTCCCCCTCCTGCATGGTGAGTACCAGTCTACTTGCTCCCATTTCATCATTCTCCTCTTCTGTTGCTTTCATGTGTCTCACTGACTGTCACCTCAGCTTTGCTTCGTCCCCGGAGACGCATGGTCTGCACCGAAGTGGTCCCAAGTCCCTGGACGAGCCGACCCTCTTCTTGGCACTCATTAATAGCGTCGCCTCCCGCCTCCAGAAGCTATCTGTTTCGGAGCAGCTCGTTCCTACTGAGGGACCCTCCTCGACGACGGAGGGCTCGGTCCAGACCGCGACGCCTATCCAGACCACCAATTCCATCGCATCCAAAGACTCAGTACAACACAAGCTAGCCCTCAGAACCCAGTCGAATCGACTCGGCTCGTACTCTAACCGCGTTAGAGGCGGCCTCAAGAAGGCTATTCGCAAGTACGGCGACAGGGTTCAGAAGAAGAAGGCCTGCGGTGCACCGTAAGTGACGTCATACCTCGTCGTCGGGTCGTCGATCGCAGTTCTGACCGCGCCGAACTCAGGTTCACCACTCACACCGACAGTCTCCAACCATCCCAGTGCTCGCTCGTCAAGGATGAAGACCCGGACGTTGATCCAATCGTTCAAGCCCTGGGCGGCCTTTCCATTGCGGACGACCTGGAGGTCAATCAAGCCACTGTCGGACCAAAGTTCCACGGGATGTTCACCGTCGAACTTTGGAGGTCTGTCGCTGCAGTTGATCCAACCTATGCTCGACCATCGCTCCCCTCTTTCACGTCTGTCTTTGACGTGGCAGCAACTCGAGCCGACGCCACCACCGAAGCCATGGATGAAGATGGGTCCCCGGAAGAACCCCCCAGTCCAAAATCGCCTGTCGCGACTGAAGTCCAGAGTTTCGCTCAGTCACCGTTCTCTTCACTCCCCACTTCTACCTCTTCCGCCATAGCTACAGCCGAGACCACCACCGCAATCATGGATGAAGAAGTTCCTTTGCAAGGGTCGCTTTGTCCAATGTCGTCTGTGACGACTGTCCAAGATTCGGGGTTGGCCACCCCTCCTAGTGATACGACCTTGGTTCCCAACTCACCTCAGAGCCCCCTCCAACAATGCATGGACTGTGAGGAGGACTGGTCTGTTACGGAGCCTAAAGACGCGGCCATGACTGAAGAGGAGCATGGATCGAACGACGCGAAATCCGTTCCACAGGCTCAAACTGAAGAGAGTAACATGGAGGTCGACCAGTAAGTAGGCTTGCGTTCCAGGGTCAAAGAAAAGATACTGACCTACACCCGACACTCAGTGCTCCTACTGGCGATTCTTCTCCAGAATCGAATAGTCCTACTGTTTTTCCAAAGGCACTCAACTCGGAAGTAATAATGAAAGATGCGATTGGCTCGCAGAGCTTCAATCCACCGAGTGCACTTGCCGAGTACGTTTTCCCCAGTCTGATCGCCTCCGTGCAATCGTTGACTCGCGACTCGGTTTCTAGACTGTCGGTCGTTCCCACCACGCGACCGACCCCATCAAATCCCATTCCTGTCGCTCAAGCAACCAACACTCTTCGAGGCGCCGATGACCATAAGAACCTTGGACCTGGCTTCGATGCTGGTCAAGCTCCAGTACCAGCCATCACGAGCGATGTCCAGACCTTGAAGCGAGAGAAGCAATCGGTTCACCCTCCGCCGGGTGCACTTACCGAGTACGTTTTCCCCAGTCTCACCGCCTCCGTGCAATTGCTAACTCGCAACTCGGTTTCTAGACTGTCTCTCGCTCCCACCACTCAACCGACCACATGCCATCCCTTCCTTGTCGCTCAACCAACCAACACCCTTCGAGGCGCCGATGACCTTGGGTCTGGCTTCGATGCTGGTCGAGTTCCAGTACCAGCCACCACGAGCGATGTCCAGACCTTGAAGCGAGAGAAGCACTCAGCTCATCCTCTGCCGGGTGCACTTGCCGAGTACGTTTTCCCCAGTCTGATCGCCTCCGTGCAATCGTTAACTCGCGATTCGGTTTCTAGACTGTCGGTCGTTCCCACCCCGCAACCGACCCCACCCCATCCCATCCCTGTCGCTCAACCTACTAACACCCTTCTAGGCGCCGACAGCCAGAAGAGCCTTGAGCCTGGCCTCGATGCTGGTCGAGTTCTAGTACCAGCCACCACGAGCGACGACCAGGCCTTGAAGCGAGAGAAGCACTCGGCTCACCCTATCCGAGCGTCTTCGGGCAACGGAGCGACGGAGTCTGACCCACCCCTGGAGGGTGATTCTACAAAGGAACTGGATGCGAGAAAGCGCCAGGTTGCGTTCATCGAACCACCACAACCAGCTCCTACCGCAGTTCCGATTGCACAGCCGATCACCATTCCGCCTACCGCGTCAAACGGCCCCAGCAATGGATCATCTACCGGCCCCAGCCATAGGCAAGGATCAGCTTCCAACGCGCATGCCACTCGCATCCACCAAATCCAAGCCAAATTACGAAAGGCTCCACCCGCTCCAAAGCCTTCACGATCACCCGTAAACGACGAAGAAGCTGAGGCAGACGCATTCCTCGCCAAGTATAACCTGGGTTCTCGTCGTACCCTCGTCAAGCCCCAACCAAAGAAGCCATCCCCGACTCCCGCATCCGAGCCAAAGAAGTCCAAGGGGGACGCCTCTAGGTCTCTGATGGATGATCTTATGGCTGGCTTTACGAGTTTAGTAAAGCACAAGCCCTCCCCGAATCCAACGCCGGCTGCTGTTCCTCCTCAAGTACAGCCACGCCCTGCCACCCCCAATGTCCCGTCTGCCATACTCGAAGCCGCCCATAGTCAGAAGCGTCCCTCTCATATTGTCGCAGGTCGACAAGCCAATCCTCCCTCTACCCTGCCGAACCATGTCGGAAATCGTGCTGAAGTGGTAGCATCGCAGGGATCTGCGATCCCGAGCCGTGCTCCTTCAAACGCTTCGATAAACGGTGAAGCAACGGGACGAATGGCGAATCATTCAACTCTCTTGGGCACCCCTTCTGGTACGGATGGCATAGAGAACCAGCGACGGGCCCGCCATTTCAGCATCTTCTACCTCCATTTGTCGCAGGTCGACAAGCCGGTCCCTCCTTCACCCCGCCGAACCATGTCCAAGCCCGTTTTGAAGTTCTAGCACCGCGGGGATCTGCGATCCCCTCTACCGGTGCTCCTTCTAGCGTTGCGATGGATGGTTCCGCGAATGGACCGATGGCAAACCATTCAACTCCCTCGGGCGCTCCTTCGGGTGTGGCTTTGGATGGCGTGGAGAACCGACAACGAGCTGTAAAGGGATCTCGGCGAGTCGCCAAAGCCATGGCTAGAACAGGTTTGACTTGGCAGATTGTCCAGGAGAAGGCCCGAAAGGTTCAATCCGCATTGGATTGGGACCACCAAAAACGTTCATTGACGTCGACTTCTCCCGCGGTCCCGTTCATGAATACTGGTGACGATGAGGTTACGGATGAAGATTTGTATAAGGCATTGACGGAGAGCCCTTAGCTGAGTATAGAAGGTTGGGAAGTTCTGCACGTTTGCCCGAGCCTGTTCCGCGAATGTTGTCTTCTTGTTTCGCTTTTATTCTATTCTTGGCTTCTTGGTTGTTACTGTACTAGAATTTCTCCTGTGATTATTTATTAATCTTTCTCGTCTCGATGGAACCTACTTCCTAGGCCACGCGAAGTCACTCGAATACATAAGCAAGGCAGGTAGTGGATGGAAACGCACAAATGTAGGCGCGCATTGAACATGGACATACGAAAAGGTGGCCGGTTTGGCAGTTACGACGACGGCCCGTATTCACTGTTGGAACGATAGCGCTATTAAATGTGCTCACCTTAGGCACCTGGGCGCCCTTTCGATTATCTCTCCACATCTTTTAAGGATAGGTTTTCTCTTTAACCACTCACGCGAGCTGGGGACAGCCGTCTACGGTACCACGGTGAAGTTGACCATGAGACCGTGGATCGACACCCCAAGCAAAGTCGGACAGCCTGCCCGAAGACTCGATTGTCTAACAAGCCACAGATATGGCAGTTCTTCGCTGGCTCCGACAATCTCATCCGAACAACGATAAGGATAAGCCAACATACATCACTTCAGGCCATGTTACTCCAGAATGTGCTAGGAACCAGAATGATTCACTAAAAGCTTCGTAGGCATGAGTCTTCACCTTATCGTGCGCAACTGAAGGCGAAGCTAAGGCGAATTGTGACAGCACTGACAGTTTTGAATTTAAAACATTCATCTTTCCTTCCAACCCGTTCCGTTCCTGTCCTGGACTTTAAAACCATACTCGACTTTTCCCAGCTCCATTAGTCATTCCTCGGTCTTCGGTTAGTTTGACCACTGCTGTCCCAGCTTATGCTGGTATCAGGGTCTACTTGTGTTCCTGAGGAGGTCCCTGACCTGCCAGATTCAGATCGACCGACTTCGACTAGGGAATTTTTCACATGGACACATTGCCCCTAAAGTCTAACCACGACCATTGGGACTCAGTTAGCAGCCAAAGCATTACAATGGCGCAGATAACAAACACACAAAATTTGAGTGGAGGCTTCCAGCTCTTTATCGATACACTGGTCGTCTTCAAGGTAAAGCCTGGGACGAGGCGCTTGTCATTCTCTGCGGCTAACCTCCCTCACAATAGATTGAAGATCCCTTGTTCAGCCTCCCTCGATCGCTATTAATGACCTCGGAGTTCTTTCGTGATATGCTTGGTAGCGATCATATCGGCAGTCAGACCGAGGGGACGAAGGAGAATCCTATTGTTTTGGAAGGGGTCGCTTTGTCCCAAGTATCAAGCTTTTGTCGAGTAGCTTGTAGCCGGTGAGCCACCCCGCTTCCATCAGTCGTCGCAAAGGTGCCGCTGAGCCCTCGGTTGCGAAGTCCCTTCGATCCACTGCCAGAATTGACAGTGCAGGAGTGGTCAGAGGCATTCCATATCGCCACGCTGTGGGGGTTCGAACAGCTTCGCGCATACATCATCAAAACTACGGACTCGATAGCACAGGACCCGATAGACCGCATTCAGCTTGCAGATAAATGCGGCCTGACGGAATGGCTGCACCCGGCTTACGCGAAGCTTTGTGCGAGAGATTCTTCGCTAACTGCGGAGGAAGGAAGGAAGCTGGGGTTCGAACGCTTCGCAGTGTTGAGCAGGATTAGAGAGGATGACTTTAAAGCGACGATTGGTTCTTTGAACTCCCAGGTGCGGCAGATCACTTTCGGGAGACCCGTAGCGCCAGAACCAAAACGTACAGGTGAACGATTTTTAAAGAAAATCGCGGAGGCGGAGGCCTTGAAGGTGGAGTCGAATCAACATTAGCCCGGCAGGTCGGGCTGCCATAGAGGTCGGGTCGTGAACACAATACGTGTTGATATAACTAGGCCGGCTTAATGACAACCATGCTTGTGTTGGTTAAGAGAGCGGGTGATGGGACTTTTTGATCAGTAGTAGTTGCGGTTAGGCTTGGTGTTTACGAAATACTGTGACAGTAACAAATGTTTTTTCAAATCTAAGGCGAGTTGTGACATAACTGACAATTTTGAATTTGACCATTCATAGAGAGCTCATCTTTTCCCCTTTATTCCAAGGTACACCGGCTATGGGGTCCGAGCGCAGCGTTCTTGTTTTGAATATTAATGGCCGCATCCAAGGGATAATCGATGTTAAAGTACTCTTTCAGGCCTGAAATCCGATCCGCTTCGTTCTTCATTTCTTTCAAGATCTCATACTTGCCCTCCTCCCGATATGTGATCTTGGGACCCATCATCACCTTGACGCCCATCTTCATCTCGCCCTCCGTCGACTCTCCGCTAGCAGGGGTGTAGAGAACGACCGCCAAGTTGTTCCAGAAGAAGCTCTTGGGGTTGCTTTGGACCATGCGAGACATCCACTCGAACTCCTCCAGGTGGTACTGGTGCAGAGAGAATTGGAAAAGGGTCCGCCACGACCCTGAGGGAAGCTCCTGTCCAGTTTGGGTCGTATTGGCCTCGAGACGCCACTCCCCTGTGAATGGCTCTGTGGATGGATCGGTCGTGTCGAGACTTGACTCTGGGTGGTACGTTTTGGCGAGTCGATGTCTTTCTGGAGGGAACAAGCCCGGCATTTCTTCCTTGTCTCTGAGGAGCATGGGTCGCACGATCCCCAGTCCAAACCCGAGATCAACGACGTAAGTCTCATCGCCCGTTTCCGATGGTGTAAGATGAGAACTCGGTATTTGTACGAGTAGGACGAGATGGGAACGTGTCTGAAACTGGACGTCGGTTACTTCTGGAGCCCGGTTGATTCTCCCCGTGCACCCGTAAGCTCTACCAGTCCGTTGTAGTTTTTCAGCATGAATAGACGTGAATCCCTTCAAAAAAACAAAACTGAAACACACCTATAACCCATGGCAAGCAACATGCCCAACATAAGCGTATGCCGTCCAAAGCAGTAGCTGCCTCCAGCCCGGTCTACCACAGCCCGTTTGTAGATCGCTTCCGGAGCGACGTCCATATGTCCCGCAGCCTCATAATGCATTTGCGTGTTCTCCCATGGTATTGTCATCAGATCCGCCCTGACGATGCTGTTCAAGTTCGCCAGCGAGGGCTGGCTTTTGATTGAAGAGAGCTTCAGCAACGACAAGTACGCTGATAATTGATCATCGCTGTAGAAAGATGGGGTCGGCTTGATGACAACCATGCTTTGGTTGGGTTAAGTGAGCGGTGATGGAACTTTTTGATCAGACCTGGTGTGTTTACGAAATAGTGCACGTGTGACAGGAACAAGTTCGCGCGTCGCGTGCTGGGCTGAGCGTCGAGGACTGGCACCCACAGGCTCCCATCCCAAGAAGGTCTCAGCAGGTCACTGATCAGAGACAACTTATACCTCGCACAGCCGTTTCTTGTACTGATATAGAGGGCCTTACCATACGAACCAGCCGGCACCAGAGTCAAGTCTGGACTAGTTTGGGGATTATTTGGGTGGCGTAACCACGGTCCGAAGGCCCCACGAGGATCCTGGCACCCTAGCCCAAAGTACTTTCCACGTTATCTTCCAGAATAATGGTTGCTAAGCCCGCCCTCATAGCAGTCCGGAAGTAATCCGAATCCCGTTCGGACGACCCAGCCGCACTCGTTCTTCTGCCTAGGCTTCCTTCCAATGGAAGCTCTTAGCAGTGAGAAGGTCTGGAGGATGACTAGTAATGCAAGGACCAAGGTGTAAGCTAATGGCTCAAATGTTGCACGGGGTTTTCTGTTTCCGGACCCTCTCCCCTCCCTAATTGCAGAATCTAAGAATTTCCTGGCTTGCCCGGACTGGACCCAACTTTACAAAGGACTCGTTAGGTCCCGGCGGCATCGTTGCTCGGGTTTGGTTTTTTCAAATCTAAGGCGAATTGTGACATAACTGACAATTTTCAATGTAAACATTCATAGGGAGTCCATCTTTCCCCCTTTATTACGTGAAACACCAGCTATGTGGCCCGAGCGCACCGTGCTTGTTTTGAACATTAACGGCCGCATCCAAGGGGTAGTCGATGTTAAAGTACTCCTTCAGGCCCGCAATCCGATCCGCCTCGTTCTTCATTTCCCTCAAGATCTCATACTTGCCCTCCTCCCGGTACGTGATCTTGGGACCCATCATCACCTTGACGCCCATCTTCGTCCCGCCCTCCGTCGACTCTCCGCTAGCAGGGGTGTAGAGAACGACCGCCAAGTTGTTCCAGAAGAAGCTTTTGGGGTGGCTTTGAACCATATGTGACATCCACTCGAACTCCTCCAGGTAGTACTGGTTTAGAGAGAATTGGTAAAGTGTTCGCCACGACCCTAAGGGAAGTTCTTGTCCGGTTCGGGTCGTGTTGATCTCGAGACGCCACTCCTCGGCGAATGGCTGTGTGGATGGATCGGTCGTGTCGAGGCTTGATCCGGGGTGGTACGTTTTGACGAGACGATGGATTTCTGGAGGGAACAAGCCCGACATCTCTTCGCCGTCCTTGAACAGCATGGGTCGTACGATCCCCAGTCCAAACCCGACATCAACGACGTAAGTTTCGTTTCCCGTTTCCGACGGTGTGAGTTGAGAATTGGGTATTTGCACAAGCAGGACGAGATGGGCACGCGCCTCGAACTGAACGGGGTCGGTTGCTTCTGGAGCCGTGTTGACTCTCCCTGTACACCCGTAAGCTCTACCAGCCCGTTGTGGGGTTTGAGCATGAATAGACGTTGAGACCCTCTAAAACAAGACAAAACCGACACACACCTATACCCCATCGCGAGTAACATGCCCAACATGAGCGTTTGCTGTCCAAAGCAGTAGCTGCCTCCAGCCCGCTCGACCACAGCCCGTTTGTAAATCGCTTCTGGAGCGACATCCATATATCCCGCAGCCTCATAGTGCATTTGCGTGTTCTCCCATGGAATCGTCATCAGATGCGCTCTGACGATGCTGTTCAAGTTCGCCAGCGAGGGCTGGCCTTTGATGGCTGAGAGCTTCAGCAGCGATAAGTACGCCGACAACTGATCATCGCCGTAGAAAGACGGGGTCGGCTTGATGACAACCATTGGTTTAGTTGAGAGAGAGGTGATGGAACTTTTTGATTAGTGACCGTTTGCGGTTCGGCTTGGTATTACGAAATGGTGTGACAGTGACAAGTCGAACGTCGCGTGCAGGGAGCGGCGAGGGATGGCCGCCCGCAGGCTCTCATCTCAAGAGGGTCTCAGCAGGTCACTGATTAGAGTCGACTGCTGCCTCGTACAGCCGTTTCTTGGACTGAGGTGTAGCCTTACTCTACGAACCAGTCGCGACGAGAGTCAGTTTGGACCAGTTTGGGAGATTAATTGGGTGGCTGTCACCACGGACCGAAAGGCTCCACAGGCACGAGGATCTTGCAGGCAACCCAGCCCAAAGGACTTTCCACGTTATTTTTTCCAGAATATTGGTTGCTCAACCGTCCCGACAGTAGTCGCGGGAAGTCATCCGAATCCCGTTCGGACGATTCAGCCGTGGCACTCGATCGTTCTTCTGCCTAGGCTCCCTACCGATGGAAGCTCAAAGCTCGGTAGCTGTTCGGGGGCCAAGGGAGACGGAAGCTCTAAGCAGTGACGAGGTCTAGAAAGTGCCTAGTACTGCAAATTACAAGGCGATAGCTGATGGCTGAAGCGTTGCGCGGGCTTCCGGTCCCCACTGCTTTTGCGGACCGCACCGTGTACTGAGTGGTACGGGTTCCAGCAAAACCCTAATTTGCCCCAGCCCCACCTTACAAAAGGCTCGAATGTGAGCCGATCAAAATTCAATAATAATAATAAAATCTAAAATTCAGAAATAACTGAAGAACTAATAGAAGTCTACTCGGTTTGGACTCATTTGGTTCCCCGGCATGATCGCCCATTGGCTAATGATCACGCCGAGGAGATCTCAGCTTCCTCGCCTGAGGCAACTCTTCGCTCAACCCCAAAACTATGGACGCTCCAAATATCTTAATAGCGGTACGGAGAGCTTAATCCGAATGAGAGTTCCGGCGGTGGCATCTGATATCGAGATCGTAAAATCGCCTTTTTCTCGTTTTGTTTTTTTCGTTGTCGAAAGGCTACCTACCCGCACATCAAAGCTCAATACCCGAATGAAGGTCGACGACGGTGGAAGCTCCGAGCAGTGGAGGAGGTCTGGAAAGCGTCCAACGCTGCGGAAATTGAAGCAAAGAGCGAAGAGCTAAAGGTCCCAAAGTTGCTTCGTTCCGCGATCGAGGTCGTGTCCTGGCTGACTCCTCCGCTGTATTTCCCCTCCGGAATAGGGCAAGCAAGGTGTCCAGGCTATACCTTGGCTCGTC
The DNA here is from genome assembly GCA_019633425.1 of Tulasnella sp. 424. NCBI lineage: Eukaryota > Fungi > Basidiomycota > Agaricomycetes > Cantharellales > Tulasnellaceae > Tulasnella > Tulasnella sp. 424. The sequence continues at coordinate 7,238 of WSUB01000347.1, read as the reverse complement.
GACAAGGACCCGTTGGACTTGGACGATGGGCCCTCAGAGGCTAGAGTGGTGAACGCGAGGGGTGTGATCGTGCGGACGGATTTCAGCAACGATGGGGCTTGGGACGAATTCGTCGCTCGAGTGAAAGAGGCTGAGAGGGAAGGTTTTTCGGGTATGGTTACTGGACCTAATGAGGAAGGAGAGGGCGAAGAGGGTGAGGACAGTGAGAGTAGTGAAGAGGAAGAAGAGGAAGAAAGCGGGCAGCAGACGATGGACGTCGATCCAACCGGCGGCGCCGGAGAAGGATCCTCCTCCCAAACTGAAATTCCATCAGTCTTCCACATCATCAACCCAGAGCCAACAGACCCACTTCGCGCTCTCCTCGAAAACGCGCCAAACATCCGTCTCCTCCGTCTCTTCAACGACGTCCAGATCGTGCCCGCTCCACCGAAACCCCGACCGCCACAAGGTGACTTGTTCTCCGGGATGCCGAAAAAGAAGCAGCAACAACAGCCATCTTCCGCAGCCGCGTCTTCCCCTAAAAACACTAATAGACTCGTCGACAAGTTTGGCTGGAAAGAGGTTTATCCGGGACGAGTGTTGTGGGTGTACGACGCCGAGTCGAATGCGGCGGGCAGTGTGAGGGTTGTGAATTCAGGAGATGATTCTGCATATGGTTCTTCAACGTGAGTCTGTCGTCATTCTTCGTTGCTTTATGAGACAAGGGTTAACGAAAGTATGATTCAATTCGGTCTCTTCCTGGGATGGGCGGGCCGCTCTCCGTACGCGCCTTTTGTGCCGACCAACTAACTCCTTCTTTGCAGCGGAGACAGTTGGCGTGCCCGAGCTGGGCACATCTGGGAACTGCAAGTTAACGTGGACTCGGGGGCCTTGAAGATTGACTTTGGTGGGGAAGACAGATGGACCGGAAAGGAGCGGTTGAGGAATTACGAAGAGTAGTGTCGTGTCGGTGATGGCCGGGTGTGAAGAAAATATTAGGGAAAGCAACCTGTTGTCTCTCTCTTCACAAATCGGGGTCGATTGACCGTGGACGATCATGGATATCTCATTCGGTTTAGATTGGTGTTCGGGAAACCCGTTCGGGCGTTTGCGAAAAGGGGGGCAGGTCAGGCGCCAAGCAGGGTGTTGCACGAGGGAACAAAAGCTCGGCAGGGGTAAACTACATGGCAGACAATGAGGCTGGAAGTCCTGCAGGTTAACTGAAGATGGAAGCATGTAGTCTAACTCTGGAGTTGAAAGTGTAGTGATTGGTTCTAGACGAAAGACGTCTGGGTGGCATGACCTAGCCCGGCAAGTAGAAAGGGAGTAAGTTGGGGCCGAATCGAGCGGAGACACCTTACATAGCTGACTCAGTGCACAGACCATCGTACGGCATGTCCAGTGTCGAGAGCCCATGGTGACATATTTGGTTTCTCCACCAGTAGGTTTCGTCGAGGGCAGGAAAGAAGGAACGGGTGTCTTTACGTTAAAATCTCCCAGATCTGATTGGAGAATCCAAAGACGGACCCTTGCTGCTTCTCAGTCGCAGTTGGGGAAATACCTACCTTGCCTGCCCTCTTAGATGACACTGGGAAAATTTTCCCGCTTTGGTTGTTGCGAGCAACGATGAGGCCGTTTGAATATGGCAATGACGGGAGTCGGCCGACGATGAGGCGCGTCGTAGTAATGCACATGGAGTGTTACAAGGATCTTTACGACGAGAAGGGACAAGTACGATGATGACTAGACTTTGACTTTCATTGTTGGGCCTGTGACGAGAAGGCGCAGCAGAAGGCAGGAGGCAAGATGTTGCATATGGTCGTCGAGGGAGGCTGCACTGAGGCACAACTCCGAAGGCGAAGACTCTCCGAACGGCCGAGGTCCCATGACAGCCACACTCCCTCCCGTGTCTTCCGCAAGGATCGCGAAGCCCCTCCGGTCTCTTTTTTCACTTAAACGAATTCGGTTCGGCCGCAATCTAATCAGCTATTGGATCGTCGTGAAATTGGGTTACATGTGCTTCCACGAAGGGCTGCGTGTTCTGATGGGAGCGGGAGCGAGTGACGGCAACCCCCCCCAAGCACCACCTCTTCTCTCCGATCTCTCTCCGGACGCCAGCCTCCGACGTTCCCTATACCTAACGTACTGCTACTCGTACGACCATCATCATTCTTGTTTAAGGGAAACGTTTTGAGTAGCCGAAATGCTTCGATGGTTTGGGATCTGAGGTGTGTGGCATGAGGAACCCCATCGGTCGGGGTGCAGGAGGTGCAAGCCTCTTTATGCCAACTATTGCAAATTAGCAACAACAAAGGACCCTGACGTGCGGAGCGGACTCCGAATATTGCAAGAGAGACGTCCGGTTCAAGTCCTCTACTTAAAGATCCCGCCCACTCGTCAAGATTTTCAACCAGACTCTCTTTCCTCACTATCATCCCTCCTCCTCCTCCATCTTCTACATCTCTTTCAGTGTAGCTAGAGGCAAAAATGGAGAGTGCAACCAACCCAGTGGCACGTATGCTGCTCAAGAGTGAGGGTGTTTCATTTCCAATGTTGTAATTTTGACCAACTGACCTCCCTCGCCCCTGCTTGGCGTCATCCCCCCCAGGAGCTGCTGACCAGTGCGTCCTTTGCCCCGTCTGACCTCTCCCCCTTCCCTGTCAACTAACACCAGGATCTTGGTATGCTTGTAGATCCGCCTTCGACAAGGGAGATGTCGCCTTCATCTTGCTATGCAGCGCACTCGTCTTGTTCATGGTCCCAGGTCTTGGGTTCCTCTACGCCGGTCTCGCACGAAGAAAGAGCGCACTCTCCCTTCTCTGGGTCGTAGTCGCTTCCAACGCCGTGGTCATCATCCAATGGTACTTCTGGGGTTACTCTCTCGCTTTTTCCTCATCCGCTACCAACGGCTTCATCGGCAACCTCAACCACATCGGGTACGGACCGGTTTCTCCATCCATTGGGGCATAACCTCATGTCGTCTGACCACACGCACGTCATTTTCAAATTTTCTTTTATCGATGATACAGATTGCGAAACGTCCTGAACCAGCCGAGTCCCGGTTCCCCACTGATCCCTGAACTGCTGTACTCGTTCTATCAGCTCCAATTCGCGGCTGTTACCGTTGGTATCCTCATGGGCGCGGTAGCCGAGCGTGGTCGTGTGCTCCCCGCCATGGTCTTCGCCTTCATTTGGACAACCATCGTCTACGGCCCCGTCGCTTGCTGGGTACGTAACGTCATGTGACCCCATTCGACATCGGACGTCCATTCCCGAACATGTAAACTGACCGCGCCTATTTTACCTTTAGGCTTGGAACGTCAACGGATGGGGATTCGTGAGTACCTATACAACAACACAACACGAATCTTACTGATTGGGTGCTTTCGTCGTGCAGAAATGGGGTGTTCTTGACTACGCTGGAGGAGGACCTGTCGAGATCGGCTCTGGTGTCGGCGGTCTTGCCTATTCCTGGGTTCTCGGCCGACGTGCTAAGCGTGAACTCATCAACTTCCGTCCCCACAACGTCTCGCTCGTCACTCTCGGAACTTTCATGCTCTGGTTCGGATGGATTGGTGCGTCACTTTATCTATCCGTCAACTCCTTCTTTTCACGCGCCAAGACTTACTCCAACTGCTTCTTTTCTTATCTCACCCACAAACTCTAGGTTTCAACGCCGGTTCCGCTTTTGGTGCAAACCTTCGCGCTGCCGTCGCTGGATGGAACACCGGTATCGCTGCTGCCATGGCGGGTATCGTTTGGTGCTTGCTCGATTTCAGGCATAACCGCAAGTACACCATGGTCGGCTTCTGTTCCGGAACCATCGCCGGTCTCGTTGCTGCCACCCCAAGCTCCGGCATGATCCCACCATGGGCTAGCGTTATTTTGGGTATTGTTGCCGGCGTGTGCTGCAATTATGCTACCAAGAGTGAGTGATACCGAGTACCAAGGGAAAAACGAACCCCCATACTGACTGGGCGTGTTTTAGTCAAGCATTGGGCCCGCATCGACGACGCTCTCGACTTGTTCGGTGAACACGGTGTCGCAGGTATCATCGGCCTCCTCTTCAACGGCATCTTCGCCGCCGACTACATCATCTCCCTCGACGAAGTCAACACCTCCATCCCCGGCGGCTTCATGCAACGCAACTACAAGCAGCTCTACATCCAGTTCACCTACGTCTGCGCGTGCTGCGCGTACGTCTTTGTCGTCACCGCGCTCATCTGCAAGGCCATGGACATGATCCCCGGCCTGAGCTTGCGTGGGTCTGACGAGGCTGAGATCATCGGCATGGACGAGCACGATATCGGTGAATTCGTGCAGGACTTTGTTGAGGTTCGTCGTGCGTTCGACGCTTGGAACCCACCGAGCCAGACTGCGGAGGAGAAGGAGGCGATGAAGGAGGATATCGTTGCTGCTGGTGATCGTCACGGCGGGGTAAGCATACTTGCGCGCTTTTTTCATTTTATCAACTTGAGATTGACATTTCCTCCCCCTTTTTTCAGTACACCGACATCCACGCTGACGGGGGCCACTCTCTTTCCCGAACTCCATCACGCGTCCAAACCGCTGTCCCTTCAGACAACGAAAAGGATTTGGCCAATGGCGCCAAGGTCGAAGTGTACGCTGCTGGAGATCGTCATGGCGTTCGTTAACATTGTCTGACTCGTTCATTTACAATATAGCTGACGAATTTCTTTATCTTTATCCTTTTTCAGTACCCCGACCTTCAGGTTCCTGCCCCTCCTCGCCGCAGCATGAGCCGAGGGCGTCAATAAACTCGCTTCCCCCACTCTCTTTTTCTGTATATGTTCCCTTCCCCTCTCAAAATTTCGTCATCTATTCCAACAAAGGCAAAAACTGCTACTCCCTCAAAGGGCTCTCCTTCTCTACTTTCCTGTTGTCTTTTGTTTTGCGCTCCTTTCAAACGTGGGTGTATGTGTTCTTTTTGTTACTCCTAGTAACCCCGACGGTTTGTTTTTTTTGTTTCTTTTTGTTCTTCTTGTACTGTATGTTGTTGGAGGTATTGGAGTTGCACTTAATCTATATAGAGAACCTTATAAGCTCATTCTTTGCCTGGGTGTGTGTGTGTGTGCTCGATGAACGGGATGTCGTAAGGTGAAGTGGTGCTGGTTAGAGACCAGTCATTCGATGTCCGCTCAGCCAGAGACAGTGCTGAGACCCTGTCATTATACTGAAAGAATATTCCTGCCGCGAAATTCACCTTCTCTGATATGCTATCATTTTCGCCACCAAACCCAATGGCAACCCTGAGGCTGCCGGCGTCTTACCTTTAAACGACCGAACTCTACCCCAGCTGTGCAACTAGGGCTCGGATTTATCACCCGGCTTTGGTTTTCGTCATTTCTCCAAACCCTCGCTACAATCTTATTCTTCAGCCTCAGTGCGCTAGCATTTGCCTATACAGTTGGAGCAGACTTAGATGCTGATTGGCCAAACCTCGCGACCCTCGTAACCCTTTGCTTATTCACTGTGATCCATCCGGTCACGGATTGGTACACCTATCATCTCGGAGAGCGGGCCAAGGTCAAATACTTCATGTCGGACTACTTGGGAAGGAATCGGGCGTTCGAAATGAAACTTGTGCCATCGCAGCGACTGTTGCCGGAATCGCAGCCGTCACCGTCAATCATAGTTTGACCTTGCAGCGACCTGGGTTGCAACCGTGAGCTGAAACGCAGCTCGTAACGCGTCAACTCAAACATAAGCCAGGCCTCAAATTCACCTCTTAACCCAGATAGTTTATGCAAAGCTTGTTGTGGGCCCATCTTCGCGGACGAGAGGTCTCAGGTCCTTGACGACCCGCCCGATACTGAAATTTTACGAAGTTTCTCTCGAGAATTTGACGAAGCTGTGAAGAGAGGGTTGGTCAAACAGAAATAGGCTAATGCAGAGTATGACCAGGCCTTGTCCGAATATCGATTTACGTACCTATCTCTCCCCAACTCGTATTTCGCCCAGCCTATGTACCTATTGTTGATTGACTGATGTTGAATTTTATAAATTCGATGTAGATTACAAGCGACTGGGTCGTGACCGTCGTGGATTGAGCGTCTTGGATCGGGGAGGACGTCGTTGCTGCTTTGGTCAGATCCCGGTTGCATCGTTCTCGTTCGATCACTTCTTTCTCCTTACAGTAACGCTAGCGGGGACTCATTTACGATTCCGATCTGCACAGTGAAGTCACCACGAATTCAATTTCTAACCCTCTCGTCTATCGCAAGGGCCGGTGTTGCCCCACCAATCCACATAAACGGCACGAGGATAACACCTCACGCATGTCCTATCTAAACATCCTATTGACCGGCTCTACTGACGATTTCGCTCCTTTTCTTCAGCATATGACAGTTTGGGGGATTCTAAGCTTGTTGCTGCGCTCTCCGTTGAATCTCATTTATCCATGTATCCTTGGCTGCCATACTATCATAATATCACACGGCTTCAGTATATCGTCCTACCGCACGTCAATTATGACTATAGACCACTGGTGGCACCTTTTGATTGCGGGGAACGCTGAGCTCAAGTTTTCTGGAAATGGAAGGTGCGAGAGAGTCAGGGGCCCATTGGCAGATGCTTTCCAGACCAATCGCCTCGACATTCATCGAGCCTGAGTCTCCTCTATCCAGGTCTTCAGTCCCCATAGAACGACTCATAATTGCCCTCGGCTCGTGTTCAAGTGAAAATGACGCCTGCATTTGGTCCCGTTGCTTACTCGATCCCGTCGTTTATATACTTGGCCACTCCTCCACGTCTACAGCATCTGCCTCTCCCCACCTCCCACCTCACCTTCCCCCTTCCTTAGAGAACTCTGCTCCTACAAAGCTCTACGCTCCTCGCTATCAACTATACTATTCACTCGCCTTTTCTTGCTTCTCGGTAGCGGCTTAGCTCTCCATATCCTCTAACCCCAGTCACCACCCGCTGAACCCTCCAGCCCTTGTCGGCCGGCTTTCGTCTGCTACATCCTTCTTTAAACCCTCACTGTATGTGTATCTCCTTAGCCGCTAGTCGGTAAAGCTAGCTGATCTTCGCGCAATGCTCTTGTAGGTTGGTGATAGGACCACAATCATGGTACCACAACAAACCCAAGTAAGTGCCCATTCCGTGTAGTATTTCCAGGGCTCTCTATTCTGACATAATCTTATGCTTGCCAGTGCTCCCCGCTCTCTACCCGTACTTCCGCACAATTGTCTCAGGCCGCACCCCTGAAACGCGACGACAACGTCATCGCGTCGTCT
>WSUB01000346.1:0-18919 GCA_019633425.1 Tulasnella sp. 424 | reverse complement strand
GACACGTCATCATCGCGAACTTGCGGCATAAGCAAGCCGTACCACCCCTATTCAGAACAGGAAGAAAGTACTGAAGAGTGTCGTATAAAGGCACGAAAAGTTTCGTTGGTTTTCCTTACAGACCAACAACTTCTACTCTTCCTGTCTTGGCCACTCCTCAGTCGCCGCACCCCCCTCCAACTATATACGCCAGTCAACCTTTCTCGCCCTCCAGCCGCTGCGCGACTTCCGGGCGTAACCTAACCTAACCGTGGGCCAGATCCGCCATTCTGCAGGCAGTAAGGACCCAGCACACACAATGGCGGGACTGGTCCGCCACATGTGGGGCCAGCTGTGGTGGAGTCCCACCACCCCTGGCAGGGTGGGCCCACCGCGTAGGGGGTTGGCCTTGGTGGGCCAGATCCGCTGCTCTGCAGGCAGTGAGGACCCAGCATATACAGTGGGGGGACTGGTCTGCCATGTCTGATGGACCAGTCCCACCGCCCCCTGACTGGGTGGGTTGGCCATGCAAGGAGCTGGCCTTGGATGGCTGGATCCCTCATTCTTTTCTAAAGGCAGTTGGGCCCTGGCACACCCACTGGTGGGGCTGGGCCTACTTTTGCAGGGCTAGCTTTGACGGACCAGTCCCACCACCCCCATGGCAGTATAGCTTCAGCACCCATGATGGTGGGGTGGGCCCACCATGCAGGGGGCTGGCCTTGGTGGGCCAAATCCACCATTCTGCTGGCAATGGAGACCTAACACACACAGTGTTAGGACTGGTCTGCCACATGTGGGGCCAGCTCTGGTGGACCAGTCCCACTGCTCCATGGTTGGGTGGGTCTTCTGTGCAGGGGGATGGCCTTGGTGGGCTGGATCCGCCGTTCTGCTGGCAGTGGAGTCCCAAGCACACACAATTCTGCCAGCCTTGCCCCACCGCTGGAGGAGGTATGGACCCGCCACACACAAAGGTGGGACTGGTCCGCTATGCTAAGGGCTGGTGTGCTGTCCCATAACCCCAACCCAGAGCAAGGCTTACTGTTGGGCAGGGCCAGTCTGACCCAGCACCAAAATCCTCCAAACCCAGCTCAACCCAGCTAAGGCCAATAACCTTGAAAGAGACCACGCGAGAGCACCGACGCGGCTGGAATGGTTCTCATAGGTTCGAACGGCTCGAACGGCTTCGGTGTCATATATGTGAATCTTGCCCTGATGCGTCCCAACTGCAAGCGTCGCTCCCTGAAAACCACGTCGGATGAGCCATCACTACAAATCGCGGGCCAACACTCATGACCCTTACATTTCTCTCCCATACCACTCCTGAAATGTTATCGCCTTGAAGGTCGCAGAGCTTGATGACCTTGGAGGTATTTGCTAACCATAGGTATGCGCATGATGCCAAGCCGACAACATTATTGGACGACCAGTCGACCAGGTTTAGATAGAAATCGTCCTAGAAGATGAACGATCTCGTCAGAGTGTATGGCGAAGGATCTACCGGAAGGTTATCGTACCATTAAATCGGGCGCGTCTAGCACCTTGAAGGGTGTTTTGGCAACCGGTCGTATAGAGTGCCTTGAAGAAAGCAACACATCTTGAGTAGTCTCACGGATTGGAGACGTGTTGTAGACCTCAGGGGGACTCTCCAGTCCTGTTGACGCATTCAAGGGAACCCCCTCATTACCAAACACTTGGCCTTGCCTGCTCCAACTGCTTGGACTGACGAAAGTAAGGATTCTATTGCGACTTGGTGTTTGAGGTGGGCGGTGGGGGGAGGAGGCAGTATGATGGACCTGGTGCTGGTGTGGAGGATGTACTGATGATTGTTGTAATGTTGCTGGCGCTGTTGAGTGAAGACGAAGAGGCAGAATGGCGAACGGGCGAGCGAGCTGGTGAGGATAAATACGAGTGTGACGTTGAAGAAGACGACGCAGATGCGGTAGGAAAAAGTTCGTTTGACAGCGCCTCGTTGAATGCATGGTTGGCTTGCTCTGCAAAAGGGGCGCCAGTCAGGACACGCTGGAGCGCTGATATACGGGTTCCTCGCCCGTCTGAGCGTCAATGCCGATAGCCATCGTCCTCTTTGTAGATTTAGAGGGCGTGGAAGGACCGGTGAATGCTGATCCTAGTCCTCCGTTGGCGACAGGATCCAGCAAGTCATAAGCGGTGGAGGACGCGGAAGGGATAAACCTAGCGAGATTTAGAAGTCATTCAGCATTAATCGTAAAGGATGACGAAGCCATGATGTGGACCGGGCAATTCCAAACATGAATCTCGACAGAGTCTGACCAGGGATGCGTCGATCGAGCATCGAGCACGCAGAAAGGACCGAGACTATACAAGGCGCGCTTCTGTTGCAGAAACCCTCGGATCCATATTTGAGGAGAGGCGACAATAGATTGCTCTGGTGCACGACCAAGTCGTGACGAGGGCGAAGGAAGGACTGGGAACGTACCGATCTGCTGATGCGCTGTTGCCAGCCCGCTTCCGTTTTCTTGGACTCGACAAAGGTGTGGTGGTAGCAGAGACTGCTGGTCCTAGTAGTGGTGGAGTGGGCGAGGCTCTCGAGGATGAAGATGCATATGACGATTGCGCCATTGATCGCCTCGCTCAGAGTCGTGCGGGTCGTCGGAAGTCGTTCTAATCAATGCGCCGAGGTAAGTTAGAATTCAAGCGAATAAACGACTCAAAGCACTTACGTAGTATATTCTATAGCCTATCCGATGTAGTCAGAGCGGCGTTGGGGGCCTTCGACATCGTGCTGTTGTTCTGCAAGGCTCGTGCACGTCGTTCATGGAAGTCCTAATCAGGGCTGACAGGTAAGTAATGAAGTTCTAGAGTCAACGGCTGAAATCACTTACGTGGCACATTCACCGGCTCTTTCGGGCGTTGCAATGACGCCATTGAGCGTCTTGAAGATCGTCGTGCAGGTGCAGGCGGCGGAGCGTCGTTCTGATCAAAATCCAAACGTAAGTGGCTGAATTCACCGGAGAACAACGAGAAACGCTTACCAGGTATCGTTTACAGCTCCTAAAAATATTGTGAAGGCGTTTAATGGGGTGTTCGAGATCATCGTGTGGTGACTGGAAGGTCGCTTGTAGCATAAAGCGTCGTTCTAATGAATATCCAAGAGTCAGTGATGCAATGCCGAAAATGGGCAAAGGACAACAGCCATACGTCATCTCACCCAGCTCCTCCAGGTGTTGTAATAGCGTCCTTAGGTACGGCGAAGATCAACGGGGCTGGGCGCGTTGGGGGATGGATGCATGGTAGCGGCGCATCTGCGGCAGGCGAAAGTTCCAGAGTAAGTGATGCAAATAGGAAGCGAGGGGCGGAAAGTACTCACTAATCCCCATTTCTAGCACTTCCGTACACGGCGCGAGAACAGTCGGGGGCCAAGCAGATTTTTCGAGTTGGTAACGTCCGCTCGGTTCGGATTGAAATATGTCTGGGTTGGATGGGGCGGGACACTGTCTTGAGAGCAACCGACAGGAGTGTGTTGTCCACCCGATAGTTGGCTGTCGTTAACAGTGGGGTTGGTATTGGAGGACTCTGTAGAACGCCTACTTTTGGGTGAGGGTGGCGATGGTGAACGGCTTTTGTTTGGGTTTGTGGAGGGGACGCCGAAGGTGTGAAACGGCGGCAAGGTGTCAGCGGGATGATGAAGTCAGCAAGGAGGAGCGAGGAGTGGGGACGCCAACACCTGGTTGGGTGCGCGAGAGGAAAAGGGAGGGGACGCTAAAAGTGTGCTGCGTGTGAGGGGACGCTTATTGGGACGCCGAAAACAGAATGTAGGCCTAAGGATTGGAGGAGGGACGCTCAGAGGTGCTGGGAAGCCAAAAGAGGGCCTGTGACGTCATATGGGGACGTTTTATCGTGCTAATGTTGCCAATGCTAATGTTAGAAGATGGAAGGCGAACAGCGTCCCCCTAGGGGACGCCCATGGGAAGGGTGTGTCGGCGGGTATGGGGACGCCAATAATGGCCAGATAGGGAACCAGGGGGACGCTTTAGGCAGCGGTGCGGAAGTGTTACGTAAGCAATGACGGGGATGTTGTCACGGGGGACGAAGGAGGGTTTGATCTCATTTGGGGACGCTGATGGAATTGTCGATGTTGACAACAGAACGCGAGAGAAAGTGGGACGCTAATGGATGCTGAGGGGACGCCAGAGAGGTGCCGAGGCGACGCGCCGATGCATGTAGAGGGATGCCAATAATATACCGCAGAACTCTGGGGGACGTCGATCTTGTTTCTCAGGAACCAAACCAAGAATTGCTTAGGTAAGACCACCGTCGGAATCGTACGGTCAAGGACTATATGTCAGTACAATTTAAAGTAGGGTTCGGTTTATTGAAATTCTCTGTTATTCGATGTATGTAAGGGAATTCGAATCGACCTCGGGTGAACTTTATCAGCCACGGTCAGCGATTGTTCTAAGGTTAGCAAAGGCTAGCGATCAAAAGCGGAATCGGGAGGGAGGGGGAACTGACTAACTGCCCTCTCCATTAGGTAAAAAGGGTGTGAACTGGATTCTGGGCGGGTTGAGGATTCGACGCTGTCGCAAGGACCCCTGGCCGTCGCGGGCGGTCAAAAACCTGATCAGGTAATAAGAACGAAATCGACCGAAGAATAACGCGCCCTAAGTGTCTATCTTAGCACTCGAACTGGCCATGAGGACGGAGGAAATGAGTATTCGAACGACTCGCGGACACCCGTGCGGTAGTTTGAATTGAAGTCCAGGGGCACTAGGCAAATTTTCGTCAAGGATGCCGCATCATCCGATGCATCCCAAAGAATGTATAAAGTTGCGAGCAACAACAGACACAAGCTTAAGGAAGTCCCAAAGTAGTATCTCTTTAGAGGCATTGGGAGTACCAAGCTATTGGGAACTGAGGTAAGTATCAGTTTTACAACGGGTGCTGAGGTCAACGTACCGTTGGAATACTTGCAAGTCCATGGAGCCTCGCAGACGGTCGGACCAGTATATTGTTGTCCTAATCATGTGGATTGAATCAGCGTAAACGTCAATCAGCAGCAATGGTCAACGAACCTCCGCATTGGCCTGTGAGGGAGAAAAATAGACGCCATCAGCATCGCTCTCGAAGATGAAATGACCCAGTGCGTACCCCAATGTGTCTGAGTCGCACCCACGGCCGTTGTTGTAGTTGTCGTAGTGGTGATCGGAGTAGTAGTGGTGATCGGGGTAGTAGTAGTGATCGGAGAAGAAGTGGTGATCGGAGTAGTAGTTGTTCCCCCGATGGTGGTGGTGGTAGTGGTAGTGGTAGTTGTTCCACTAGTGACGCAGCTAGGGCCACCGGGAGTGATTCCAAACCATTGCAGGTCGATGCTCTCGTGGACAGGAACAGTGTGGCCGACCCCGGAAGCCGAGTAGGCTTGTACGACACAACCATAAGTGGTGTGAGTGTAGCCGGACTGGGGATCATTCTGCGTGGTAGTTGTTGCGGTGGTCGATTGGCCGAGAACGTTGGTCCACTCGTTAATTTCTTGTTGGAAGTTAGCATAGTACAAGGTTGTGTCACTTGAATAAGGGATTGATTAGGGGAGACTAGATGAAGTCCATCATCGGTACTCACGCGGTTCCGTGCCAGACCATCATTCTAGGCCGAGGTCCCGAGTACCCGGGATAGGCAGCGCGGACAAGGTCACCCTAAAGAAATCAGATTAGCGAAAAAAGGAGAGCAATCTGAGCAACAGCAGCAATCACCCATTGCTGCGGGGTCTTGGAAGTTTGACCGTTGGCACAAGCGCTGTTCCAGTCGCTGCTGCCAGCGAAACAAGCGAAAGGCACACCGGAGTAGGCGGAGGCAGCTTGGAAAAGATTGGGATACTTGAAAAGTGCGTATAATTAATAAGGCGATTTTCTATTCAAATGAACGAGGCTCACAGAACCAGCCATGACGTTCGTCATCATAGCACCGGACGATGTGCCAGTAACAAAGACGCGGCCTGCATCAACCCCCCAGGTATTGATAGCGTACGTGATCATCGAAGCAATGCCTTGAGAATCACCACCACCGTTGTGCGATAAAGTTTGAGGCCTGAGTGCAAGAGAGGTTCAATTTACTAATTCATGTTAATAGACACTTCGACTCAGCACTTACGTATTGACGTCGAAGCATTTGCCGCTTCGAGGCGAGTCCGGGTAGATGACGATGTACCCGTAAGTGTCAGCGAGGGTGGCGTATTGGGTGCCGCTGAAATATGCCTGGGCCGATCCCGTGCAGTAGTGGATAGCTACGATAAGAGCTGGCTTGGCCGCGACCCTAGAAGGCTTGTAGTAATAAAAGCCTGTCTCGCGAAAGGTACTTAGTGCATCCGTGAACGGTACGTTTTGGCATGCTGCACGTACCGACGTTGTTCGGGTTAGCTCCGAAGCCACCAGAGACCTGTTGAAGGGAGCCGGCAGCGGCGTTGACGCCGATGACAGCAGCCAAAGTTGCAAAGACAGTCTTGAAAGATACCATGGTTTATCGCGAGCTCGGTTGTGCTTGTTAAAAATCGATTTTTCAAAGTCGTGACTTTATAGTCGAGAAACAGTGTCGAAGCTTCTTGCCCCATGCAGCCCCATGCTAATCGACCCCGTCCCGACAGCCAAGCCGAGGATCGTCCTTTCCGAAACAAGCAGAAAGTCATCTGGTGCGCGAAGTTGACGGTGTCTGAGACATTCTCTAGCTTCTCTTCAGTCCGTACACTACTAATGAATGGTCGATCAGACGAATGGGGGGTTCAACCGGCATACCTCCGATTTGGGTTTCATACTCGCTGCTCGACTAATTCTCCCCTTGCTTGGCCAGCGAATATCTCCATATGGATTGTCTGCGACAAATGCGCTTAAGTGCGTTCCGGAAGCTTTGGGAAGATTTACATCTTGGCCAACGATCCCGAAAGTTTCCCTGGTATCTCCGGCGAACCAGCCAGCCGGCAATTTTGGGTAGTCGGCACCCATCTGAAAGCGTAAGCTTAATTTAGACGTACGGGACGATTCGGAGGAGACAGGGCACGTCGAAGTTGTCATAGGTCACTTGAACGGATCTTATGGATGAAGAAGGCCAAAAGTGGTAATCCCCGAGCAATTCGGACCGCCGAAGAATCCCAAGGTGTGCCGTGAATACGCCGGTAATATTAGACGGCCAAGACAATCGAGAATAAGAGGGTCATTCCAGGGAAACTCTTAAAATGTCTCTTGCAAGCACTTATCTTGGCGTGGAGAAGATATTGGATTAATGGCGTGTGAGGGGTGGTTCGGGTGTTTGCACTTGTCCGTATATCCCTTCCCACGAACGGTTGCAATACGAGAATGCTAGGCTGTGGATGGAATGGCATAAAAGTGGCTTAACGTCTTCACGCTCGTAGCGCTCCTCTGCATCGTGCCTGCTACGGTGCGTCTTTCTATGGAATCAGAGAGCAAAGGCAATCACACCCATTTCTGGGGTGGAGAAACATCTCACCCGTCCATCAGAAATCATGAGTGTTATTGTACTAGACCTAAGGATGACAATCAATGCGAATAGGTTCGATCTACGGGTCCCCAGACTTATAATTCATCCTCCAGGTCTCCAGTTTTGCCCTTTGCAGAGTTGTCTTCCGCCTTTGAGGGTTGGCTGACATCTTTACCAAAAACTTGTAAACTGATTGCGCTGCATCGAAAGTTTATGAGTAACATGCGGCTTGAACAAGAAGGGGGAACAGAAGGCTTACGATTTGCCCTGCTTATCCACCATCAACGAAACAGACGTGCTCGATTTCCACAAAGGGAGAATTAGCGTGTGCCGGAGACTGGCAGTAATTGAAGTGAGCCATCGAAGGAGGTGGGGAGGGACTTTGAGCTTACACGCCGTCCTCAGTGTTTCCCGGTTCTACGATGACAATATAGCTTCCGGTGGCTATCCATTCGAAATTCGTGAGTGGGTGACATGGTTGAGGAGTTAGAACGCACATTTTGGCCGGATTAATTCAGCGAAGCTTCCGCTGACTAATTGGTCCAGTAACGGGAACTGAAGGGATAGCAGGCGCTTCAAAGTCTCGAGGTCTGCAGGAATTTTGACCTCATCGTTGACGAAGCCGACCACTGTCAAGATGCCTTCGTTTGTAAACCGTAGAGCGACCTGGCGGTCCCTTGGGTAGTTGATCGATGTCCCTCCATTAGTGTCTCCGCTTCCTCCCAGCTGGACGTTGTCATCCGGTATCGGTGGATCAGGAAGTGAATTGGCGGGTCCCATGTCCTGTCTTGAAAAGGCCTTCACACCGGCAGAAACCAGGCGTATCCTTTCGAGCTGATTGTGAAGGATAACAGATTTGACAAGTAAGTTGCAAAAGTAGAAAGTCTTCATGTAATCGGTGGGCGGATGTCGGACGAATACGTTGGCGGATGGAAAAGACGTTTTGAGGTGGAGGCGTTTCCTGACACGAAACGGTGGATCGGTGCCAAGCCCGAAGGTGAGTTGCAAAGGAAACCGCTCACAGGCTTTCTTGCAGAAGGGGATCCATCTCATGAATAAATGTGAACGGTGCCTCCTTGAATACCGCGCCACCGGGATTCGTTCCGACCGAGCCGATAACCATTCCGGATTGAGCTGACCCCTTGGATTTCGAGTGCACGTTTTTCGCTACCTTGACCTTTTTGGAGGGAGGTTGCTGAGGGGGAGGCGACCCGGCACGTTTCGTTGGTGATTTTGGCACAGAATCATCAGGAGTGGTTGTGCCGTCGTCAGGATTCGTGATGGGATCAGGTATCAACATGCTAGATATGGAACTTTTAAGCATGTCTCATGGTTTCCACTCGAGAGGTGGGAAGGTTGACCATGCACTTACGCTTCAGGCTCGGAACCTTGCCCGGGGAGTTTATGGATGAGTGCGACGAAGAATCCGCCCGTGTTCTGAAGATGAGGATAAATTCGAAGACTAGCCAAATGTGTTGCAGTCCAGATCAGTTCCTTTACTACTGGGGGCGGTAGAAGTTTGCGAACCAATTCTCAAGTCCGAGCTCGCCAACATTCTCCGGAGGCCACATCGACTTGTGGAATTTAGGTCGGCCGAACTATGGGCAAGGTTGCTTTGGAATCAGTGGTCTTCTACGAGCAAGGGCGCAAGACTTAAGACTTCGCACCTTCATCTCACCTCCATCAGTTGCTTGGCAGTATGCCTCATAGCTGTCGAAGTCCCGCTGTCCACTAAGATCCTCCCCTGTTATCACTTCAGTCTCGTTCGTTGACACGTTTGTTGCAACTTTCCAATAAGAAAGTCCAGGCCGACGGATGAGACCAGGTAAAAGGTCCGAGGTGGGTGCGAGTATATACTGCCCTATGTTGTAGAAACGTGAGAGGGGGGAGGAGAGCTGTTGAGTCGAATGGACGGACCTGGATTTACGTTCAACGCAGCTGCTAGAACAGCCTCGTTCTCCAAGGGATTCATCGAGCAAGTCGAATAGACGATTTTCCCTCCTGGTCGAAGCATATTCATAGCTCGGAGAAGAATGCGTAGCTGAAGGCTGTCAAAAATAGAACACACGACGCAAGCTAATGAGAATGAGATGAATATATGATTTGGAAGGAGCGAGACCGAACCTGTGGAGGCCATTCCCGTCACCAGTGCTCCATTTCTTCCATATGCCAACGTTTTTGCGTAGAGTCCCATCTCCGCTGCAAGGGACGTCACAAAGGATGCGGTCGAAGAAGACCTGTTCCCCATTTTCCAGCTGCAACGGAATACGCACATAGTCAGCATGAATACCACTGCAAGACTGAAGCAAAGACTTACTCGTAGTGTAGGGAAGAGGCTAGCATCTAGGTTCGTCACCATTAAAGAAGGGCTAGGTAATCTGGCTGATTGGTGAACAAGTAGTTGGGCTCGTGTATATTCCGCGTCGTTGGCGATGACTATTCCGCTGGGAAAGGGGACGAAGGACGCTTCCCCAGTAATTGGATCCGTCTTGGTGTGAAGTGCTTCGACCAGCTGGGCCGTTTTGGAGCCTGGCGATGCGCAGGCATCCAGGACGACGTGGTCAGGCTGGACGTCAAGAAGTAGAGGCGGAACCATCGAGACGGCCTCCTGCCGCGAAATATTACCCTGCCGACGGTGCATTATTAGAGACCTTAGGAAAATCGGGAGACTGCTCACTTACCACTTCCGTTTGGTAAACGAGGAACTGGTGGAATTCCTTCATCTCTGGAAGCTTCCTGAGGACTCGTTTTGGTGCGCTGAATTCATAGCCTAGACCTCTTGGGTACCTAACAGTAGCCGTTGGTTACTTGCAGCCACTGAGCGACAAGAAGACTGACCAGGAAAGAATTCTCGGCGGATCTACCTTCTCTCCTTCAAACTCAATTCCGGAGAGGTGTGGGATATGAATAGTGGCAATGATGTCCGCAATGGTTGGCGTAGTTCTGTGAATGCACCATGAGTGAGCACAATAAGGCTAGCGTAGACCGAGAACAGTCCTTCTTACAATTTTCCCGCTGGAAGCCTGAAGGTTGTGGGAAGCGTCTTCCTCATATACTCCATGAACGTGTCCCACTCGTCTGTTGGCAGGACCTTCTGGAAATGCCTGTAATACGCCTCGAATCTTGCGTTTGACCAGTCCATCGTCCACTCTCCTTCGCGCTCTGGCATCGACGGTCGATTGGTCCAGCCGTCCTTGTTTACGACGACTTCGTTATCGTCTGTGCGCTTCCTGCTCTTGAAGGCTTTCTTCTTGTTCCTGGCCATGGTGATAGAGAGTGCTGGGCGGGAGAGAGTCAAGAGATCTGGTTTGACGGATCTCAGGGAACCGAGTGACCGAAGTCCCACACACAAACGAAAATCTCCAAAGTCTCCTCTGTCAGAGCACCGACCACACACACCCAGCGACACTCGGCCATCATGCACTCGATTGCCATGGCGATGGCAGGACACAAGAAGGCGGAGAACAGCGCAAGTGGAAGCGACATGAGTACAGGTGAGCACTCCTCTCCTCGAACCAAGGTATTCAAATTCTGACTGGGCTTTGCTGTCGGGTTCTAGTTTCAGCGACATGGAGCTACATCCTCCCATCTCTTAACTACATTATGCGAGACCCAGTACCAGGCCCTCAGCCAGACAATAGGGCACCAATATTACCTGTCGCGCAACACTCGAGCATCTATACCGTCGTGAGTCTTTACCTAGCTGAAACTCCCCTCCATTTCCTCTTTTACCACCTCCCTCCTTTTCCTGGATGACGTTTCCACCGAGTCTCGAGAACCATCGTACTCCTTGACCGGTTCGCAATCGATTCTTGCCAATCTCCGAGGTTGCAGGAGGCCACCTTTGACTGCCCGCACTGTTGAATGCCGTTCTTTCGTCTTGGGCAGCTGCAACCTGTCTATGGCTGCCTTCTTCACCGTTATCTCGCTATTCGCTCTTCGATGGAACGTATGTGCCGGCAATCATCTTCGAGTTCAGTTCCGAAACTGTTGATGAGACTTACGCTGTCGCTGCCAACTTCCTAAAGACCTATCGCACCTCATGCATAGAGGGAGCCTCCATCGCTAACCACGTGTACGTCCTTAGGTCTACAACTTTGCAACAGCATCACGAACTGGGATCTCTGGTGTTCCTGGCTTCGGCATGACGGGAGCAACGGGCATGAGGGACGGTTTCGATCCAGACAAGGAGGCTTCGATGGACAAGTTCGAGCGCGTACGGGCAATGATTGGCTATGAACTCTATAGTCTTCTCGACGACTATTTCCGGGACCTTGCTCGCGAAATCCGACTCAACGCACCATTGCCGAACTTTCATGCCAAGGCCGCTGCCTCCACAACCCCAGCTCCTCTGACCAAGAGTTCGGCGCGCAAGGGAAAGGCAAAAGCTCCCGTTCATGGCGCGCAAGTCAAGGATCAGTCACAGCAAGCTTTTGGAGACGAACTGGCGCTGGTCGAATATTATTGCAAGGCGTACACACGTTTCTCGTCCGGAGCCGCTCAAATCAATCGACTCTTTGCCTATCTCAATCGACATTTCATTATGCGCGCTATCGACGAGGGCTGTGGGTGGATCAGCCTTGCGGATGTTGTGGCGGCGAGCGTCCTAAAAGGTATGGGTCTCGTCTGAACTATCTTCCATAACTTTGACCGAAAGCTTTCTGTTTTCAGACCTGGCCGCTGTCACCATTTCGGATCGAAAGGACAGTAACAAACCACAGAAGCGTGACAAGTCTCTCAGCACGGCCCTTACTTCAACGAAGAAAACCAAGGAAGGTGCGTCTCCGTTGCCTCGTGTTCAATTGCTTGGGGAATCTACTCACCCCTCTGTCCTTGAAGCATAGACCTTAAGAAGCTTGAGGCTCGTAAGCATGCGGAATGGCGCAAGTGGGGTTACGACGCAGACACGATGTCACCAAACGAGAGTTCAACCCCAGAAGAAAAGAAGTATCTGGAACAGCTGCGCCGCATCGCCGAACTCTGCGCTGAAGCTGCATCCGGTACGGAGCGCATTGTCACTTGCAGCGCTCTGGCTATGCGCAGCTGGCGACTCGAAGTGGCTGAACCGCTGCTGGATTCTGCCTACTGGAATACAAATGGACACAGAGACGTCTGGGCCCGCAGCCCACCGATACCTCCAACCCCTTTGACGCCTGGAGAAAGGGAGCGAAATAAGGTGGAAGATGAGGCTGAAATGAGGAGAGGAAGTATTACGGTCCCCTTGGTTGTCGGGACGAGTGGGAAGGATGAGGAGGATAGGAAGGGCAAAGGAAAAGGGAAGGGAAAGAGTACTGGACACCATCATTCCACCGGACTGGCACTTTCCATTCCCGTTCAGGTCCCCGTGTCCGGAGCCAACCCCGCAAAGGCCAACGGAAAGGAGAGCCATTCCGGGAGGTCGTCGCCGCAAGATGCGACGCCAGAAAGCAAATCCCCCACCAGTGCGCCAGGAGAGACTAAATCCCCAATCTCGGCCCCCAAAACGAAGAAGATCATGCCCCGGAAAGGAGGAGGATCTGCCCCGACGTCCCTGGCAGCAGTTCGCGCTGCAACCGCGGCCAAGACAGCCGCGCGAGAGGCCGAGGAGAGTGGACAAGGCGCTGTTGTGCTTTATGACCCAACTATTGCCACAAAGTCGAGGCTCAGTCGGGCGGTTACCTACATTCTTGATTCGAAGACCCTCCCAAAACCGGCTTCAGCTTCGACTACCCCTTCTGAAGTCAACACTGGAGAGAGCACTGAGGAAGGTCTCTTAACAAAGGGAGCTAAGATTCAGACTGCGACGATAGTGGCTGATTCACTCATGATGAGCGGCATCTCACCGGATCACGGGGTTCGGAGACGACTCGACAGGTTTTTGGGCAAGGTTAAGGAGGAAGAGGGCGAGAGCATGATGCTGGTTCCAAAGGCTCGGTGGTAACTTGGATAACGGTTGTTGACGAATACAAAGACGGGTTGGAATCACCATTCGAAGCACAGTCTAGATAGAAAAGATGTTATGGGTGAAATATCAACGGTGTCTAAAGGATGAAGCTCCTCCTCTCCCTAATCTAGTCATTAGTCTTCGACATACCTTAGAAATATCGACTAGGTCGTTTCTATAAGGCAACGACGAGAAGAAGCTCCAGCAAAGCGGTATGATCGATTCTTCGCGTTCGTGATTTCTGTCTTTCGGCCGCCGGAAACTGTGTGTTCGCGAGTACTGCACTCTTGAGTGCCATTCGACATGGTGGCCATAACCTTCACGTCAAATCTCGATCCGAAGCTCGATATCGAAATCCAGGTTTGTGGGTTGATGCTGGTCCGGGATTTAAGTTCATGCCGTCTAGAACTCCACCCCAGATCATGACGCTAGCTACTTCTGTCCAAGGGAAGAAGACGAAAGCAATCGTTCAACAAGGTATCGTTCATCTCGTGCGTGATATTTGGAAGTAGCTGCATCGCTATCTACTGATCAATGCATCGGTTCCTGGTACCGGAGAGACACGCCGAGGCGGTGTATCGCTCTCTTCAAAGACGGCATAACCTTGCGAACGCATCTGCATGTGGTATAGCTCCTTTGGCAAGGTCCTGTTTGATAGCCAAAATGCCTCGTCGCCAAGCGCCCACCCATATGTGCGCTCATCTGTCGTATATATACCCTTCCCCTCATTGCAGAGCACGACCCACGTAGCTCACTACTCTAGAGCCACAAATGTCTATCAACTTGATTTCGAACGTCCAATTTCCTTCCCCTTTCACTCCATTTGACAACTCCACCAATGCCGGTGATCAACCTTCTACCGTAAGCCATCCCATCTGAGAATGAACAATCACCACTAAGCTTCTCCGACAACCACTTGCGTCTTTAGCTTATCGACCTTAGAATGAACGATCTTTCTTACGCTCTCCGAAACAAGCCTTCCTGGTGGACGGAGTTCAAGGATCCGCGCATTCGAGCGCAGTGGGCGGAGGAGGCACTTCAACAAACTATACGCGGGGGGAACCTCTCGGAAAGGGAAGTGGAAGCGGTCTTGGATGAATTAGAGGACTATGCAAAAATGAGGGCGGATCCTACTGGAATCTTAGTAAGTCGATGCCATGCACCCCTGTTTCGTCCACAGGCGTGCTCAACTTTCCCGCTCAGCCTTCGTGTGGCGCCAGACTTTACCAGTCCGACAAACTTGTCTCCGAAGAACTCAATGCGAAGCTACTCAACGCGGTCAGTTTCCTTGAAAACGTACCGGATGCGGAAAAGGACTGGCGTGCAGGCTCTAATGGTGTAGTCCTTGACCTTGTTGATCCCGATCTATTCTACGCCGTGAACGGTCGGACCCTCCGCTGGACTACCGGCCCCGACGGAAAATGGGCTCTCGAACGGCTCACTGGCATCTCTCTAGATAGAAACTTGGGGAAGTTGTCGTACTCCACCAAATTCTCCCAGATTCCGACCGAGTTCCAGATCGGGAGCAATGGAGAGCCGGCGAAAGCTCTCGGGTACATCAATAACGTCCATCCAGAACATGGCAGAGATCTCGTCACCGTTATTGAAGCCCTTGTCGGGAGGTTCTCTATCCTTTGGGATAGGGTGTTGACGGATCTTCATCCTCTAAATGCGCTGGGGGGAAGGTGAGCGTTTGGCTGCCAAGGGATAATCTCAAAGGAAACTCACCTCGATCTAGGAAAACCTTCGCTCAGCGAGATAACAGCTACTCAACCCAAGGGAAGAAGTTGCAAGTCTGCGTTAGGTTGTCCGGCATTCATCTCGTAGGTCCCTTTTTCGGTGATCTTCACTACCCTTCCGACTCACGTTCGGCATGAACCCCAGACCCCCGAAAATCCTGAGTTCCCGGGTGGGCCGTGGAGCGTCGTTGGAAGGGCAAACGAAAGGATTGTTGCAGCTGGCGTGCACTTCTATGACTCCGATAATGTCACCGAGCCTGAGGTGGAATTCCGAAGGCCCGTTAGCTTGGGACCTTCTGTACGCCAGCAAAACGACGCCCAGAGTATCAAACTGACATGGGGTTTAGAAGAGTGAGTTGATCGGAGGGTCTTCCCCGGAGATACAATGCTCACGCTGTGGACCAAATGACACAGAGGCGAAGGCAGCAATCAAGTCATCGGAGCCATGAAGGCTCCTACCGGCCGAAGCGTGGCCTTCCCGAACACATACCAATTCAAATACTCTTCGTCCAAGTTGGTCGACCCGACAAAGCCGGGATACCGCAAGTTGATTGCCTTCTTCCTCGTCGACCCAGAGAATCATATTCCTTCGACGACGGACATCCCTCCGCAGCAAGCGCATTGGCCCCAGGGTGAAGGTGAAGCCACCCTTGGCAACTCCATGACTCTGGAGGAGGCGAAAAATTATAGGGAGCAAATGATGAATGACCAACCTGGATTCAGCAGAGCCTTGAACGAACAACACTTTGAAACCAAACTGAGCCTTTGAGAGAATCGAAGCGAAATGTGTAACTTGGTCTTTTTTCAGTGAAATATCAATTTAATTGTTTACCTTTCGTGATCTCGTCTTAATAAGGGCTGACTAGGGTGCACAGTTCGATCGAGAATTGGCATGACAGGGGGGTGGATAGTGAGAATCGCCCCGCCCAGTTTATGTATGCGGATTTTCGCAGACACGCGGAGGCCGGCCATACAGCCAACCTCCATACGTTTGGCTGTAAGTGACGTCAGATCTGTGCGCGATGAGGGTCGATCAAACGTGGCTAGGACGTTTTGTCGAAGCTATGACCTCAATGTCGACTTCACCTAGACACTTGCCTTGGAAAAGCTCCCATCATCGTAAATTTGGTGGTAGGTTTCGCCAGCAGAATCTGCTTGCCTGATGGAGCTGGCGAAACCTAAGGCTGACTAAGCGGAGATATGACGACCTAAGAGCGTGAGGACCGAGAGCGGCGCTCTCGATCCGAACGGAGTATTATTCGCGTCGCGATCTACTTCGGAACTGACGATGACGAGGTGGAGGTTTCAGACGTGAGTCGGGATTCGAATCTGAATCTGAATCCGAATGGGTATTTCTTCGCGAACTTTTCCTGCTCTTTCGCTCTTCCCCATTCTTCTCGCCTCACCCCTCCATCCTCGCTCGCCTCAGTTCTACAGTCGCGCAGTACCCCCCCACCACTCCTCTGCGCTTCTGTGATTCCATTGTTTGTTAGGTTCCTTTCTGGCACCAGTCTCGTTGTCAGGGGGTTTCGCGCCTCAAACGAGACTGGTGACCCGAGAGATTAGGTCTCTATTTCCGGTCCGGATACTAACGAGGTTGTTTTGGAATCCGAATTTCATTCCTGTTGTGGAATCCCGATGTGTTTTTCTCGGATTCCCAACCAACCTACTATTCCGGATCTTTCGTGTCTTTTTCGAGACCTTTCTCTCAAACCCCCCACGTTACGAAACACATTGTGCCATTTTGAAATGCTGACTAAGCATTTAACGATTACATGTTTACTCTGACTAAGTCTATTCGATACTTAGTGAGCCATCTAGAGGTTCCCATTGGTGAGTTCGATTGTTTTCCTGGGCCGAGGTGGATTTCCTGCTCGACCTGGACCACAAAGTAATCCACGCGGTCCTGTCGGAGTCCTTGGAGACTAACACAGCTCCTGCTGGTAAGATTTCCATCAACGCACAAATTGACGAGTCAAGCTTCAATATCGTTCAATATTGGTTCTTTGCGTCTGATCCGGTGTTTCTCGAAAATCTCCTTCGTATCCTGGGAGATTTGTATCTCGGCCAGTCCAGCCGACTTCTCGCTCGCTGGTAGGGCGAGGATGTTCACTGGGAGCTCATGAAGTTTCCTTTCCGTTTTGCGCAACAAAACATGTGGCCAACAATCGCGCAAGTAGTGAATATCACGAACAATGGACTTCCCTTCCCCTTTTCACCTTCATCTGGAGATGCGTCACCTCACTCCCGGCTGAACGAGTATCAAACAAGCTTAAGAGCTGGTGGAATGTGCTCTTCCGTCCCACTAAGTCTCCCCCCCATCTTGACGAACGTTGTCACGTATGGGGACGGCAATGTCAGGACGCCGGCAGGGATATACCTCATTTCCATCAAGTACCGACGTCATACTTCTTCAGGTTCCTCGACCTTACCAAGCGGGGATAGGTCAAGATTGCCCCATCTTCTTATTTGATATGGAAAATCATTTCGGCCACAGACATCCCGAGGGCCGCGGCCCAGACTCCCTTATGTCAAATATGGGCAGTTTCGACTCGTTTGTCACTGTCGATGCACTGATGGCGAGAAGACTAAGATTACGTCAGTATTAGAGGATGGTAGGACGACGGATGATGCCGATCATGGCACAGCGATCTAGGACGAAACTCGGAGGGGACGGTTGACAGCCGAAGGACGGCACTTGCTGAAACAGTGATGGAGGACTTTGCTATATGGTTGTCGTAAACTTCACTGCTCTTTGAAGGCACTCGTTGGGCAGTGATGATGCCTACGAGACTCTCACTTCCAAGGAACGATCTACATCGATTAACCGATTCAATGGCACTGTACGGCTCTCTCCAAAGACGATATAGTATTGCAAATACATCTGATTATGGTTAGTATCTCACCGAAATGCATAGTTTGAAAGCCGAAATGCCTCCTAGCCAAGCGCTCCCCAGTCGTATATATTCACTCCCACTGACATTGGCTTGTTCTTCGCAACACACGACACACGTACCTCACTACTATAGCCATAAAATGTCTATCAACTTGATTTCGAATGTCCAGTTTCCCTTCCCTTTCACTCAATTTGACAACCGCAACGATGGCGGAGATCTGCCGTTGACGGTCAGCCATCCCTGCTCAGGGTGAATACTCACTGCTAAACTCCATAACGATCGCTCGCATCTTCAGCTTACGGAGCTTAGGATGAACGAGCTTTCTTACATTCTGCGAAATAAGCCCTCTTGGTGGACGGAGTTTCAGGATCCAACCATTCGAGCTCAGTGGGTGGAGGAGGCGCTTCAACAGCCCATTTGGGGGGAAACCTCTCAAGAAAGGAAGTGGAAACGGCCTTGGACGAGTTGAGAGACTACGCAAAGATGAACGCCGATCCTACTGGAATCCTAGTACGTCGATGCCATTCACTCTTATTTTGCCCGAACAAGTGCTCAAATGACTTGACCCTAACTTCTCCTGCTCAGCCCTCATGTGGCGCCAGACTTTACGAGTCCGACAAGCTGGTATCCGAAGACCTGAATGCGAAGCTGCTTGAGGCGGTCAATGTCCTCGAAAACGCACCGGATGCGGAAAAGGACTTCCGCCCGGGCAGCCCGGGCGGCAGTGTCCTCGATCTTGTTGACCCAGCTCTGTTCTGCGCAGTGTACGGCCGTACCCTTCGTTGGAGTACCGGGCCCGACGGGAAAAAGAACCTCGAACAGCTCACTGGCCCGTCTCCTGCTGGCAACATGGGGGCGTGGTCGTACTCCACCAAGTTCTCCCAGATTCCGACTGAATTCCAGCTCGGGAGCAACGGGGA